>CAXKWD010000002.1:9294653-9853148 GCA_964059195.1 Ectobius pallidus
TCTGTTTCCTCGACCCGTAAACGTGCCTTACGGCACTTGTATCGCAATATACTATTTGATTGTCTCCATTATCTTGAAAATGAGGCAGGTTGTTATACAGGGTGTTAATGAATAACACCGAAATATTTTATCTGTGCATAGATGGGACATAGACAAGCAACTTTTATTAGGAGATTTTTGCTCTATGACGTAAAATGGGTATGTTACAGGGCATTAAAGTCATTACAATTTGTTGCTCATAAGTCAATAATCACATGGAACAGGGTTAAAATTTTCATTAAATTGCCTTCATGCCTTCTTAGTGATCGATAGAAACCTGATTCTTAATCATTCATCAACAGCTATATAATAAGTTAGAGTTTTCATAATCTGCAAAATTTACAGACTAATCGCATGACTGGCCGCCACTGCAATAGTTATTTTTATTCGTAGCTCCAGTGTTAACAACGAAGTTCCTTTGTTTCGCATTTTTGAAATGTTAGACGTCAGTGGCGGCCATGCTTTGGGAGATTTTATGTTGTAACAGGAAAAATTGAATCCTCAGAGCAAAAATCTCCTAATAAAAGTTGCTTGTCTATGTCCCCTTTATACACAGGTAAAATATTTCGGTGTTATTCATTAACACCCTGTATATTTCCAGTCTAGCTATGGTTACTTTCTGAATATTGTGAAATTTGTTTTTTAATATTACAGCGATTTCAGGATGATGAAAGTTTCTCATTGTTAAAGTCGTATTTTTTTTTTTGTTTTGTTACAGTGGCTAGCGTGGAGGGGTCCGTGTTCAACATCACGAGGGTGAACAGACTGCACATGGGGGCGTACCTCTGCATCGCATCCAATGGGGTGCCTCCCACGGTCAGCAAGAGAATCATGCTCATAGTGCATTGTAAGTTAGCACATTTCTACAATAGTTCAATTAGTAAAACGAGGTTTCTCTCATATTTCTGAGCTACGGCTAAATCATAACATCTTTCTGTCTGTCTGTCTGTCTGTGTACGATGCGCAGCCAATGCTAGGGTACGCGGAGATCTGAAATTTTTAACGTAGATGGGCTGAAGGGTGGCCGAATGCACTTCGAAGCCGGATTTTTAATCCTCGCTTTTATTCGCTAGTTATGAGTGAAAAACTGGCAGAAAACGCTATTTTGTGCGCTGTCGAACTACCAGATTTTGCTTAATATGTTTCAATTTTAAAATTAATTACAGGTGACCTTGCTGACATAGCAACCGAGAAAGAAAGCGTATAGCTGAAATCGATTTACTGCAACATTACACATAAGATTTTCGATTGCTTCGATTTTGTTAGCCCGCTCTGCTTGAATCATTTGTTTATAACATTACGACACGCACAGATATGATTTTTTTTTTACATAAGTGGACGGTAAGAGGATCATGAAAGCATGCCTAAATGGGAAAACAGTCAGTGATTTGGACGAAACTTTCTATGTGATTTTTTGTTGTTGAGTGGGGGCTAAGGAACTGGAATGTGAGGTCTATTTCCCAGAGCGGTGCATTTTAATCGTCAAATGCACCTTGAAGCCGGACTTATAGCTTTTCCTGTATTAATCACTTTAATTCTTTATTCATTATTTACGTCTAAATGTTAAAGATATTCTTTTAATTAGTTGTCTGATAAATAAAGGTTTAAAAAACATCTAGCTATTGAATTAATAAACTCAGGCAAAGCCGTAGGCACCTGCTAGTGTTAAATATAGTTTTATCTATTTAGTCTTTAGGCACCTGCTAGTGTTAAGCACTTATTTCGTATTTCGATGTGAATATAGTACATAATGAAACGAGCCCATGGCATTCATTCAAATACAAGTATGTTTTTGAAACGAGCAAAGGATTTAAGTTTTGAGATTTTAGGTTCACTCAAACGAACGGCCACACCTTTGGTGCTTATTACTATTGAGTATTAATAAATATAATTACACGACAAATGCGTGGTTCCAGTAAACAGAATCTTAATAGTCTTTTGTTTCTGCGGCAACGTTATGACGTAGGTGTAATTACCCCGTTGCCGGTCAGGCCTCATTTTCGATGAACAAGTAGTTTACACATTAAGACGCTAGATAGCATAACTGTCCTTTGCTGCTATCTAGCGTCTTAATGTGTAAACTACTTGTTGACCGGTAACGAGGCCTGACCGGCAACGGGGCAATCTCCCTAATGTGAAGAAATGTGGATTATTTTCTATGTTGCCAGTTGTAGGCTGAAACATTAAGATTTTTAACATTTTTTTAAAGTTGTTGAGTGATCAGTTAATTAGGAAAGGCCTTGTATTTATTCTATCACAGGCGTACATCATTTTGGCATTTATATACATTGTGCAGTATATATATATTTTTTTTTTTAGTTGACATTCTCTTGGAATAGCTATGTTACTAATAAGATGCATTTTGTTTGTTGATTATAGAGTAGGCCATGAATGTTTTGACTTATGCCTACCGTGTTTTGTTCCAGTTCCCCCCATGATCTGGATACAGAATCAGTTAGTGGGGGCTTACGAAGGTCAACAGATGACCTTGGAGTGTCATTCCGAAGCCTACCCGAAGTCCATCAACTACTGGACCAGGGATAAGGGCGAAATCATTGCGCAGGGTAAGTACCCTTAACATTATTAACTGGCCGAGCTATTTCAACTCGACTTTCCGGTATTTTGTCTGTCTGTAAAATGTGTTACGTTGTCACGGACAATAGTGCTGTTTTATTTTCTTCAAATTTGGCGTGAATGTTCCCTGAATACATAAAAAACGTGTAAGGATTTTTCGCCGAACTTCAGAATAACGTGACCGCCGTCTCAACCTGGCCGTACTGAGTCGTACCAACTCTTCAGTTGCGCCAATGTCACAAACATGACAACGTACCGACTAAACTCTGCAGATGGCAGAATAGTCTAGGGATTATAAACGAAACGCCGGTGTGTTATTTCGTATTGAATAATATATTGGTAAATACAGGACAACGAATAAAATCAATGTTCGTAGGAGTTACCTAAGGACTTCTTAGACTTCTTAGTGTAACGATGTTTTTTATGAAATGTGTGACAGTGTAAAAATGCTTCTGCATTAAGGTAAGTAGTGACAGGTAAATTTTAGGTCAGTAGCAGGTTATGTTAGGTTAGGAACAGTTATTTTAGTTTAGCAGCAATATACTGAATAGCGCGGGGTTTAGTATGTCTTGGCATTCTTTCGCGAATTATGAGTGAAAAACGGGCAGAAAACGTGCATTTTTTTGCACTTTCGAAGCATCAGTTTTCAGTAATACATTTCAATTGTCAAATCAATTCCAGGTTTGATCAAACCTTGAAAATAAAAGCATCGCGATCACTTGAATTTTGTAAGCCCACCCTGGTCGATTCATTTGTTTATAATGTCAAGGCGCGCAGACATCTGAAATTTTGAACTTAGACGGAAGAGGGATAATGAATATAGGCCTAAACGGGCAAACATTGTTCGGTTTGAACGAAACTCACTATGAAGGGGTTTTCTGGGCCAGGGAACTCGAATCTGATGTTGTTTTTCCCATGCTGCGCTTTCTAATAGTGGAATTCACTTCAAAGCCGGATTTTTAGCTGTTTCATTAATTATTATTCGTTTAGTTTAGGCCTATGAATGCTTCGCGTGCAAAGTGTTAATAAATATAATGTTTTAATTATTTTACTCTTAATTTTTAATCTTCCGATTAATTATCGTGGGCGAAGCCGCGGGGATCTGCTAGTAGGCCTAAATAAATAATTAAGTTCCCCATTATAGGCTACAGTAATTTATAATCACATAACAAATGCCGATTTCACAGAATGTATTGGCAGTTAATGATGTTGGTATATTTAGGGGGCGGATTTCTATGACATGTCATATTTTACCCCTTTGCATTATTTGAGGTTTCCGACTAATTTAAACCCGATTCCAAGCACCCTGGTGAAAATGGAACGGCTTTTATTGTGCATATAACTGCATATTTAGGAAATTTTCAACTTTTGTAGCATATTTAGTATGAATATGCATATTTAGGTCATATTTTTGGCATATTTGTGTGCATATTACAGAAATTTTGAAGTTTCATATCATATTTTGTAAATTTTGCATTATATTGATACTTTTTGAGAACTTACAAATATTTTAAATAATTAAGATACTTTAATAAAATGTATTGTAATGAAACTTAAAAAATATAATACACAATGTGTAAGTTGTATTAATTTATTTATATTAATTGAGATATTAGGCTAGCTGAAAATATTATGTATATACACTATTGAAGATGGATGTTACATTTCAGAAAGTGATTCGCATGTGTTTGTTGTTATGGAAACCTAATATTTGTCCTGCTAAAGTCGCCACAAACTAGGGGGCCTTGGTTCCGGTCTTCCATAAAGGCTTGTATTATGATGATTTTACTTACGGCACTTGTGCTTTTTGTAATTTTTACTGCACGGAGATTTCTTTTGTTTTCATAACAACCAGATTGCGTGAGGGAATGTCAAGTTACGATCCACGGCAACAATATTCGTAAGTACCACTAATTAGTTACGTCGTGCAAAAATACGACATATAGCTGCGGGGTACGCCGTAGCGTAGTGGTTGAGGCGCTGCGCTACAAACCGGAAGGTCGCGGGTTCGATCCCCGATGAGGTCGTTGGAGTTTTTCAATTGACCTAATCCTTCTGGTGGCACTATGGCCCTGGGGTCGACTCAGCCTCTAACAGAAATGAGTACCAGGAGCAATCCTGGGGGTAAAGGCGGCCGGTGCGTAAGGCTGACAACCTTACCACCTTCATGTGCCGATGTCTAAAAATCTGGGAGCCTCAACCTCCTGGAACCCTCTGGGCCTCCATGGCCTGTAATAGGGAACACTTTTTACATATAGCTGCAGCTGCTTTCGTCGTTAGGGCATAAATTCTTTCTCAAGTATTGACTTGAATGTGTTTCTCTTGAGGGCTGAACTTTAGCTACAAGCATACAGTTTTACACACTGCATTAAAAATGCAGAAACGTTGCCGTGGAAAGCGCCAGTTAGCATAGAGAAGGCGCTGACTGGATCCCTCCTGCTAATTGATTGATGTTTAAGCTCTTGAATTATTTTCCTTCCGAATTATTTATCGTATTGATCCTCATTAGGCTGATCCGGTACCTTGTTAGTTCCCTAATAGAGACCGACGAGACACCTAGGTGCAATTCCATTACCCCCTAAGATGAGATGATGCGGTAAAACATGACGGCCCAGCCTCTTTACGATCAAAAACTTCATTTCTTTTTATGACGCAGCTTCTGATCGAAGTCATGGTTTGCGTGTATTTGAGCCCAAGGGATCGCCGTATTAGCTACAAAGCCATACAAGTCGGTAAATCCGCATTATATCAAGTTAACTAGCAATGGAGGTTATAACATCAGAGCCATATTCCAGGGTTGGAGCAAATTTCTTTTTTTCTCTTAGAAGAAAGCTTACAGTTCAAGATATACAGGTTGTTTCAAAAATCTACTCTTATACAATCCAACGGCCCTAAATAGCGTGCTCACTCGCTCGCCCGCTTCGTGAAACATCGGGTATACTCAGCGATGTTCGTCTCTCGCAGTGTAAACTTTCACGAAGAGTACAAAATTAGGAAAACCGTTTCTTTATTATGTAAAGCCTAAGTGAAATGAGGGGTACGCCGTAGCGTAGTGGTTGAGGCGCTTTGCTACAAACCGGAATGTCGCGGGTTCGATTCCCTATGAGGTCGTTGGAGTTTTTCAATTGGCCTAATCCTTCTGGTGGCACTATGGCCCTGGGTTCGACTCAGCCTCCAACAGAAATGAGTACCAGGAGCAATCCTGGCGGTAAAGGCGGCCGATGCGTAAGGCTGACAACCTTACCACCTTCATGTGCCGAATGTCTAAAAATCTGGGAGCCTCAACCTCCTGGAACCCTCTGGGCCTCCATGGCCTGTAATAGGGAACACACACACACACTAAGTGAAATGAACACAATGAACAAATATTCTAATTTTATTTTTACTTACAATTTTCATAGCTCTGAACCACAAACATTTTTAATAATCTGCCAGTGTAAATTTCTTAAAAATCCTGGAGTCAATTAATAATGGCGGGCGAAGCCGGGGGCACCAGCTGTAAAATATTGATGGTTTAACTCTTGAAATTTCGCTGATAATAAACATTAAAAAAAAAAAACATTCCTCCCCTTGAAACATTATATAATTTCTGAAAATTACACTGGATTGATCAAATAAAATTCACATCATTCATCTGTCAACAAACAGTTGAGAAACAATACCTATTATGTGTCCACAGTTAGCTTTGGAACTGAATAATCGAATCTGAGATCGTTTTTTTCAGGCGGCGCCTCTAATCGTAGAATGTACTCTGAAGCCGGAATTTTAGCTGTTTCATTAATATTATTAATGTCTGTCCGCGTGTCTGTACGCGCCATAACTCAAATACGCTTTAACGGATTTTAATGAAACTTGGTATACGCATTTATAATGTCTATGGGAAGAACCCTATTGTTATTGAACCAAATCGGTTCACCGGTACCGGCGTCAAACCCAATTTAATGTTTTTATTTAAAAGCGCCATAACTCAAATACGCTTTATCGGATTTTCATGAAACTTGGTATACGCATTTATAATATCCATGGCAAGAAGTCTATTAATTTTGGGCCTAATCAGTTGACCGGTACCTGAGTAACGACTAATTAAAGGTCACATGTTTTTTAAATTTTTGTCTACCGGTATAATTTGACAGTTAACACTATTCCTTCACTTATGCTTATTAAACGAAACCGACAAACTGACTTATGCCCGGTTTCTACAAACTAGTGAATTACCTATGGGTAAATTATCCATGGACAAATTAGTTCCATTTCACCCAGAATGATATAATGAGGAAGGCCTTGGAGTTGTACAGTTAATTTAATTCAGAAGGCTTTGATTCTCATTGTTTAAATATTACTATTGATCCTATGAAAGGTTAAATTTTATCCAGCCATCCATGAAAGGATAAATTACCCCGAAGATTTACCCTTGGAAATATCTAACCCGAGTTTGTTGGAACATTTTTTCTGTGGTTTTCATATTTACCCAGAGGACATTTATCTAGAAACTCGCCCCAAGTGTATGTGATTGCTATCTTTAAATTATTTGTGTTGGTGTGGTGTTATTTTTGTGTAAATTCTGTCCATTGGATAATTTACCCATAGGTAATTCGCGAGTTTATAGAAACCGGCCATTAGTTGGCCATATGGTAACGCCTTGTACTCGTATTCTGGAGGTTCCCGGATCAAATCCCGGGCCCGGCCGATTTGACATGGTTTTTTTTTTATTTTATTTTTTATTTTTATGTGAGTGCGCGATTGTTAAGGTATCACAAATCTGTAGTTCTGCTGACGCTGGTCGATTTAATCTGATTAGAAAAACTTATTTTCTGCATTTCATAATTGCAATTATCATTGATTCAACAAAAACATACTGGCACTTTGTTATATCAGTTGACCTGATTTTATTATAGTTATCTAATGATCCATTCAAAAATGTTACAAGCAATTTTAGCGAAGTTATGTTTTATTGATAGTTATTCTGTCAGACTACACATTCTTTATTGTACTGAAGGTTTTTCTGTAGAAAGATTCAAATTTCCTTTGCATTGATCCACTGTGGTTTTGTGCACCCCTGCGGTGGATACGAATATTATGGATATTCTCAAGATAAGAAGCGTGTATGCATTGCCGACATCTGGCGGTGAAATATATGAAGGCTTATTGACAGAGCTGATGACTTCGGAATCGGGTCTAGAGTGGAATTACACTCTCCTGATACATTTTCAATATTTAGATCATTTTCTCATGTCAGAGTGGCTTAAGCCAAGGAATAGAAATGCTTTTATCCGAAACTGTGCACTTTCCATCAGTCTTCCTAGCTCGTTTGTGAATCAATAATATAGTCCAATTAAATACGGTACTGTTTAAAATGTTTCAGTATTTAATAATAATAATAATAATAATAATAATAATAATAATAATGGGGCGGATTTCTATGACCTAAAAAATAGGGTATATGCATGCATTTATGACCTAAAAAAACATTAAAATATGACCAATAAAATTTAAAATATGTAGGGCTGTACCGATTAATCGTGCCGATTAATCGATTAAATATTTAATCGTCGATCAATTACATTTTCCGATTAATCGGTTTAGTCCAATTCTTAAAAACGTTTTTCGAGAAATGGGTCAAATGACCAAATTCCTTTCTCAGTGCCAAGTGAGAGAGTTTTTAGTGCTGCGGGTATTATTGTAAACAAGCTACGATCGTGTCTTGAACATTCAAATGTCAACAAACTCGTGTGTCTCAAGCCTTGGCTGAAAAAGTAACCGGAAATGTAAGTTTTGTATATATTTTTTCCCTAGTTAACTAATAATGGTATTCATTAATTCAGGATTTCTTCTGATTATCTGTAGTGTAGTAGTTATTAAACGTGTAAAACAATATTAAATGTACGCTTTTGTTTTGTTTAAAATACCGACTTGTTTGTCGATTAATCAGTCGACTAATTGGTCGATTAAAGTCAAGCGTTAACTCGATTAAAAATACTACTCGATTTTCAGCCCTAAAAATATGACTTTACCATTTACACATTGTGTATATTTTTTTAAGTTTCATTACAATACATTTTATTAAAATATAGTGTTAATTATTTAAAATATCTGTAAATTCCCAAAAAGTATCATTATAATGCAAAATTTACAAAATATGATATGAAACTTCAAAATTTCTTTAATAGGCACACAAATATGCCGAAAATATGACCTAAATATGCATATTCATACTAAATATGCTACAATAGTTTAAAATTTCCTAAATATGCAGTTATATGCACAATAAAAGCCGATCCATTTTCACCAGGATGCTTGGAATCGGGTTTAATTTAGTCAGAAACCTGAAATAATGCAAAGGGGAAAAATATGACATGTCATAGAAATCCGCCCCCTGATGATGATGATGATAATAATAATAATAATAATAATAATAATAATAATAATAATAATAATAATAATAATAATAATAATAATGATAATGATAATAGTTAATTCAACCTGGCATACGAACCGTAAGGAGAGAAAGAACGGTATGGTGTTCACCCACGAAATTCGAAGTTGAGTTTTTAACATAAATACACGTGTTGAGGTTCCCCTGAATCCAAATAGTATATTGCGATACAAGTGCCGTAAGCAGTGCATACGGATCGAGGAAAGAGTTTGAAAAAACGAGGCGCTTGCGCCGAGTTTTTTCAATTTCCGAGATCCGTTATGCGCTTACGGCACGAGTATTGCATACTATTTTTTGCACGGTGATTATTTATGTTTATTAAATTAATTATATTAATTGAGATATTAGCTGAAAATATTATGTACATACACTATTGAAGATGGATGTTATATCTCAGAAAGTGATTCGCATATGTTGGTCGTTATGGGACCGAATATTTGTCCTGTTAAAGTCGCCACAAACTGGGGGGCCTTGGTTCCATGAATGCTTGTATTATGATGATTTTACTTACGGCACTAGTGCTTTTCGTAATTTTTTCAGGATTGAGATTTCTTTTGTTTTCATAGCAACCAGATTGCGTGCGGGAATGTCAAGTTACGATCCACGGCAACAATATTCGTAAGTACCACTAATTAGTTACGTCGTAGAAAAATATTATTTTCGGAAACCTGTGTATCTATGTGTGGACACGTATATATTTCGAGAACGGAAAGTAACCATACGAAATTGTATATTTGGAGTATAAATCGTCAAAAAATATGACACGAAGTTTGGCACGAATTTCTATTTCGTGTACTAGCATTTTATTTAAATTTTGCACATGATGTGGTTGTACTAATAGCACAAATATTTAATTACAGCCACTGGAGGAAACCATTTTCAGATTTTCTCAGAAACTGTTTCAGTGATTGCGTTTTTAATTTTGTATATAAACTGCAAATACGATCTTAACAGAAAATATTGGTTATACTTTTCGTGCCGTTTTAAGAAGGCCTCGTCCCAAACCATCGTCTATCTACAATAGTATATTGCGATACAAGTGCCGTAAGGCACGTTTACGGGTCTAGGAAACAGATTGAAACCCCGAGGCGCAGCCGAGGGTTTTTAAGTTTTCGAGACCCGTAAATGCCTTTACGGCCCGTGTGTTGCATGCTATTTTTTGCACGACGGTTACTTATATCAATTTAATTATATTAATTGTGATATTACCTGAAAATATTATGTGTATACATTCTTGAAGAGAGATGTTTATTTCAGAAAGTGATTCGCATGTGTTTGTTGTTATGGGAACCGAATATTTGTCCTGGGGGCCGTGCCCATAAAGGCTTGTATTATGAAGTGTATCGTAATGAATTATGACGTAGCGCTTGGACCGTAAGTAATTTAACCTCATCGCAACCGTCCTTAGCAACAAGACTGTGTGGGAATATCAACTTACGAGCCATGTAAACAACGTTCGTAAGTACCACTTACTAGCTAAGGATTGCAAAAAAGAATTTAATAGCATTGTTCCCTAATCCGAAAATATGCACCGACATCGACACAGACAAAGAATAGGTGCTCTGGTAGTTGCGTCGTTTCTCCATTCGCCACTTCTCAAGTGAAGTAAATGTTCTGTGGCAACATTGTATTGGACTGCAGACAAGTGTGAATACGCCTAATTACCTTTCTATTCACTGATTGTCAGGTCGGATAGGATTCGGGTGGCAGCAGGTAGAGGCAGTTCTTGGAAAAAAAGTATTTAACAAGTGACGCGGTGCCTCCATCGCTATAATTATACTGATTTTCTTGCCATCGGCTATCCCGCTTACAATGACAAAAATAGCGATGTAGGAATATGTTTTGTGGTTTTAAATGCTCATTGCATACGTATTCGCTAAATAGCCCTTGTTCTGTTGACATAATATCTTTTTATTGATGCGGCATAGACATTGCCAATTTGTAGGTAAATCCTAATCATGGCCTCTAGATTATAGAAGTGCACATTTTTGTCATTTTATGTAATTTTATATTTTTAGGGCATTTATTTAAATTTTACGTCATTATTTAGTCATTTTCTTGTAATTTGCTTCCTTATCTTGTCATTTCCGTGCATATATTCTTATATTTAAATAAATTGCTAAATCAAAATAATGCAATATTTTTATGGAATCTACTTTAAATACAATTTTCTTACTTTTCTTCTCTGATGATCCAATGAAGAACAAAGAACAAAGTTTTTAGACCTACAACATCCTTTATGCAATTACAATTATGTATGAATTGGTCTATAACTTTGTGTGTACAGTCGGTCAAATAAAAAACGTCGGGCTGTATTTGATTAAGTATCACGAACGAGCATATGCGCATGTACAGGAAGACTTAAGGTTAGATTCACATCTGCTTCTTGTCTATCCATGTATTTTCTTGATTATTTAGTCAGTTTTGTTCCAAAACGAACATGTATAGAAGGCTGTGGCTATATGTCTCACATCCGCCAAATTCTTGGTTGCAAATTCTTATAATATTCATAATTAATAAATTCGCAAGGAATATGATTATTCAAGGAGCATTTTTTAAAGATTTTATTTTATAATACCGGTACTTGTAGTGCAAAACCAATAACTTACGTTCAACTTTTTCAACCAATCTAGCATCGAAATACGCGGCCGGCCAGATCCACGATTCCTATGAAAACTTCCGGTCGCATCAAGAAATATGGTCTATAAGAAATATGGAACCTTCTCGATGCTTCAGAGGCCGAAAAATGCAGGTCAGTTACAGCCCTAACTACACTTTCTTTCAAGCTAGCATTTGTAGGCCTATGTGGCGCGATGACACACAGCAAAATGAATTATAACAATACATTAAGTTGAATATCGTGTGTTGCGCTTTCCGCGTAGTTCATGTTTTTCCTCGTTGTTCATTTTTTCCCTCCTGTCTCATGGCCTCATATGTTCCGAGAATGTCCTGTATTTTATGTTTTTAATTGTAACCGCATACGAGTACCGACGTTTTTTATTTGACCGACTGTACGATAATTTTTATAAATAAAATATCAGTTTTAGGTCATTCTTTACAATTATTAAATAATTTTCTTTAAAAATTAGGGTCATTTTATACGTCATTTTTCATATAATTTTAGGTCATCATAGGGCCTACGGAAATCTTGGAATTGTGGGGGTGGAATGGTAAAGTTCTGACGTCATAGGAACTGCACCTTGATTCTTTACGATCTCTTCTCCATCTCGTTAGACTTTACGTTCAGAGTTTATCGTCTTTAAAAAGAACTACGCGTATAAGAAAAGCAGTAAGGCTTCATTCTGATTTACTAACTGGAAAAGAGATCATTTTTATAAGTTTAAAAACATATTTTGACGCCGGGAGATGACGCGTTTTTATTAAGATAGATGAAGAGCGTCAACTCTCGTGCTTTTCTCGCCGCGGACGAGATAAATGTTTGCATTTAATGACAGAGAGAGATAGGAAGAAAACCAAGTTGGAGACAATGGAATGACGAAGTTGCCACGGTAACAAACTTGCATGTGTACCAACTTAACATATTATCGATTCTGTGGCACTGCTATTAGGAGCGAGTGTAAATTATATTAATTTCCTGTTCAACATTTGTAGAAATGAGTGACGTTTGAGCATTTCCGGCGGCATATTCTCGTTCTACTTTTATTTCCGGTTATGACTGAATGTTAAGGGAAAATATTATTATTACCGCTTGCCTTTCTGGTTTCCAATCAAATGTACAGGCGAATTATAACCGCTGTGGATCATTTAAGGTCTTTAAGGTCTCTGAAAAAAATCTTATTTCATTCATTCACACGACTTTCTCTACCCTGAGAATAAATATTGCGATTTTATCACTTCACATTCCCATAAATAGTACGAAAGAGAACCAAATGAAAACTGCAATTAATTTTTTCCACTATTTTACTGCAGGAAGAATGTTTGCTTGTACATTATTTTTCTACATAGTCCCCTCCCAGTTCAATGCACTTATGCCATCGGATAGAAAGTGCTTCGATGCCGCATGAGAAAAATTATTTTGCCACTCGTGCACCACATATTAGACGTCTTCATCAGACTTAAACGTCAGCCCTCCAAGGAGCTCCTTTAATGAACCAAAGATGTGGAAGTCTGATGGTGACAAATCTGGCGAGTATGGCGGATGTGGGAGGCACTTGAAGCAAATGTCATGGATGGTTTTCATGGTTGCACGAGCAGCATGAGGACGGGCATTATCATGTTGGAGCAAAATACCTGCTCTCAGCAACCCCCTTCGCTTTGGCACAAAGTAAGTTTCCCATGGGCTGTTTACAGAAACAAAACACAATTTCATGGACTTACATGAGAATTTATGGACTTACATATTCCAACAGTGTTCAGCTATTTTTCAACATATTCGCCACCGGAACTGAAACATTTTTATGCCTCATTAATCCTGGCTACAGCAAGCGTAAAAATTTACACGGACTAGCCCACACTTAACCGTCTATATAAGTAAAAAATTATAACAGGCCATGCTTAAATAAAACAGATTCGTTAGATCGTGCATTGTTTATTGTTACTATAGCAACCGATTATGATTTTGATGGGATTGTATTTTGGTCATGGCCCTCTACTTAAATAAAAATAATTACAGGCCTTGCATTAGAGCTTGCATTGTTTATCGTTTCTATATCAACCGACTAGCTTAAAAGACCCGGCGTCGCCCGGGTTTTGTATTTTGTAATTGGAAATTAACTTATGAAGGATTTTCAATTTTAAATTCTAGGTCCTTATATCTCTCTCTCTCTCTGTACCCTATGATCCCCAAGTGGGGCGAAGGGGCCTCCAATGGAGGTTTCATTACCTATACTAATTTTGATATGCTTATTTTTCCGAGAGAGGGTAGAGGGACAGGTGGTAAGCCCATCGCCTCGCAACCCCCCTCTGGAAAGTAAGTATTTCTTGGACGTGAAAGGGCCGAGAAATTTTGTCCAGAGGCTCTAATTTAGGCTTGGAGTTCTTTTACGTGCCGTAAATCTACGACACGGGACCCCCAGCTTAAAGTCCCTCCCGGAGGACTCCGTGCCCAGGATTTTTACGTCCTGAAAAATCCATCGACCGCGGCCGGGTTTGATCCCGCGCCCTGCGGATCTAGAGGCGGGCACGCTACCTCTAGACCACCGCGGCCGACAGGTCCTTATATAGGCATTTATAATTTGAAATAGGAAGAACGACTTATTACACTCAAACTATTCCCTCAGAAAACGCTTGATATAGTTTTTTATGGCTCATAGAGGATCTAGAATGTTGCATCCCATCGCTTGTACAGTGCACAGCAAGCTTGGTAGAGGTTTAAATAAGAAGAAACAGAAATTCCTGTAACATAAAATTGTAATATCGAGGCGGGAAATTTCCCACTCTTATGTTACCATAAAGTCGTTTTGGGGATGAAATTAAACAGAAAGCATTATCACTTTCATACTTTTCTCTCCAAAAACCTGCGATATAATATAATAATATACACATTACCATACCTCGTTTTGTTTTCTCTATGTCCAGGGTAGAGAAAGTTATGTGATTCCATTATTTTAGTGTATTTCATTCTGTAATATTTATTTATAACATGAATTATTTTGATAACTTCTCTTATTTGTCAAAAGTGCATTTCAATTGTTTTTTCCAAGCCCATCCATATACCATTTGGCAACAATATATTCTGTGATTTGGAATTGATAATTCTATGTAAAAAGGGATTAAGTATTTTCAAAAACATTTAATTTTTGGCATTTAGAATCAGAATTTTTCAAAATCATTTCTTAGTGAGCACCTACATTATGAAACGAAGGCACTGTCAAAATTCCAAGTCTCTACCTGTTATAGTTTAGGCTGTACGTTGATTCCTGTCATTCAGTCAGTCATTCATTCAGTCAGTCAGGACAAAGCCTTTTATATAGCTAGAGATAATGATTGTGATGGGGTTGTATTTTAGTCATGGCCCCCTCCTTAAATGAAAATTTTAGTGGCCTTGTTTAAGTAAAAGAGACTCATTAGACCATGCATTGTTTATTGTTACTATAGCAACAGAAAATAATTATGATGGGGTTAATTTTAGTCATGGCCCTCTACTGAAATAAAAATTATAATTAAGAGAAGATGATTTTAGCATGAATTGGATATTGATTCTATCACAACTCACCAGATTCCTACTACATTGCCTTAAAGAGCAATTTATTTAAACTACGTAGCCTATATAGAGATTTCTCCATGTATGTAGCCTATATAGGAAGCTAGGCTGTGTATTGTGTGATGCATAGCTCGCAGGATGTCTGATACTTGTAATCGCCGTAGCAAAGCACAGAAGAATGTTTTCCTATTTGCAGGGTTTCCAGATGGAAGGATGATGATAAACCGAGAGCTCTATAGCTACCCCCGGGGAGATATGTTTCATAAATCTCCCGGACCAGTATCATGTTGCCTCAGCTTAATTGTTATGGAAGATTTATGTCCACAGAAAAAAAACTCACAATTACTTTCGCTTACTCTTACTTATCGTCAAGGACTTGGATTGGTCGAGTGTGTTCCACTTTCCCCGACTTCTAGGTCCCATCAAAACTTTAACTACCATTAACATTACAACCTTGTGTGATAGGATCGGGTTTCCATCAAGTTCTACAGGAAAACTAAATGGTGCGGTCACTACTCGAGTTTCTTCTATCTCGTATACTCTGAAAATTGCCTGCAGTTGAACTTTTTCCATAAATTCTTTACCTCATATCACTTATCCTAGCTTTTAACTTGTCAGGACACACATTCAAAAAGATATGACTTTTTAAAAATACCTCATTGGCTGTTGCTATAGTAACAATATAGAATGCATGTTCTAATCAGTCTCTTTTACCTAAGCATGGCCTGTTATAATTTTTATTTAAGTAGAGGGCCATGACTAAAAAACAATTCTATCACAATCTTTATCTGTTGCTATAGTAACAATAAACAGTGCATGCTATTAATCTTTTTTACTTAAGCGTGGCCTGATATAATTTTTATTTAAGTAGAGGGCCATGATAGAAATACAATCCCATCGCAATCATGATCTGTTGCTATGGTAACAGTAAACTATGTTTGTTCTAATCAATCTATTTTACTTAAGCATGGCCTGTTATAATTTTTAAATAGAGTGCCATGACTAAAATACAATCCCATCACAATCATTATCTGTTGCTATAGAAACAATAAACAGTGCTTCCTCTAATGAATCTATTTTACTTAAGCAAGGCATGATTGATTTTAATAATTACAAATTCCTACGGGATTTCTTCGTATTTCGTTTGGTAATTTCTCTTACAAAATATTATGAACATAATATTTCCTCATGACGCAAGCTTTTATCCTGCCCGTCATAACTTACCATCGGAATATTTTTACGAAAAACGGAGTTTTAAAATCTCCATGGCAACCGGAAGATTAGACAAAAACATTATTGTGCTACGGCGCTGTAGATATATAATCTAACAACCATTTCTTATATCTCGTTAATTATTCACTTTGCTTAGGCCTAATATTTACAAAGAATTAAACTTGCCGTACCGTTTTCGAACGTTATAAAAACTTACAGGCTCACATGAAAAAAAACAAACTCGCTAGCGTTCGTTTTTTTTAACTTCATGATTACTTTCCTGTTAATCTCTATATATATAAAAGGCTTTGTCCTGACTGACTGAATGAATGACTGATTGACTGAATGACAGGAATCAACGTACAGCCTAAACTATAACAGGTAGAGACTTGGAATTTTGACAGTACCTTCGCTTCATAATGTAGGTGCTCACTAAGAAAGGATTTTGAAAAATTCTGATTCTAAATGCCAAAAATTAAATGTTTTTGAAAATACTTAATCCCTTTTTACATAGAATTATCAATTCCAAATCACAGAATATATTGTTGCCAAATGGTATCAGATGGGCTTGGAAAAAACAAATGAAATGCACTTTTGACAAATAAGAGAAGTTATCAAAATAATTCATGTTATAAATAAATATTACAGAATGAAATCCACTAAAATAATGGAATCACATAACTTTCTCTACCCTGGACATAGAGAAAACAAAACGAGGTATGGTAATGTGTATATTATTATATTATATCGCAGGTTTTTGGAGAGAAAAGTATGAAAGTGAAAATGCTTTCTGTTTAATTTCATCCCCAAAACGACTTTATGGTAACATAAGAGTGGGAAATTTCCCGCCTCGATATTACAATTTTATGTTACAGGAATTTCTGTTTCTTCTTATTTAAACCTCTACCAGGCTTGCTGTGCACTGTACAAGCGATGGGATGCAAAATTCTAGATCCTCTATGAGCCATAAAAAACTATATCAAGCGTTTTCTGAGGGAATAGTTTGAGTGTAATAAGTCGTTCTTCCTATTTCAAATTATAAATGCCTATATAAGGACCTAGAATTTAAAATTGAAAATCCTTCATAAGTTAATTTCCAATTACAAAATACAAAACCCGGGCGACGCCGGGTCTTTTAAGCTAGTTTCTATATAACGGACTTACATCGTAAACAATTATTATGTAAAAAATAGTATGCGATACTCGAATTTGTGTAGTTTTACTAATTTTCCCTCAGTTCTGTTAAAACACCGCTGTAGGTCTACAGACCTCTATATAGAGCTACACAAATTATCCTCAGACTGTGAAAGCAACAGCCCAGGTTGAAATTGGACTATTATCGAAGAGATGGCAGTTTGTGTGTTTTTTAAATCCCCTTAAGCTATTTTCATTTTTATTGAAGCCAATATATGACTTTGATATAAAGATAAAAGTGGATGCTCAATTTTGTTTGAAACAGACTGTAGTTCACACCGGGATAGCGAGAAATTATACGTGAAAACTTCTTTTGAACTTGAGTTAAATCTCCCAATTCAATTAGCATTTTTATGAGAAACTCAGCTATGAGTGATGTTATGGATTTTTTA
Source organism: Ectobius pallidus (assembly GCA_964059195.1). NCBI lineage: Eukaryota > Metazoa > Arthropoda > Insecta > Blattodea > Ectobiidae > Ectobius > Ectobius pallidus. The sequence continues at coordinate 9,312,661 of CAXKWD010000002.1, forward strand.
TCCGGCCGTGGACTCGGTTGACCCGCCCGGCTTTTAAAACCACTTTACGCCTTGGCCCCCTGTTAAAAATGCAAACTAGAAACCATGGATACTTCATGCAAAGTCACCTGTGAGTAATGGGGCAATGAAACGTTTAGAAATAATGAGAACCCACATATTTCTCAAATAATTTCGTTTAAAATACAGAACTCGGAGATTGCGTTCCCTGAAATTTAAGGGCATTAAAGATTATTATCATGTATTTATATGTGGTATTATATTATGAAAATGTCCACTGAAATTTAGAGTGAACTCAAAATTTAGAAGTAATAAAATCTTACGTATTTCTGAAATGTAATAGCCTATAAAAAAATTAATGAAAATTAAAAGTTCCCTCAGAATTTAGAAATAATGAGACTAAAATAATTTGTTTTTAAATATAGACCTGCGTTCCTTGAACTTTATGGGCATTAAAGATTATTATCATGTATTTAAATGTAGTAATATATTATGAATCCTGCCATCTGCCTGAGGTAGATGACGCAGCGGTCGGGGGTAGGCCAAATCCCTCCATGGATATAGCGCCAGGGGAATTTAGTTTAGTTTTTTTATGAAAATGCCCACTGAAATTTAAAGTGAATTCAAAGTTTACAAATAATAAGACAAATAATGTAATACAAAAAATTAATGAAAATTAAAAGTTTACTCAGAATATAGAAATAATGAGACTAAAATAATTTGTTTTAAAATGCAGACTAACTTTCCCTGAACTTTATGGGCATTAGATATTATTTTCCTGTATTTATTATTATTTTAAATAAAGTATCAAAATAAATAATATCTCAAAAGTATTGACTGGGAGACCCTAAAGGAAAAGACCACCTGGAAGACATAGACGTAGGTGGGATGACAATATTAGGATACATTTAAGGGAAGTAGGATTTGCGAGGGATGATTGGATGGAGTAAGCACAGAATAGGGTTGAATGGCGGGCTCAGGTAAGAGTGGCAATGAACCTTGGGGTTCCATAAAATAAATAATATTCCTTTAGCTTGCTGAGGAATTGTCTATTGCCATTGAGTAAGTATTTATTGTTGTTGTTATTATTATTATTATTATTATTATTATTGAATTTCACAAGTACAGAACCCTATTTTACCAGCCGGTTTTCGTGTATTTATGTGTGACATTATATTATGAAAATTTCCTCTAAAAAAGCCATATCCTTGACCTTGATGATGATATTGTATGTAGCGGAATTTAGTCTCTTTTGGTTGGTAACAATTTGGTCGCTATTTTAAACAGTTGAACATCGCAGAAACATTTACCTGCCGTCAACTTTCCTCTTTAACGTCCAACGGTTTAAATTATTTGACCGTGGCTGTACGTACGAGTAGACGATAAATCAAACCGTGTAAGACGTGGCTTAAGGAGTTTATATAAAAAAAGAGCAGAGATTCGTATTTGAAATTCATGGGGATATCTTAAGGGAGGAGCTCGCTCTGAAAGGGTTCAGTTTGGTGCGAAAGGAATTCAATCACTGGGGTGGCAATCTCTTCCCCCCCCCCTTTCGCAAGTGGCATAATGACGCTACCGGCAGAGTACATTACTGCCTTATACTTGTAAATCGGTTAACTCTTACCTTCACAAGTGTGGACTTCCCTCAATTTCTAACAAAACACTCTCACATTTTAACCACACGCTACGCGCAATCTCTATATATATAAAAGGCTTTGTCCTGACTGACAGGAATCAACGTAGAGCCTAAACTATAACAGGTAGAGACGTGGAAATTTGACAGTACCTTCGTTTCATGATGTAGGTGCTCACTAAGAAAGGATTTTGAAATATTTTGATTTTAAATGCCAAAAATCAAATGTTTTTGAGAATACTTAATCCCTTTTTACCCAGAATTGTGAAACTCAAATCATAGTTCACATGACAACAGTGTATTGTTGGCATAGGTATCAGGTATGTTTGGAAATAATTGAAATGGGACTTTGACGAAACTATTGATATAATGCATTGCTGTAATTAAATATTGAAGATGAAATCTATATTATTATATCGCAGGTTTTTGGGGAGGGACGTATAAAAGTGAAATTGATTTACTTTTTAATATCATCCCCGAAACGGTTGTATGGTAACATGAGAGTGAGAAATAAAATATTCCGCAAAGACAATACTATTTTATGATACCGGAATTTCTATTTCTTCTTATTTTAACCCCTACCAGGCTTGGTGTGTAGAAGCGATGGGATACAAAATTCTACATCCTCTATGAGCCATAAAAAAGCTATATCAAGCGTTTTCAGCGGGAATAGTTTAGTGAGATAGGTCGTTCTTCTTCATTTCAAATTTTCAATACGTATATAAGGACCTTGAATTTGAAAGTCGGAAGTCCTTCATAAGTTAATTTTGAATTACAAAACACAAAACCCGGGCGACGCCGGGTCTTTTAAGCTAGTATCTTATAACTAGGGTTCGGATGTTTACGACTAGGCCCGGATTTGAAGGTTTTAACCTATTTTTTCCCCAGCTTTCTAATTAGAACATTTTAGCATACTTTTCCTTTTCATGTCCCTTGCTCCCGAATACATGGATCTTAAAGAACTTAAAAAGGGCTAAATCGGTCTGAAGGGCCTAAAAGGGCTAAAGAGAAATTTGTTGAAAAACTAGAGGCTAAAGAGGACTTTTGCAGAAAAGCACGATTTTTAAATAGATTTTCCAATTAATAAAAAGGAAAATAAATATGTGAATTTGTGAATTTTAAGAAAAAAACATAATAAAAATAAATTTATTGTCTTTGTAACTCGAAAATGTGCCTCCTCGCCGTCGAAGGAAATGAAACTTGAGCCGTCTGCAATAGGCCTACTTTGAAATCTGCAACTATTCTATTGTCTTTCAACTTTAAAATAACAAGTTGCAACCAACGACAGAGAAGTATATTAAAGGAATAAATTCGTGACCCTCGAATTTAGTGGTGTATTGAATAATTTATCATTAAAAGGTAAATATCTCAATTGTTTATGCTACTCTTTGAGTGCCGATTATTTTGTAAAAATAAAAAAAGTAGAATGACTGTGTCAAAATTAAAATACAATTTTGGGTGTTAGTGTTCATTGTATTTTTTTATTAAGACGGCTAAAAATCGATTGTTTAAATCCTAAAAAAAAAAAAGTCTATTCCACGAAAATAAAATGCTAAAATACCTTTTATAAAAGCCTAAAAGTTCGGGCCCTATTTATGACCTAAAAAGTGGGAAATATGACAGCAAATATGCTCTTAAAAATGAAAAAAATATGACGCATTCAAAAAATAAATGTTCCAATTTAAAACGTTAGAAGACACTAAATTCTTACATCACTTGAATTCAATCGGATAATCACTTATTAACAATTTTGGTGATTTACAGTTTTAGTTGTAATGAACTTTCATTTTTTTTCAAATTGCTCTTGTTTGCTCGCTTCATCAGCTCCATACACTTGTGATATTTTATAGACCTTGCGTGTCCCTATAAATTATGAACAATTGCATTAATTTTAAAATTTAAGTTACCCATTAATTTTTCATAAATATTAAATTAATGAAATAAATTTCAAATTTAACTCGACCACGTAGTAAATACATTGTTTATTGTGCTCCTTTACAGAATTTATAACTGAAATATGACGTTAAATTACAAATATGTCCAAAATATGACCAAGACCACAAAAATGACCAAAATATAACTTTATATGCAAAATAAAAACGGTCCGATTAGGATAACAAATGTGGAATACATGTTTAATTTGTGTTTGCGGCGAGAACAGAGGTCAGGATAAAAATATGATAAGTCATAAACATCCGAACCCTACTTATAACTATGTGCAAATTTTCAGTTAAGTTAATCCAACTCGAGTTGACGAGTTGTTGTTTCGGAAACGTATTCAATTACAATTACAATTACAATTACAATTTATTGTTCCAAATTACACGAAAAATACATACAAAAGTTGATACACCACCCGAAGAAGCAGAGGTTGTGTTCGGGGGTGGTTCAGTTCAATATATTAGAAAAACTTATACTAAATAATTACTTAAAACAATACATAATTTGGAGAAGTATGTCAAAATATTAAGTATAAAAGGTTAGAACATGTTCTATTTACAATACAAAGGTACGAGGTAATACAATAATAATTCAAACAATTTATTTGTTCAAATTTTAGTAAAAAACAAAGAAATTAAGTTCTATCCAAATTTTAAAGTTTAATATGAAAAATGTTATAATAGTAATATTAGAAAACTAAAACTAAACTCCGTGGCGCTACATCCCTGGAGGGACTTGGCCTACCACCCGACCGCTGCGTCATCTCCCGTAGGTAGATGGCAGGATTGGGGGGCATGTGGTCAGCATGCCGACACCCACGGCCGTTAATGGTGGTTTTCTTGACCGGAATAATAGAAAACAGAAGTCATAATTATATAAATTTTCTAATTTTAGTCCTAAATTGTTTGTTGTTTAAGCTATTTAGATCAGGATGGTTGGTAATAAATGAATTGTATAGTCTTGGGCCAAAACTTAAACAGTGCTTAGCTCCAAAAGTTGTAACATTTTTTGGTTCAAAGTAATAAATTAAATTGATTCCTTCGCGTGTTATGTACGTGAGATTCTGAGCTTCTTAATTAATGTCGTTATAGACTCGTTGCGTATTATAATATTACGATTATATTATTTGATTGGTTTGGGAGGAATTTCCGTTGCAATTATTTTGAGATGTCTCTTGTTTAGCAGAAACAAATATCAAGCCCCCTCTTTCTTACTTTGCAGGTTTGGAAAATGCTTATAAAATAAAAAAATCCCTTTAAGCAAGCCTACAGGCTGAGGTAGATTTCTAAGTGCTTTTGGTTTAATTTATTGTCGCTGCGTAGCACTCTTCTTCTTTAGCCTTGGCATGACAAACCCGCAATAATAACTGCAAAAAAGAGGAAAGAGCACTTTTTCAAACATTCAAATCTCGCCTTATATGAGAACTATCAAGAAACTAGTTATTGATTTGTAGAGTAGCCTACTCATCAAGAGCTTTTCAACGATACCCCACAAGACGTGATTTCGAAAATTTCGAATTTCCATCTCCCCCACCCCCACTCGTACCCCCAAAACCCCCGAATCGTTGGTGTCACTGTGAACTCCATAAGGAGTACTCTAATTTATTCAAACAAAGTTTCCCTCTATACTTCATAGGGGCCGAAATATAAATGTTTTAAAATTTCAACCCCCTCCCCCTACCAGCCCCTTGGGCCAATTTTGCTCATTAACGAACTTGTCCGAACTATTGGGCCTAGAAATAACGTAATAAAATTTGGTTCGAATATCTTCAAAATTACGACCGCTAGCATGTAAAGATATATATATATAAATGTCACAATTTTTTTTTTGAACAGGCAGTGGTTTCGTACTTAGGGAGGCATGAAACGTAAAGATATGAAAGAATTTTTCTAAAATCATGACATGGTATCCATTGCAATAGGTAGATTTTTCTTCGAAATGTACCTAAAAAAATCATTAAACATTATGTCATTAAGCCTATAGGACTGAGATAATAAGCTGTATGCTATTGGCAAGAAGCAAGCGGCTTCATTTGTTACTTGTGATAAATGATCTTCTTCTTGTATGACGTACAACATTTATCACAATATTACAAGATAATAAATGAACTAAGGTAAAATAATCTGATGTGAAACACAATAACTTCCTCTACCCAAATGTAAGTTTTGGCTTTTAGTATAATAGGTCTATATTTTAATACCTAATACAATAATACAATACAATATTTGCTGCCATAGAAAGAAAATACCGGTATTATATTTTTCGACGTTCGATGTCTCGAAGCATTTTAATTGACTCTGAAAAACAGTCAATCAGAGACCGAGCTGCCACAAACTAAAACTCCGTGGCGCTATATCCCTGAAGGGACAAGGCCTACCACCCGACCGCTGCGTCATCTACTATAGGCAGATAGCAGGATTGGGTGGTGTATGGTCAGCATGCCGACACCCACGGCCGTTAATGGTGGTTTCCGCGACCGGAGCCGCTACTTCTCCATCAAGTAGCTCCTAAGTTCGAATCACGAGGCTGAGTGCACCCCGTTCCTGACCTCCCTACCTCAGAAAAATCCGAGGAGGTATCGGGGTTCGAATCGGGTCTAAGATGAATCCAATGGTGGAGTTAGGTTTGAAGATATTTACCTCTATTCTTCTATTGCTGCCTCAATTGAGAGACCACGAACGAACTTCCTCGTAGATATTTAATCAGTTTTCTTCAAAGCATTGACAAGGGCATATCTGAATGTGTGCAAGAGTTTCTTTGTCTCTGTGGCATCGCCAACAGAGGTTACTACCCTGGATCTGCTTAACTTATGTTTAACTTACGTTATCTTATTAATGTAGAGATACAAAATTGATACCGAATCAAATGTGCGTAGAGTTCAATCTAAACACAGATGCATAATGGATTTTGTCATATCCCAGTTTAATTAGGACACAACTTACATAATTATGAGCATGTTCGTTTTATAAATAAATATGTTTACAATGCTAACATAGAAACAAAAGCGCAGAGATACAAATTTAATTTAGCTTGTCAATGTTTGTATAGCTAGGAGTGTAATATGGCAGTGATATGAGGAAGGCAGTTTTAATTCTCCTTGTCCAAGGCCTGCTGCTGTGACATCGCGACACTAATTGCTTCTTATTCTCTCTCCTCCGCCTCCTGTCTTTCTTTCCTTCTTTATCAACGATTTCTGTCAGGCTTAGAATTCATTTACATGCTACCAACATAATTTACATCGCGTATGTGCTAAGCCCCCTGTTGTTTACAACCTCGGAAACTTTCTGTTTTAATAATCTTGACATTAATAGCGTCTTTGTTTTGAATAATCTGATTTCATATGATCGCATGAATTTCTCTACCCTTTGCGTGGATTTTGATATTTTTCCCTTTTGTTCAGGCAGAGTAAGTGGCCGTAATGTGAGAGTACGCATTCAGTTATCTTGGGTCAAGGAACCTATAATATTAGTATGACTGTTTAGCACATGAATAAGCGGCCAATACATTATGAAGTTATGTGGAATTTCAACAAATCGCAAGTGTCTATTGGTAACATTTATCGGTTTTTTATCGCCTTCATCCTATCGCACCTACGTGCACTTGTTTTTATGTAAATTCATAAGGTCTGAACACTGAAACATCTTCATACCTGTAACTTCTTTGGTAGGAAACATGTAATCAATTGGATAGAGGCCTAAAAATTTAGGCTGCGTTTGAACAAAAGCAAATGTGAATCTATCTATATTAATAAAACTGAATTACCAAAATCTATGTTGCCGCATCACTTGAGAACGGCTCGACCGATTTGGCTGATTTCTTTTTTGTTGTGTTCGTAATTGCCAGGACAAGGTTTGTATGAAAGAAATTTTTTGGAAAATCCACGGGAAAAGTCGGAAATGTGAAATGAGGCACAGTTAGAGAGTTCTGCTGTCAATTGTTTACATAACGAAAGTACTGTTTACGGTGTTCACATAGGGCTTTGGAAACTATATTATAATACTGGGCTTTAACAAATTCTGATACTATCGATGTAATTAATACATTTGTGAAAATAATTCTTGAAGAAAAAAATCCACGAAAATAAAGCAGTCACATAACTTTCTCTACCCTCGACATGGAAAATATTATTTTCTCACGTCACATTTTGATGTAGAATAAGCGGTCGTATTGCAGGGACAACTTAAGTGTGTGCCAGTGTGTATGCTATATCGGAAGTCGGTAACATATCCTATCCACTGATACGTCACTCATAGCTGTAGGCTTTGTATTAGTTGAGAAATAGGCCTAGGGATGTTTATCAGAGGCCCTAAGCATCTAAAAGAAGACGAAATGGGATGAAACAATTTCAATCCTACGCGCCCTGTATATTAAGTCCCAGGTTTTTGGGAAGGAAAGTATGAAAGTGATATTGAATTTCTTTTTAACTTCAGCCCCGAAACGGTTGTATGGTAGTATGAGAGTGAAAAATACAATTTTCTGTCAAGACAATACATTCTTATATAACCGGAATTTCTTTTTCTTCCTATTTGCACTCCTCCTAGGCATGGTGTGTAGAAGCAATGGACATCCCTTATGAACCAGAAAAAGCTATATCTAGCGTTCTTCCTCATTTCGAATTCTACATTCATATTATATAAGGACCTAGAGTTTCAACATCGAAAGTCCTCCATAAGTTAATTTCATATTACAAAATACAAAACCCGGCTAGTTAATCTATAATTTTATGTGCGGTTAATCATTATAAATCCCGTAGACCTGTAATAGTAAATACAATATTAATAACACTAGATTATTTAGGCCTAACATCTAAGCATTCAAAGCAAAAAATTAAAGGGTAAGGTGTACTTTATTCTGGAAGTTCTGTGCAGTACAATTTACTGCAGGTAACGTATATAAGGTTTGTTCGCAAAGCAGTCAGAAACCAGGAACAGATCGTTCGCGCATGCGCTCTTTCTCCACACGCGTTCGCAAAGCGAGAATCCGTGATTCTGATTTCAATCTTCTGTTCGCAAAGCTCTCACGGACAGTTTCTGTACTATAAGAAAAATTTGCAGGCTCTACCATGAATTGTTATCAGAGACATGCGCAGTAACCTATTTTCACGCGCCTGACTCCTCCCTCCAAATCCTTGCTCCAGATTTATAAGCATAGGCTACTTATATGTATGAATAATGGAAGATAATTAAAAGTTTCCCAAAATATAGTTTATATTGCCGATGTATATTGCATGTATAACATGTTAAAGGGAAATATATATTTTATTTGCATATCATATCGATTAAACGCAGAAACTATCGATTCCAAATTCTTCTAACCGTTCGCAAAGTGCAAATCACGGGTAAGTTACAGACTGGACATGCGCAGTACAACCAATTCTCAAGTAGTCACGGATTTGCTTTGCGAACAAACCTATAGTATCACGCTGCCTTTCTGTGCCCAAGGTTGCGGGTTCGATCCCAGTCCAGGTCGATGGCATTTATGTGACAGGCCCATGTCAATAGATTTACTGGCATGGAAAAGAACTCCTGCGGGACAAAATTCCGGCACAACTGGCGACGACCACAGGTCTAAGTTTCATAATTAAATTAAATAATCATTACAAACCAATCTATAGGCCTATACAATACAAAGTATATGCTGTATATTTACACAATAGAATAATAAAATTGTTAGGAACTTATAAGATGAAATTGTGTGCAATGTCTTTGATTATTTATGGAAATTTTGACCTAAATTGGGTCATGGGACATCTGCTTTAATGCTCGTATTTCGGCATGGAATTTAAGGGCGAAACAGTTGTGGTACCTGTGCTATGGGTGGAGAAAGTAAAAAGGGTTTATTCTATTACTAGACCTGGGATTTTAGGCCTTAAAAAATTAGTTTTACGCACCTAAAATAGGCTTTTAAAACAAGTAAATAGGCTTTTAAAAGATAAAATAGGCACTTAAAATAAGCTTTAAAATGTGTAAATAGACAGAAAATAGACTTTAAAATACTACAATATGCTCTTCAACTATAACGTGGTCTTTTTTATTGTAAAAAAGTGGTGTACCTATTCTTAACACAAATAATTGCAAAATTAAAACCGAATTAAAAATACATTTATCAAAACAGTTTTGGATTACATGAAAAATTGACACAGTATGTCCCTTCTTACTATATATTCCTGCTACTTATTTTGAGCGAATCCTCTCCCGTCAGTCAGCATTCCTTTGGCGACAATTGTTTGGGAAAATCAAGTTTCTGTGAAAAACCCTCCCTCTGCTGTTCTGCCCTTTATTCAGGGATGTCTATTAAATTATTGTAAAAGTTACAGAAGTTGAATTTTATTTTAAATGTACAAAATATGCATTTTAGGCACTAAAATAGTAAATATAGGCTCCAAAGGTCCAAATAGGCATTTTGGGGCACTATAAAACTCTGTAAATATAAGTGATATATCATGAAATGTCAGCATATTTAAAAATTCTCATGTTATTTCATAAGGAATAAAAAGGCATTTGCCTTAAAATCCCAGGTCTAGCTATTACTAAGTGTTACCATGGCAACAGAATTTTGTAAGGGGGTCATGTTCCGCTGTGTTCTGTAGCAAGACGGCCGTGGTTGTGATTGAGCATCTAGTAGATAGAGATGGTCATGAGGCAAGTTATATGTTATGTTTAGCAATTGCAACAGCCCATTGGACTGAGAAATGCAATAATGTAATTTGTGGGAGTGTGTCAACAAACAGTCGATATCGCGATTAGTATTCCAACCTGTTTCTGCGTACAGCCATGCAGTATTCAGATGTATGCCTGCAGGAACGCAATGGGCCATGACTTCCCCATTAGTAGAGTAATTTGCTCTGTAGAGTTGGTCACTCTGCTCCATATGCCATGGGTTATTCACTAGCTAAGGTACAAACGCAACACTAAAATATTAAATAGAACAAAAGGTGAGAATTCAAAGTAAAAAAATCCCTTTAGGCAGGCCTACAGGCTGAGGTAGATTTCGAAGTGCTTTTGCTTTAATTTATTGTAACTGCTTAGCACTCTTCTTCTTTAGCCTTGGCATGACAAACCCGCAATAATAACTGCAAAAAAGAGAGGAAAGAGCACTTTTTCATGTATACAAATCTCGCCTTATATGAGAGCTATCGAGAAACTAATTATTGATTTATAGAGTACTCAACGATACACCACAAGACGTGGTTTCAAAAATTTCGAATTTCCATCCCCCCACTCCCACTGGTACCCCCAAAACCCCCGAATCGTTGGGGGGGGGGTGAACTTCATAGGGAGTACTCTAATTTATTCAAACAAAGTTTTCCTCTATAGTCATAGGGGCCGAGATATAAATTTTTCAAAATTTCATCCCCCTCTCCCGACCACCCCCTTGGGCCAATTTTGCTCATTAACGAACTTGTCCGAACTATTGGGCCTAGAAATGACATAATAAAATTTGGTTCAAATATCTTCAAAATTACGGCCGCTAGCGTGTAAAGATATGTGTATATATATAGATATATATATCTATATACAGTATATATCTACATATACACACACATATATTTACACACGTATAAAAAAAATTGAACGGGCGGTGGTTTCGTACTTAGGAAGGCATGAAACGTAAATATATGAAAGAATGTTTCGAAAGTCATGACTTGGTACTGTTCCCAATAGGTAGATTTTTCTTCGAAATCTACCTAAAATTGTATTTATCTTGATCTAAGAGAATAATTTTGCAGGACTGTTTAGCTCATTAACCAATGATCAATGTTGAATCCACCATAAGAATATGTGTGTATCGTCATATTTTTATCATAAGTAAGTTAATCTCACGAGAGTTGACGAGTTTATCGATAGATTTGCGACTGCGCAGCAGCAGGAGCGAATTTATCTGATGAAACTCGTAAACTCGAGTTGGATTTATTAAGACTATTCCATGGATAAAATATAACGGATTATACAAATAATAATTACTTTCGTGCTTTGTTGTATAAAAACAAAACTAACAGCTGCGAGATCACGGCCTAATTACTATGAATCAACCATCCATGAATCGATTCGAATTACCATGTTATGACCAGTGCTACCAATGGTGCATATAAGTCGTAGTTCATCTAATGGAAGTCAATTATCAGCAGCAACAGAATCAAATCACACGAACTGGCTTACACCGAATTGAAATTATGTTTTTAATCACTGTACATTTCTATTATTTGAATTTCCAAACAAGTTATGTTCTATAAAATAATCTGCTTTCGTGCTGTTTAATGGCAGCAAGTGACATTTGAAACAAAAAACAAAAAAACAAAGGAATTTTGTTGTTAACACTGGATTAATTAATTTAAAAAAGACTAATGCAGTGGCGACCAGTCATGTGACTAGTCTGTGAATTTTGCAGATTATGAAGACATTAAATTATGATATAACTGTTGATGAATGATTAAGAATCAGGTTTTTATCGATCACTAGGAAGGCACGAAGTCAATTTAATGAACATTTTAACCCTATTTTGCTTTATTATTGACTTTTGACCACCAAATTGCAATGACTTTAATGCCCTGTAGCATACACATTTTATGTCGTAGAGCAAAAATCTTTTAATAAAAGTTGTTTGTCTATGTCCCCATGGAGTCCCAGAGGGTTCCAGGAGGGTGAGCCTCCTAGATTTTAGACATTTTAGACATGGAGGTGGTAAGGTTGTCAGCCTTACTCACCAGCTGCCTTTACCCGCAGGATTGCTCCTGGTACTCATGTCTGTTAGAGGCTGAGTCGACCCCAGGGTCATATTGCTACCAGAAGGATTTTGCCTGTTGAAAAACTCCAACGACCTTATCGGGGATCGAACCCGCGACCTTCCGGTTTGTAGCGCAACGCCTAAACCACTATCCTACGGCATACCCCATGTCCCATCTATACACAAGTAAAATATTTCGGTGTTATTCACTAACACCCTGTATTTTCTTTTTCATATTTTAAAAACTTTTATTTAATTTTATTGTTGTTTAATTTTACTTTAATTTAATTTAATTTTTATTTTATTTTTTGTCATGCATGTGGCTACTTGAGAACAACTTGATAAATCTAGTAATTTTTTGTAAATTCTAGTCATTTTGTAAATTCAAGTTTGTCCTTTTTTTAAATTCTACCTTGTAACTTTTTTAGTAATTTGTAAAAAAAAGAGAAGAGAAGAGAGAGAGAGAGAGAGAGAGAGAGAGAGAGAGAGAGAGAGAGAGAGAGAGAGAGTTGAATATGTAAAACCAAGTAGAAATAATATTATTGTATAGTTGGCATATTTGTGTAATTGCATACTGTATAGTATCTTATAATTAGACTTCGGACTTTTAGGTCGCTAAAAAAGCTGTTTTAGGTACCTAAAATAGGCTCTAAAAATTTGAAAATAGGTTCTAAAAATCGTAAAATAGTCTCTTATAAAATCGTTAAGTTGCCAATTTTCTGAAATATCTCAATTGCAATGCAGAATATTATATTTATTGAAGTCATCATTAATCAATAATCATGATAGAACACAGATATAGGCCTATGGTACACAGAATTATAAACCTATTACTAGGCCCTGTATTACTACCATAACAGTGAAAACCTAATCCCTGCGCCCAGAAGCTACGCATATCATACTAGCATATTGAACCCCTTGAATCCCTCAGTGATTCAGAGTACTACTTTTTTTTAACTGGATGTGGGAGTCGGGAGAAAAACACTACATTTTCTTGGGAATGCCAAGGAATTTTTCTGCTGAAGACAAAACATTCATTAGGCTACTATTTAACCACGTCACAAATGTGTAATGTTCTGCACATTCCGAGCTAAAAATTTAGTAGGAATTGAAAATAAATGCTAGAATTTATAACAAAAAATGATTTATTTTGAACTTTAGAGGAAAAACAAGCAAAAAGGCAATATTAGGCTCTAACGTAAAAATAGTCTGTTTTAGGTCCTATAAAAGTATCAGATTTAGGCATAGTCACTTACGAAACATGCATATACAAATTTTAGTCCATATATCACTTAAGGATTAAAATAGGTTTTTACCTAAAATCCGAAGTCTACTTATAATGTATTATTTTATCATATAATCTATTTTCTTTCATTGAATTAATGTATGTATTGCTTAACATGTTATATATGTATTGATGTATGTTAATGCTTAACAATATCCCACAGCATGTATTTGCTCAGAGGATTAAATAAACAATGCGGAGTTACAGCGTTTTAGATTCAACTCATAGTGGATCAATATCCTAGCGCTACAAATGACATTTCTGTTGGATATAAAGATGTTAAAAGGGTAGAGAGAAAGAATGCAGCTATTACGTATAGGCGACACATCCTTCTGGCCACCAGGCTGAGGTCCAATTGCCTATCCTATGAATTCTTCATTAGGGCCATCTCCACTGAGAGGATGCCATTAGCCTCACACCCAGATCACAGCCGAGCAGACCAATTCATCCGCGAAGCTCTTCCAGCCACCAAAGTGGCATCTCACACCATCTCTCTTATCCTCCTCATCTCCTGGTAGTCTTTTGAAAAATTCATTCCTTACCTTAAGCTAAGAAAAACACAATCCCGGATATTAAAGTCGTGTTTTCTCAACTCATTAGATTTACAAGACCTCATAGAATGGAGGACACTTTTTCTAAGATAGATTTCTACCTATTGCAATCGATACCATGTCATGACTTTCGAAAAATTCTTTCATATCTTTACGTTTCATGCCTCCCTAAGTACGAAACCACCGCCCGTTCAAATATATATATATATATATATATATATATATATATATATATACACACACACACACACACACGTTAGCGGCCGTAATTTTGAAGATATTTGACCAAATTTTATTATGTTATTTCTAGGCGCAATAGTTCGGACAAGTTCGTTAATGAGAAAAATTGGCCCAAGGGGGTGGTCGGGGGAGGGGGTTGAAATTTTAAAACATTTATATCTCTGCCCCTATGAAGTATAGAGGGGAAACTTTGTTTGAATAAATTAGAGTACTCCCTATGGAGTTCAGAGTGACACCAACGATTCGGGGGTTTTGGGAGTACGGGTGGGGGGATGGAAATTCGAATTTTTTGAAACCACGTCTTGTGGGGTATCGTTGAAAAACTCTTGATGAATACTCTACAAATCAATAACTAGTTTCTCGATAGCTCTCATGTAAGGCAAGATTTGAATGTTTTAAAAAGTGCTCTTCCCTCTTTTTTGCAGTTATTATTGCGGGTTTGTCATGCCAAGACTAAAGAAGAAGAGTGCTACGCAGCGACAATAAATTAAACCAAAAGCACTTCGAAATCTACCTCAGCCTGTAGGTCTGCCTGAAGGGATTTTTCTTTACACAACCTACTTGTACCATAGGTACTGTTCGTGCCATTTTAAGAAGACCTCGTTCCAAACCATCGTCTATCTACAAAAGAATATAATAGCATTGCTCCCTAATCCGAAAATCTTCACCGATAAAGAACAGGTGCTCTTGCAGTCGCGTGGGTTTCCCCAGTGTTGCCACTGTCATTCAGACTTCTCAAGTGAAGTAAACGTGCTGTGGCACGTATTCGACAACATTGTACTGGACTGCAGACAAGTGTGAATACGCCTAATTACCTTTCTATTCATTGATTGACAGGTCGAAGAGGATTAGGGTGTCAGCAGGTAGCGGCAGTTCTTGGGGAAAAAAAATATTTAAGAAGTGGTACCCACAATACTATAGACAGAGAAAATAGTATTGTCCCTGAAATTAGATGTTGAAATTTGAACGTAAATACATGTTTCTATGTTCCCTAAATTAAAAACTGTCAATATGTCCCAGTATAGAGTACACGGCTGTATTGCAGAAATGCCCATTCAGTTCTCAGCCTCATTCATAATTGTATTATTCGCGAGGCTAGATCTACAACCTAAGTTTGTGTGTGAAATGAGTTGCTTGTAACCCTTCAGAGAATTTATTTCGAAAAATAATTTCAAATGCAAGTTTTAGTTGTTAGTATAATATACTTATTAAGTGGCAGAAAGGTACTTTCTGAGATGTGTGGGGGGTGGGAAAATGTCTCTCCGTCCGTCCGTCTTTATTTATTTATTTTATTTTATTTATTTATTGTATCTGTACGCGCGATAACTCTAATACGCTTAATCAAATTTTCATGCAAAATTTGTATACGCATTTATAACATCCGTGGAAAGACGCCTATTGATTTTGGACCAAAGCGGTTGAACGGGACCGGAGTAGTGACCAATTTAGTGTCTATTGTATGGTAATATATTAGAAATCGGCTAATTTATCAAATGCAAATCAATTCTCATGACAACATATTTTTTACGGTGTTCATATACGGATTTGGAAGTTGCAATACAGTTAGATTTGACAAATAACACTACCCTCATATTCCTTCACATATGCTTATCAAACTAGACTTTCGTTCTTCCGTTCTTTCGTTCTTGATGAATCGATCTGGAGCTTAACTCTGAAATCGATTACAAAAATAACTTGTTTTCTGCATACCATAATTGCAATTATCACTGATTAAACAAAAGCATTCTGGCACTCTGTTACATCAGTTTACCTGGTTTTATATCTCTACTAGCTGCCCGGCGTCGCCCGGGCTTTGTATTTTGTAATTTGAAATTAACTTATGGAGGACTTTCGATTTTCAAACTCTAGGTCCTTATATAAGATGTGTGTAGAACTTGAAATTAAGAAAAAGACTGAACTGCATTTCATTTTTCTCAGTATAATATTCTCAGAAATTATATAATTTTCAAGGGAAGGACTGGTTTGTTTGTATTTTAATGATGACCGCGTTACTTCCTGGGCTTAACTGGATATGTGTGTGCAAAATTTCGTACAAATTGGTCAAGAAATGTAGATTTGTATAGGGAACATACATACATACATACATACATACATACATACATATCCACATACCCACAAACACACATTCGATTTTATATATCAGATATATATATATATATATATATATATATATATATATATATATATATATATATTTTTTTATTTATGCGTTTTAGAAAAGCTTATAGGCCTACTGCTTCAATGTTTTAATGTTTAATACAATGTTAAGCATGTGACAGATCCATTATATCCACGTTTAATTTTTAATTCCCATCTCCATTACTTTTTCTGGGGGGGAGGGTCTTTGCGTTTCTGTATTTTCACTCAGTTGTAGAAATTTCTGTTTACGCTGGGGAGAAGTTTAATGTATTTTTATTTACTCTAGAGATGTGTATTGCCTGAGGAATAAATAATTAATGGTATACTGTTAAACACATTAAGCTAACAAAAACAAGTTTTTTAATACTTAATGTTTTAATAACTCTGTGGTATTCTATCTGGAAAGGTCAAAGCCCCATTAACGCAAACTCTCGCCTTCTGTGTGGAAGAGTCCCGTTTGCTGTTTAGCTGTTTAACTCAGGAATATGAGATTTTGCAAACATCAGGTTAAGTGGTATTAATAGTTCTAAGTTCCGGTCTTTAACCAGGGCCGTAGCTAGGCGGTGGCGAGGTGGGCCACCGCCAAGGGCGCAGGTACAAAGAGGGCGCAAAATTAACCATGAAAAATCCCGCCTTTTTTAGACTGGTGCAATTTATAAAGCAATAAAAATTCTACGTTAATGGAAGATATCTTTCAGGTTATTAAAAATTACTGCACGTGAACTATATCTAGTATTATGCCGATTGTCTACAAACTAAAAGCAGTCATGCAACTTTCTTTAATTTACACGTTTCTTATTGACAGAGTATGATAGCATAAATCATAAACAGTATGGAAAGTATAACGACAATAAAAATAAAAATTTACGTTATTAAGTGCCAGTATGGTACTTTATGAGATTGTGTGGGGGACGAAAAAATGTCTGTCCGTCCGTCCGTCTGTCCGTGCGTCTGTATGCACCATAACTCAAGTACGCTTTTTCGGATTTTCATGAAACTTGGTATAAACATTCATAATGTCGATGGGAAGAACCCTATTGATATTGAACCAAATCGGTTCACCGGTACCGGAGTAATGCCCAATTTAGTGCCTATTTTAATAGATTATGGCGCCTTTCTCATAGAAAGGCGCCATCACTCAAATACGCTGTAACGGATTTTCATGAAACTTGGTATACCCATTTATGACGTCCATGAGAAGTGCCCTATTGAATTTAAACCTAATCTGTTGACCGGTACCAGAGTAAAACCCAATTTAGTGTATATTTTAAAGACGCGGTAACTCAAATACGCTTTACCGGATTTTTATGAAACTTGGTATACACATTTACAATGTCCATGGGAAGACGTCTATTCATAATGGATAAAATCAGTTGATCTGTTTCGGAGTAATGCTAAATTTAGTGCCTATTTTATGGCAATATACGTATTCGAAAGAATTTATAAAAAAATGAAAATCAGTTATCTTGACAACATAGCCTATTGTTTTACTATGATCTTATAAGGCCTTGGAAATTAAAATACAGGTAGCTATGACAAAAAACACTATTGTTTTACATGCGCCTATCCAACTAGACCGTTAAAATGACCCAGGTGCCGAGATGGTAGACCTTTCTTCTTCCGTAAGCCCTGCTTAATGAATAAATCTGGAGTTTAACTTGGTAATCAATTAAAAAAAAAAACATATTCTGCATATCATAATTGCAGTCATAACTGATTAAACAAAAACATACTGGCACTTTTTTACGTCAGTTTACCTGATTTTATTATTGAGACGAACGTGGTTCATCTATTCGAAAAAATATACTTTTACCTATATTAATGTGTTAAACATTATGTAATTTACTTTTAATACTAGATTTCATTATTTAATTCTTTTTTAAGTAGTTCATTTTTTCTGAAAATAAGGTTTTAGTACCTTGAAAGTCCAACACTTAGTTCATTTTCAAATTGAGGTTTAGGTTTTCTTTGATATTAACAGTGTTTTTATATTAGAATAATAAAGAATTTTACAGAAATTAAAGCAAAAAATTGTTCAGACCCCCCAGCATTTGGAGGGCACATATTTGTCAAACTCGCCAAGGGCGCAGAAGGACCTGGCTACGGCCCTGCCTTTAACACGTATATACGAGAAACTTTGTGCAACATATTTTGCTCCATTTATTTTGTGTTATTTAGAGCTTGCCTGCTGTAATTTTTCTTTCGTTTTATAGACACATAAACATTCTAGAAGGGCCCAGTAAACAAGGAAGTATGTTTAGTAGCCTCGTGTCCTCTATAAAAATAGAAAATTACGAACATATTTATTATTATTTCGGTCTTGGGAAGATGGAACGCCATTTAAAACAACGTTGAAAGCAGACGACAACTTCAAAAACCAGAAGACCAAACGTATATAACCCGCAAGGTCGTTGATCTTGAATACCGGCTAGTACACCAGTGTTGCCAACTTAGCGGAGTTCCCGTTAAATTTGGTGTATTTTTAACGTTTTCAAATTTGGTGTATTTTTAACGTTTTCAACGGGGAAAAATACGGATTTAGCGGATAGCGGATTTTTTTTAGTGGATATCGTTCTTTGACGGAATATTAAAAGAAATCTAATATAATGCCATATTTTTTAATTTTCTGTATTAAATTTCAGCGTTTGAGGCTGATGAAATTACCAATAATTCCTTCGGCTAAAGAGATGAGGTTTCCTGACGATGCACTGACAGAAATAAACTTCCTGTAGTTGAAACACACAACCGTGGAATGAAAAGAAAAAGCGAAGTATAAGTGAATTTTTGAATTAAATTACAATCTATATACAAGTGCTTTGGCATAAGAGAAGATTAAGTCGCCCCCTTACGCTCCAAACAATGCGTTGCTGTTCGCTTGTTATCTCGGCACACCCGATCGTCCCTTCTCTCCAAACTCCCGATCGTACCAAATACAAGCTACCAACCCATACACCAAAATGACAACCCTCTAGCTTACTCGGCAATCCCGACCAGACCACAATCACCTCTTCACATAATCTAAATAATGCATAACACTATCCACTTAGTTAAGTGCGCGAGCGGAGGCGGCAGCCGAAGCGAAGCGCCCTTGCATTTTCGAATAATGTACGATACACTGTTTGTCGGTTTCGAAAATGTGGCATATTATATCTTCCACACGTTAGTAAGCCTGTCAACTTTTGTTCATCTTTTGTTTACCGGTATGACGTCACACTACCAACGTCCAATCACGAGTTTCTATGTAATATGAGGACAGAAGAAGTGGTATAAAAGAAAGTGCATCGCGAGGGAGCGGCGGGCGGGAACATTCATCCAAGGTGCGACTTAATATTATTTTTTCCCAGTGCTTTTAACCCTTTCAAAGAAATTTCGGAATTGCCCTTATGCTTTTATCGCTGCCATTTTTTAATTAATTAATTTAATTTAGCGGATTTCAGCGGATTTTGAACACTGTTTTAACGGAACAATTATTTTTTAGTTGGCAACACTGTAGTACACCCTCGCCATTTGTCGGAGAAGATCACTGCCTGGTTGATCGTCTCCATTACATCAGCGTTGTCTTCTGAATGCCTAGTTTGAGTACGTCGTTCGGCTGGCTTGGCTTTCCAACGTAATTGCTTATTCTTATGAAAAGGTAAGTCGGAAATCAAGTTTTCATACTTTTAACCAATAATGAATAATGCATAAATAATGCAGCGTGACTCCTAGGTGCTTGAAGGAATTGACGATTTCTAGCGGTTCGCCTTTGTGAGTTAGTGTATGCTATGGCTTAGGTCTCCCGCCTTTTCTAAAGGTCATTTGGACTGTTTTCTTCTGTTTATAGAAAAGTGATATCGTCTGCGTACATGAGTAGTGTAGTTTTCTTTGAATGCTGCCGAATTGCATCGATGAAGTCGGATATTGCTACATTGAGTAGTAACGGGCTGATTGGATCTCCTTTGTCTGCCTGATTTTTCCAGAAGAAGTCACTGAGTCATTGATGGTGACCGTTGTAGGCTAGGATGCTGTATGTAAGTCTGGTTTCTGGGTTTTCTTGAGCGGTTAGAGCTTCTGGTTTTTCTCCGGGTGGCTTCACGGGTTGTCAGCCGTGTCAACATAATAAGATTCAAGCTTTCGGCCATCTTCCCTCAGGAAGGCCACAGAGAGATGGCCGAAAGCTTGAATCTTATAATGTTGACACGGCTGATAACCCGTGAAGCCATCCTGAGAAAAACCAGAAGCTCTAACCGCTCAAGAAAACCCAGAAACAAGACTTGCATACAGGGCCGTGGAAAGAAAGCAAGGGCCCAAGGGAAAAATTTTCCCGGGCCCCCGTCAAATATTAAATTCACTGCCCAACTCACCCTTTATAATGTATGCAAAAAAAGATTATGTAATCCGTCCGTCCGTCCGTCCGTCCGTGTGTCTGTAAGCACGATAACTCAAATACGCTTTATCCGATTTGGCATAGTCCCAGCACAACTCCCCCCAGCGTCGCGATTTCGCTTCTCCACATGTCCGGCGTGATGCATTTGTTTTCAACCCATCAGGGTGGCCAACTATCTTCGTTGTAGCAGTACGATGGCCGCTGCGGTATGTAACGAGTGCGAAGTTACTTATTGAGAACAGATGGTCCCACATTAAACACGGTGCCAATTCGATGGTTGGTAGAGGAAGAGTGAAAGCTCATTTTCGTGGATATCTGGCGGAATTCTTATTTAAGAGTGCCCACCCTTTGCCTGAGAGGGTGCATCATTTCTTACGAGCAGCGGCTGAACTATACCCACCTCTGCATTAAGGTAAGGTAGTGGCGGTTAGGTTAGGTTAGGTAGCTAAATAATGCATACACTAACCACCCTTGCATTTTCGAATAATGTACGATACACTGTTTGTTGGTTTAGAAAATTTAGCATATTATATCTTCTGGAGGTTTGTCTGACCATTATTATGTTGGAAGCTGATTCCAACCCATCGGCTTCTTCCCAGCATGCACCTGCGCCGTTTCTAGCAGTTGTGTAGTTGTGTAGTAGCATTTCGAATTGCGCGCGTCTCGTTATGTTGGTCACAGTGCATCGCTGGACGACGTCACACTGACAACGTCCAATTATGCGCTTCTGCTGCGGTCTTAATAATCAACATGGCGGAAACATCCCTACTTTTTGCCATTTCCCACTATAAAAGAAAGTGCACTGTTTAGGGTGGGTGGGTTGGACTAAATCACTCGCCAAGACAACATCTCCGCTCCCGAGAATGATATGTCTTGAAATCCATGTGTTTTTAAGTGTTTTATGGTGATAATATAGTCTTATAATATGGGGGGAGTTGTCATAGGATTTTACCTCGGATTTTCATAAAACTTAGTATACCATTTGTAACGCCCAAGGGACGAAGCCTATTGATATTGTACCAAATCGGTTAACTGATGCCGGGCACGAAACGGGAAAATACATTAAAATGTTCTAATTAGGAACAATTTTATCTGTATGTACCAGTTTAATCTTTTGAAAATTATGATTTTAAATTCCGAACGTTAGTGAGGCCTACTATTGAGTCCAAAAGGATTTCTTCTTCTACTTTTCAAAAATAGCAATTTTTTTTTCAGATTAACTGATTAATTCCGTGTCACCGTTATACGACAGGACAATGCAGATAAAGTAAACAAATAAAACACAAAGTTGTTTATTGATTTATAACCAATGTTATTTTAGAGTAAATTTAAAAAGTAAAACCTGGTCGGCCGGGCCCTGGGGCTGCAGCCCCGGCTGCCCCTCCCTCTCGTAGGGCCTGCTTGCATACAGCATCCTAGCCTATAACAGTCACCATCAATTACTCAGTGACCTCTCTCTGTGGCCTTCCTGAGGGAAGATGGCCGAAAGCTTGAATCTTATATTGTTGACACGGCTGATAACCCGTGAATTTACTTGGAGGGGCAGGCCCCTTCAGAAAATTCTTCGGGGGAGCAATTTTCCTATAAGAGCTAGGTTAAAACAATTACATAGTACCTTTATTCTCAATTTTTTTTATTTTATCTGGGGCTTTGCATTACATGGAACCGTCATCATGTAGAATTCTACTTAAAAAGAATAAAACTGCTTCACTCAGACTTGAAATGTTCTTAAAACATCAGCAAAATTCACTTCTTGATTCTTACATCTGGTTTATTATCTATCAAAGAATTTTCATGCTTCAACTCAATTCAAGATTTGTGAAAATGTGCTTCTATAATATTGCCAGTTCCACTGAATATTTTGTTTATGAAATGTTAATATAATTTACCATATCCCTATAATATAAAGCCACATGGCTGACTCACTCACTCACTCACTCACTGACATTAATGTTTGCCCCCTTCCAGATGAGCTAGAAACTTGAAATTTGGTACACAATTTAGGCTGTAAACCACAGGGAAAATTCCAAAATCCTTTCCCGAGAACCTCCCCCCCAATGCCCCCAATGAACGAAGCGAGTCTAAGATATCAAATTGAAAGTGTGTGTGTATATGTATGTATGTAGGCCTATGTATGTATGTTTGTTCCGTATACAAATCTACAGGCTTTGACCAATAAGCACAAAATTTTGTACACATACACACTTCAAACCGGAAAGTATTGTGATCAACATTAAAATTCAACCAGACCACTCCTTCCCTTGAAAATTATATAATTTCTGAGAATATTACTCTGGATTCATCAAAATGCTATTCACTTTTCATGACAACAATACTGTTTGCAGTGTTCACAAAAGGCTTAGGAAGTTGCTGGTAACTGCACAATGTAGTGGGCTTTGACAGATAATTAGATATGTTATCGATATAATTCATTTCTGTAAATCAATATTGGAGAATGAATTCCACATAAATGAATACCGGGTGTGATACAACCAGGCCCGACGAGAGGGAGGGGCAGCCGGGGCCCGGACCCCAAAGGGGGCCCGGCCGGCCAGCTTTTATTTGTTACTTTCTAAATTTACTTCATAATAAAATTGGTTATAAGTCAATAAACAGCTTATGTTATATTTTATGTGTTTATATTATCTACATTGTCCTTTCGTATAACGGTGACGCGCAATTAATCAGTTAATCTGAAACGGATTATTCTTGAAGAAAAATTGCTACTTTCGAAAAGTAGAAGCAGAAATCCTTTTGCACTCAACAGTAGGCCTCATTAATGTTCGGCATTTAAAATCATAATTGTCAAAAGATTAAACTGGTATATACAGATAAAATTGTTCCTAATTAGAACATTTTAATGTATTTTTCCGTTTTGTGCCCGGTATCAGTTAACCGATTTGGTCCAAAATCAATAGGCTTCGTCCCATGGGCGTTATAAATAGTATACCAAGTTTTGTTGAAAATCCGATACAGCGTATTTGAGTTAACGCTCTTACAGACACACGGACAGATGGACACATATTTTCCTACCAGACAATCTCTCAAAGTACCGGTACCATTCTGGTACTTACTAATTATGTAATATCGTTACATAATCTTTTTGTTGCATACATTATAAACAGCGAGTTGGGTGGTGAATTTAATATTTGATGGGGGCCCGGGAAAATTTGTCCCTGGGGCCCTTGCTTTCTTTCCACGGCCCTGGATACAACACATAACTTTTTCTACCCTGGACATGGAGAATATAATTTTCTCACTTTACACTTTGATTTAGAGTAAGAGGTCGCATTGCAGGGACAAGCATATCCAGTTGTCTCACCTTGAATTCAAATCAACGATGGGTATAGAGTATGCCATATCAGAAGTCTGTAAAAATTCTATCCATTGATAAGTTATTCATCGCTGTAGGGATGTTTATTATAAGCCCTAAACATGTAAAAACATACAAAACAAATGAAACATTTTAATCCTATGTGCGCAGTAAGTTATTGTGTCCCAGATTTTTCGGAAAGAGTGTGTGAAAGTGATTTTGATTTTAGCCCTGAAATGATTGTGTGGTATCATGAAAGTGGAAAATAAAATGTCCCGTAAAGACAGAAATGTTATGTTACCGGAATTTCTATTTCTTCTTTTTTTCAACCCTACCAGGCATTATGTGTAAAAGCAATGGATTGCAAAATTCTAATTCCTCTGTGAGCCATAAAAACGTGTATCAAGTGTTTTCTGAGGCAATAGTTTGAGTGTGATCAGTCCTTCACTTGAAACTCTACATACCTGTATTGAAAAGACTTCCATAATTTTTTATTACACCCAAAATTCAAAACCTGTGTTAAACAAAGACCTTTAGGCCAGTAAATAATAAAGTATGATTGTTAAAAATCAATTAAATGTTAGTTTATTACAATACGTGTATAAAACAGTATTTTACATAGGCTATAAAATACTTACAGGTAAATAATTATCACTTACAGTACAGCTGGCACCAAGAAATCTGCACTCACCTGTAAAACAGGAGAAGAAAAGTAGTTAACACTATGTCGTATTCCTCACTTGGTACAAGGAATATAAACAACTAATGTCCATTGTTTACAAGAACTGAACCTAAAGTATACAAAAACAGTACATCTGTCTCATTCTAGAACATTATTCATCTATCTATGTGTGTGTGTATATCTATATATATAAAAGGCTTTGTCCTGACTGACTGACTGACTGACAGGAATCAACGTAGAGCCTAAACTATAACAGGTAGAGACTTGGAATTTTGACAGTACCTTAGTTTCATAATGTAGGTGCTCACTAAGAAAGGATTTTGAAAAATTCTGATTTCAAATGCCAAAAATCAAATGTTTTTTTAGAATACTTAATCCCTTTTTACACAGAATTATCAAATCCGAATCACATTTGACATTAAAACATATTGTTGCCAGTTGGTTTCAGATGGGTTTGGAATTAAATTAAATGGAAATTTGACAATTACAGTTGGCTTTGGCTATTTTTGTCATACCTTGGAGATAAAACTTTTGCGATCGCTTGAATGTTGTAAGCCCTAATATGGTCAAACATTGTTTTATTTGGACGAAACTCACTATACAGGGGTTTTCTGGACCAAGGAACTCGAATCTGAGGTCGCTTTTACCAGGCGACGCTATCTAATCATGGTATGTAGTCAACGTGATTTAGGTGTTAATAAATTTAATGATTTAACTATTATGCTCTTAATTTTTAATTTTTGAAACTATTATCGCGGGCGAAGCCGTGGGCACATGCTAGTATATAAAGGCTATATATATATATAAGAGGCTTTGTCCTGATTTAATGACTGACTGATTGATTGACAGAGAATCAATGTGGAGCCTAAACTATAATAGGTAGAAACTTAGAATTTTGACAGTACCTTCATTTCATAATATAAGTGCTCGCTAAGAAAGGATTTTGAAAATTTTTTATTTTAAATCCCAAAAATCAAATGTGTTTGAGGATACTTAATACCTTTTTATGCAGAATTATCAAATCCAAATCACATTCCATGTACAGTTCTCATGATGACAGAGTGTTGTTGGCAGTGTTCACAGGTAGGTTTGGAAAATGAATGATACGAGACTTTGACAAATTAGAGAAGCTATCAGTTTAATTCATTGGTGTAAATAAATATTGAAGATGAAATCCACTAAAATAATGAACAATGTAATGCAGTCACATAACTTTCTCTACCCTAAACATACAGAATACCTTTTTCTCACTTCACAATTTTTTGTACAATAAGAGGTCGTATTGCGGGGACAGCTTAATCTAAATAAAGAACCTAGGGTTTGGAAATCGAAAGTCATTCATAAGTTAATTTCGAATGTCAAAACACAAAACCCGAGCGACGCCGGGCCTTTTAAGCTAGTGTAACATAAAACTTAGACAGTTTACTCTACTTAGTTTGCTTTACTTTCCCTTCAGTTCTAAATTAGAAAGAATGGTAACTAGCCCTTATGTCCACATTGTGTTTCGATATTATCGCTTTCATCCTTCTACAAGGAACAACTAGGCCCGAGGTCGATTTGTCGTAAGGCCAGATTTCTTAAACTAACCCCTGAATTCACAGAACATAGAAGAAGAATCAAGAAGTGAATTTTACATATTTCAAGAACATTTAATGCAGTGGTCTTCAACATGTGGCTCGTGGCTTAATTTTTGTCGGCCCACAAACAAATACTAATTTTAACTACATTGCCAATATTGACAATTTAGTGCCAAAGAAACTGTGTCAGGACTCATATGTTAATGTGCTTTGTGTTATTCATTAACATTGCAAAGTGGAAGACACACATGTATAATTTATAATAATAAGAGGAAGTATTTGTGCATGATGCCCTGCAAAATATGTTGCACGAAGAGTTCTGAAATTTTGAACACAGATTGACTAAAGGTTGGCCGACTGCACCCCAAAGCAGAATTTGTAATTTTTGCTTTCGTAGGTAGATAAGTTGATTCATCTGGGATTCTTTGATTTACACAATATGTCTCCAGAAATGATCGCAGAACTGGATTGTTTAAATTATTCCAGGGAATGTTACTGCACACCAAAGCCTTACAAAGATCAGCTGAAAATGTATTAACAGAGGATTTTGGTTTTACCTGTTTAAGGAGTAGTTGTTTTTGGTCACTGTTGTTCTTCCCCTCCTTTGCCGTAATATGTGTAGTTGTTCTTGAATGTTGTTCAAGTTGAAATTTCTTTTCGCATTTCACTTCGAACAAACTTGACAATACACGATATTGCCATCTGTTGAATAATCACTGTTACCCAACACCCTCTGATTTAATAAATATTTTCTGCTGCTCTTTTCTTTGGGCATTTTTGAAAAAGAACACTTTATTAGCTGCAGATTAAGGTGAATGTAACACAATGATACTTCCCTCAAGACCAACCCTATGAGGCTGTAATTTACTGCGAGAGTGAAAGGAATGCAGGAAAATCCCACTACCACCCCTTAGCCAGGCAGATATTTCTAGCGGCAAAACTAAAATGCCGTTACTCAGAAAGTTGCAAATAGAAACTTGAAAGGGATGTTCAAAGTATGTTTTAAGAGAGATCTTAAAATTGTCATAAATTTCAACCATACAGTGTGTCCACGCTAGAGGGATCGAGAAATAAATGCTCGCCAGTCAAAACGAGATAAGGATATTGCTGCATTCTGCATATGACAGGAAAGGGAAACTCTCCGAGATTGTAAAACACTGTTTTCAGACAGCTCCACGCGCATGCGTATGCGCATCAAGAGCTTTTGTCTCGAAATGTGGACACCGCAACAGAAAGTTCAGTGCGTGTTATGGCTAGCAGAAGAGAAATCTGTTACTCAGGTGCAACGCCTTTTCGTCGTACGTGGAATGTGGATCCACCTGGTCATAAAGCGATTCTCCAATGGGACAGAACACTCCGAGAAACAGGTTCTTTACTACTCTCGATCCCTCTAGCGTGGACACCCTGTATAATACAGAATTATGCTTCTGAGTTAAGAATATGCAATAATGCCAATAACTGTCGAAATATGCATTTGCATATGCACATATGCATTTTGAAAAAATCCGAGCCCTAGTGATGAATATAAGAAGATTCTACCTATTTTGGGTAAAAACCTTTGGAGTTACTAGGTCACTGCACTTTAGACTTGGAAATTATTGCAGAAACTTGCATGCAGCTGAAATGTTTACATTTAAGTTTAATTCCTGACAACAGAACACATTCAAAGCATTTCCCTAAAACATTTCCCAACTTCAAAACAATTGAATGCCTAAGAATCGAAATGTCATTTGATCCTGATTCGGCAGCATTTTTAATTGCTCAGTGCGTAAACATTAAGACATCCTAGAGTTGGGAGACACCTTGTAGAACCCCCTGTATAGTGCTATATATAGTGTCCTCAGACGCACCCTTCTCCTCAAGTTGCTAGTAATAATATGACCATTATTTAAATACACTGATGACACTTTCGTGGAAGAATACACTTCAAATATCCCAATTTCCATGTAGTACAGAGTTAACGGTGGATTAGATTGTCATCTGAAAGAGAAGTTTTTGAAGTGAAACTTCTTTAGGCACGCTAGGAGTAAATTGAGAGCTAACCCAAAGTTGTGTTACAAACAAAATCGTCACGAAAGTAGTGGGGCTGTGACGGACTGCACAAAAAACAATGAACTCAATGATTAGGTAAGTCAAAAAATACAAAGTTTAAAAAACCATAATATCCCAAATTAAAAAGGCAAAATCCCAAAAATAGAAATATATTCAAAGATCCAAAGTTTAAAAAATCCAAAATTCCAAAATTAAATTCAAATATCCAATATTTAAAAAATCCACAATTTCAAATTTAAAAAAACTAAAATTCAAATTTAAAAAAACTAAAATTCAAATTTAAAAATAAAAAATGCAATAATAAAAAAATCCAAAATCTAAAAACCCAAAATTAAAACATCGAAAATCCAGAATTAAAAGTCCAAAAATCAAAGAGAAAAAAATTTAAAAATCTACAATAATTCCAAAGTTAAAAATTCAAAGATCTAAAATTTAAAAAAGTAAAAAAACCCAAAATTAATAAAGTCTTCATTATTCCACAAGCAGTGTTTTAATTCAATTTTTTTTTTTTTTAACTAGATGTCAGGCAATCTTCAGCCAAAATGCTTGTCTGAGTTTGCCTTCGGATCCTTCATAACATACATGGAGAATGCAGTTTGGCAGTTGACGGAGCTTCTTCTGTTTCCAGAAAGATTTACTGTAGTATCCAGAGTCTGCAGGGAACTTAAACGCTTCTTCCACGGCACGAGGCTTCCATCATCAATGGCAAATCAACTGACCAAACATCTTTTGATAAAGTTAGATTCCGTGTATTGTAAGTTTAAGTCTCCCATTCAAACTGAACATTCCGAAGAAATGTTGTTGAGTCTAGTTGAAGTCTTTATGCATCCCGATGTCACAGCCATTGAACTGAGGCAAAGTTATTTGCATGCGTTTGATTCCACCCCTTGTAACTTCATTACATGGATGATTCTTCAGAAAGTTCACAATGTACACAAATTAAAAATACTAAATTTACCTTCTTTACTGATTGAAAGATACTTCGATGGTGAAGTAGAAAAGCTAGTTTTCCCTTCACAGCTTAACGAGTTGACATTATCATACAGTTCTTATCCAAGCTATGAAATTCTGAGAAGTGTTGTTGAATTCTGCCCAGAATTGAATTCTTTAAATATAGAGGATGGTGTCATTTCTGAATCATGCATTCCACTTATTCTTCAATGCAAGCATTTAAAAGCACTGCACTTGCCAAGAAATTATCGCGTGATGGATGAAGTTTATGTAGATATTATCAACGGCTTATCAGCAGACGCTACAAGTGATGTGTTGTCTGCATCAACTCTATCGTCTATCAGTATAAGTATTAAAATGGAAAGCACTTTACGTCTCATTGTCGATAAGTTACCACACCTGACTGAACTTAATTTGTTTTGCATGGATTTTATCGATTTGTCTTGTTTAACACAGCTCAAGAGTCTTCGATCACTGAGTTTGATTGAGTATATTGGAAAGCCACGAAATGAATACAAAAAGATTCTCCCAGTTTTGGGTAAACAACTCGTGTGTTTGGCGTTAATGGGCTCCTACTACCTTCCAGACTTTGAATTCATAGGAGAAACTTGTACACAGCTGAAATGTTTACATGTATGCATTCTTGATTGTGGTGCATTCACATATTCTGAGACATATCCAAATCCCTCTTCTAAAACATTTCCAAATTTGAGAACAGTTGAATGTTTAATAGTCAGTGTGCCATTTCAACCTCGCTGGGTAGAATTTTTAATTTCCCAGTGCCAAAATATTAAGTCACTCTTCGTATGTTTGGACTATCATAGAGAAAATCCTCTCTATAGCACTATAGATAATGTCCTCAGACGCACTCCTCTTCTGAGCTGGGTGGTAATAGAGTGGAGGGATGTCTATGTCACACTTGGCAATTTCGTAGAAGAATTTCGTCACAGATATCCTAACTTCCATCTAGTAGAGGGCCGCACTTGGATCAGATTGTCATCCGAAAAAGATTATTTTTATTCTTTAGGATGCCATACAGTCGGCTGAATAATGGAGTAAACTGAGGGTAATACCACATGTTCACTATCTTTTGAACTTAAAAGTCTATTCCTGTCTGACACATGTAAACATAACATTTGCTATGGAAAACTTATTCATATTCTGTCAAGGTACTGACAATGTTTCATGCATTTTTGTCCAAATGGAGCAAAGACAACATAGCCATTTAACGTAAAGAAATAAGCAGAAATAATAACGAATAGGGTTTGGATGTTTATAACATGTCATATTTTTATCCTGAACTCCATTCTCGCCACAAACACAAATTAATCATGACTTGCACATTTGTTATGCTAATCCGACCGTTTTTATTTTACATAGGCTATAAAGTAATATTTTGGTCATTTTCGTGGTCTTGGTCATATTTCGGTCAAATTCGTAATTTGTCATATTTCAGTTATAAATTCGGTAAAAGAGCACAATTATGCAATATGTAAACTAAATTGTAGACTTAAATTTTTTCCGAAAAAGAGTCATGGTTATTTTGGTTTTACTGTAACTGAAATGTGACTCTGAAAAATGTAAATGGCTATTTTGGTGCAATTAATTAATTATTTTAAATGTGAAGAGAGAATAATAAGTAATAGCACAATTACCCCTTCCTCCTTGTTGTTAACAACTTACAATAGACATGTTTTAAAAATATTTTCAGTTCACATTTGCAGTGGTATCTGAAAACATTAACATATTAAAAATTCTTTACAAGTAAAACTGTAAATCACCTGTAAAATAGTTAAAAAGTGAAAATCTGATTGAATTAATGATATGTAATTATTTAGCGTCATTAAACGTTTTAAATTGGAACATTTATTTTTAGATAATACGTTCTTTATGAGGTCATATTGAGGGTTTTTGGGTCATATTTAGTCATTTTTGAGGTCATATTTGCAGTCATATTTTCCACTTTTTTAAGTCATAAACATCCGAACCCTAGTTATCAATGAAAGTGTCTATACAGAAAAACTTCATGACTTGCTTCAACTTATGGCGTTAAAATAAATCAGAAATACTGGTCCTTCATCGTTATTCCCCTTGTCTTCATATATTAATTTATTAGTATTTTTATACATACTTGCATATTAAAATTAGTACACCTTCCTGAATGCTCGTGGTACCAGCATACTTTAACTTTTTTAATTAGTATGGAAAATACAAAAAGTTTATGGAATTATTAAGTCATGTAGTCATTTGAAAGTAGGCCTAAAAATGGGTAGTTGGTATTGTAGCACACACATTGGCCCAAAGTAGGTGACCCTACAAAAGTATCAAATTCAACCTGACCAGTACCCTAAGTGTAATCATTAGAGACCGGATTTTAAAGGGAATTCCTTTTTTTATATTTCATCACAAAACGTGATAAAATTGAACAGCTCATTACTGAGTAAGTTTCAACTGCAAATGACCTGGTTTTAACGTCCCTTTTTTAGGCTCATCTCCCTTTTCTTAGGAACTTAGCCTTTCCAGTACCTTTTTTGCTAATTTATTTTGAAAAATTCGTAAATTATCCAGTATTTGATAATATGAAAACATTAAAAATTGTTTTCACTGATTCACCATTGACAAAATAATTCCTCCCAGCAGAATAGAGCGTTACAGGGAAATCACAGGCTTGCCATTGCCTAAGTTTCCCATTATAACAAGGTGGGGAACATGGATTTCGTGTGCTATTTTCCTCTGTGAGAATTTCAACAAGATCAAAAAATTTCTTCAGTCATTAGATGTTACAGAATCAGGAGCTGTAGAGAATGCAAAGGCTTTACATAAAACAAACATGTATCCCTCTGTTGAATTTTTACACTCTCTTACTTTTATATCCCTTTTTTCCCCACCTTCTTTTTGGCAATAATTTTCCCTTTTTTCCCACCTTCTTTGGCAATAATTTTCCCTTTAAAATCCGGTCTCTAGTAATCATCATATAAGAGCTGATCCTCCTAGTCAATGAACTGAGCAGTAACACACAAGTATCTTTAGATGAGCAAGCCAGTTGGTGTAACCAAATTTTTTGGTAAGTGGAGAAAATAGTGTGTTGTCAACTCGCATCATTTTGAAAAGGATAGATGCATGTAATTAAGACCTAAAAAAACATTAAAATATGACCAGTAAAATTTAAAATATGACTTTACCACTTACATTATTATGTATATTTTTTTTTAAGTTTCATTACAATTCATTTTATTAAAATATAGCCTAATATTAATTATTTAAAATATCTGTAAATTCTCAAAAAGTATCAGTACAATGCAAAATTTACAAAATATGATATGAAACTTCAAAATTTCTTTAATATGCACACAAAATGACCTAAATATGCATACCGGTATTCATACTAAATATGGTACAGTAGTTGAAAATTTCCTAAATATGCAGTTATATGCACGATAAAAGCCGTTCCATTTTCACCAGGATGCTTGGAATCAGGTTTAAATTAGTCGGAAACCTGAAATAATGCAAAGGGGAAAAATATGACATGTCATAGAAATCCGCCCCCTAACCATGACACTCTGTGCTTCCCTTCATGTAACCCTACAATTGGCTACAGTACATGTCCTTGAGGCTTTTCCGCAGTCTAAGGCATCACTCATTTCTGGCCAGGATGAGTGAAAGCCAGAACATTGCAGGTTCGAATCTCCGTCAGTGCAGTGCTAACGTGCTTATGGTAATGCATGGGGAGGAACCACGTAATATAAGCAGCAAGAGTGTTGGCACTGCAGTGGCATTGAAAATTGTTTCGTGGGTTATATTTTCATTTTATTTCATATAAACAGTTTTACTTGTCATAAAATCAAAGGCATTTAACCTGTATTGAATCCTAAAATAAACTGACAACCCATTGATTCAATTGAGATCCCTATGCTATGCTGTCAGTCAAGAAAAAGTGCTTATCATATATGACACGCTGGCATCAAGACTTTTAAGTTCTGAAATTTTTGAAGTAAAACTTCTTTAGTGGCGGTAGAGGGTAAATTGAGAAAATCAGTCACACTAAAACCGTCACGAAATCAGTCACACTCAAAATTACTTACTTTGCGTTCAGTGTGAAACTAATTCTTCACCTTGAAATAATGCATTGAGAAATATGTCTCCCCTTAATTTTCATAGCTTCGTCGTTCCTTTTCTGAGATCTTTACTTGATGGACATGGTATGCAGGTGACAACATGCCTAATGTATGAACAGCGTCAGAGAATTTACTGTAGATTAAATCTGTAATACATGCAATCAGACATCTCTATACTCATCCTCATTCACTGTAGCCAATGCTCCCACATGGAACTACCTAGTGTCGGATATCAGGGGTTGTCAGAGCCTACGAATATTTAGGTTTTCAGCCATTTCACAGAAAGTGAGCCTGAAGTGTCCAGACCGTAACGACCATTTAATATTAATCTAAACGTATATGTCATCTTTGAAAAATTGTGTAATTAATTTTCAGTACTAAAAAACTAAACTCCGTGGTGCTACATCCCTGAAGGGACTTGGCCGACCACCTGGCCGCTGCGTCATTTACCATAGGCAGATGGCAGGATTGGGGGGCATGTGGTCAGCATGCTGACACCCACGGCCATTAATGGTGGTTCCATGACCGGAGCTGCTACTTCTCTATCAAGTAGCTTCTCAATTTGAATCACGAGGTTGAGTGCACCCCTACCAGACCTCCCTACCTCAGAAAAATCTGAGGAGGTACCGGGGATCGAACCCGGGCCGACAGATCTGTAGTCAGCGATGCTAACCACAAGATCATGCCGGCGGTCAATTTTCAGTACTAGTCCACTGAATAACTCATTCTGAAAATTAATTTCATAATTTTTCAGTGATGACATATATGTTTAAATTAATATTAAAAGGCCGTTATTGGCTGGATTCTTCAGGCTCACGTTCCATTGAATGGCTGTTAAGGTTATTCAAGCATTTCACTGCTAATTTGAAGCAATTTCCAGCCTAGGTTACTTTATATTTTATGACTGCTATGTTACATGTTATATTGCTTAAATTCGTCAATTTTTGTTTAGTTTGGGTTCTCAATTTCAATGTAAGGGATATTATAATATGCTGTTTATGGACATCATAGATATCATTATCATCCTAACATATTTAATCGAC
Source organism: Ectobius pallidus (assembly GCA_964059195.1). NCBI lineage: Eukaryota > Metazoa > Arthropoda > Insecta > Blattodea > Ectobiidae > Ectobius > Ectobius pallidus. The sequence continues at coordinate 9,347,291 of CAXKWD010000002.1, forward strand.
TCTAATCATCACAATAAGCATTTAGCGTGTTTCTTTTTTTAATGGTTTTTTCAGTTAATACTAATATTATATATATACAATACTTAGAACACTTGTTCTTCACTTACACACACTCATATATACTTTTAATAGGCATTGTTTTTTTCCTGTTATTCTCTCCTAATTATACTTTATTGATGACTGGATACAAATTTTTGTCTTGTATTTTAATGTAGGCTATGCAACTGTTCTTGTATTGCTATTATTTTGTTCAGTGAGTCTCAGACAGATTGTACCCGCCACGCCGCACGTTGGGTTCCCCCCAGATAACGCTCCTATCCCCGGTATGTGGCAAAGGAACTGCCCGGCAGTTGACTGACTTGTCCATGCGTGACAATGAAAATAAATTAAATAAGTTTGAAAATAACGAAAATAGGCACCTACCTTATTACAGGAGATGCTGGAAATGTCCTCTTTTCTTTCTTCTATTATTGGCATCGTGATAGGAAATTCCTATTAACATGCATTAATTGCTCTTCCGTTTTCACGTAATTATCATACATAAATATCCTCTGCTGCACTGTGAACACATTTGGACCATTGTGACAACTACAGAATCACTATCACGTCTGTACAACACGAGAACAATGCTCAACTGCAGGCTATGCGGCAATTGTTGACTATCTGCGGGGAGACACAGCTGGCTGCGATGCGGGAAGTGTTGAGTCATCAAAAGAGAAACACGGCACGCTGCAAGCGGGTGCAATCTCTCTGAGACGCACTGTATTTATATTGTATTGTTTGTATTTTTGAAAATATACATACTATGTATTTTGTATTCAAACTGGTTGACTCTGCCAGGCAAAAAATATTCCTATTAATCTCATACTTTCCAATATAGTTATTCCCATGTATTTGTTTATGCATACTTGAACATTTAAATTAGTACATTCCTGAATGATCACAGCTCGTGGTACCAGTATACTTTCATTTTTGAGTTTTCGCTGTTGGCCATGTGAATAATTTCTCACAGAGCCAATGCCAGTTGCTTACACTGTATTGTATGGATTAGCAATAGTTTGTATAAAACAAAGAAACTGAATGTACATTAGATTAAATTTGTAATATTACTCTATTTTTCAATAAATATTTTTTGAAGAAAACATTTCAGTTTCTTATCCTCATAAGTAGACATATAGAATCAGCGAATTTATCGCCATCCAAACACTTTATTGCTTTAGTAAACTGAAGTTCTCAACGTATGCAAGCATTTACTATAACCAGTTTTGTGTACGTGGTACTGGAACAGATGTGCTACAGTCTGGTTATGATTGAAAATAAATACGTGAATATATTCGTTACACATGCAAGGTTAATCCTTTTCGTTTCCGTTGCAGGCATTACAATAAACAATGAAATATGTTATAGAAGATTCCTACGGCAATCACTTAAATCATTTTTGTACTTTGAAACGTTCGTTCGACATCGCAAGGTTGTTATTGGTGCAAGTTAGCTTACAGTACACTTTTGATTGCAAACTATATTATGACTCAATTCTTAACAGGGGATGGGAAATTTGGTGAATACTTACATAGATTTAAAATTCCTACTTCTGCAAATTGTAAATGTAAAGAGGAAAGCAATTCTGGTAGGCATCTCTTATTTTATTTTAAATTATTTATGTGCATGAACGTTATTAGTTAACATTATATTTAAATTATGATTTTACTACACCGATCTATCGTCTTTTCTTAGATATGAAAAGTTATAAAGATTTTTTTAAGTTTCATTAATAGTGTGTTTGCAAAATTGTCATGTGTATGTAGCATATGGTATTCACTATATATATGTTCAATCTAACGTGAATATGCCAGCTGGTAAAATAGGGTTTTGTACTTTTGGAAATTCAATAATAGTAATCTTAATTGTGCATGTAAAAAAAATACGACTGCTGCTATGATATTTGTTGTTAGTTTTTAAATTTATTTATTGTGTCTAACGTTGCTTTTATTCCACTGTTTTTATAAAAAAAAACACTGCGTAACATCTGTTTCACTTGGTTCTGCACGTGAAAGATTAATTTTATTACACATCTCATCAGTAACATTTATGGTTATGGATATGTAATTTAGATTCTTCAAGCTCTTTATTAGCAATTCATATAGGCCTACCCCCAAAATTGTCATTTATAAACTTTAATCTTTCAAATAGCTGTTTTGAAATCAGGGACTGGAAAGAGCTTTTTGGAGTATTTGTTGTGTGTTCACTATAAAATTGTCAACTTCAACTATGCCACAGCTTAGGTTCGCTGTGTGGTAACAACAAGACTGTATCCAGTACGATGACGTCATTGCATTTCCATGCCTCATCAACCTAGTTTCAGTCATAAGATACCTTGGATCCTATGTCTGCTTATAAGTAGGGCCCTGATTTATTGGTGAAATAAAATGGCTGATTTCGGTGTTAACTTTCTTCTATTTCGGTGGGTATTTCGTGAAATAAATTACTTATAGGCTAATACATTGGGGACATTGCGCAATGATAAACTTTGCTTCTTTATTTACATGAAGTAACACCCCCTCCCCCCATTTCTATATTCTTCTGCCCTTGTATGAACTGAAGTAACTTTCGATTTAGGCATGACTGGAGTTAATGTTCAAATATAATGACGAGAAATATTATCGTCATTTCTACTAAACACCATCAGATAGCCATTTGCAAACAGAAGTTCGAACCCTACCACTGTGGATAAAAGACGAAATCTGTTGAATACAAGTAACAAACATTCCACACTCTTCTGCTGTAATCGTTCATAGGCATCGCTAACTTGGCAAAGAGATAGCAGGAAAGGAGAGTACTCAACAGTAGAAACCAGGTCACAGACAATCTTTGCGTAAAATTTGCAATCTTTGTAATCGATTCTCAAATATCGATATATCGGTAATTCGTCAACAGCCACAGAAACAGCAGAAAAAAAGCACGCTGCTAAGAAATAAAAAATACAGTACACCAAAACACAATATTGTGATTTTAAGGCACATTTTCATGCTCATTTCTCACTTTATGGACAGAAGGGGCATATTTCGCGCTTATAGACACATTTCCCGGAATGTAGTAAATTTCGCGATATCTCGTGGATTCAATTTGGTTCATATTGGTATTTTAAGCATATAAAAGCTAAATATAGCTAAGGAAGGTTGTTTTATAAAATTTTGCGCTTATCGTGGGTTACCAAAAAATACGGCCCCTACTTATAAGTAAAGTGTTAATCCCTAGATTGTCAGTTTTTCTTTCTTTTTCTTTTATAGAATCAGTGAATAAAAATACTTTTTAAACATACCGTATTTACATACGTATACTCTTAGATGGCCGTTTTACAAGTGGTGTCGCTGCGTATTTCTGTCACAGACTCTGAAGGGGTGCGAGGCTCAAATTTTTCCTTAATAGAGGATTTCTTCGAATTAACAAAAAAAAAAAGTGTGCGTGGCAGGGTTGGAATGTTTATAACAAGTGCTTGTGTTTTTTTTAAGTTTCTTTAAAACGTTTTATATATATAATAGGCCCTATACATTAAAATGGTTGTTTTAAACAAAATGAACAATTTAAACTATTTTTAAACATTCAAAATTGTTTTATACTTAAAAAAACACGTTTAAAACAACCAACATTGTTGTTCACATAAAAAACATTTTTAAAAAAAACATGTTTTAAACAAAAAAACGTTTTTTTTTTTTTTTTAAAGAAAACATGTTTTTTTTTCAACCCTGGCTGCGTGGAACGCCATGCGACAGAAGAGAAACTTGTTATAATTTTTTTATTTTTCCAATTTTGGATTATTGGATTTTTTATAAATAATTCTCTGAAGGGTAGTTATAAGCCACCCACTCTGAATACATGCTCTTTGCGATACGACCTCTTGTTCTATATCAGAAAGTGAAGTGAGAAAAATGTATTGCCCATGCTTAAAGTAAAGACATTTATGGGAATACATTAATAAAATTTTATTTGGGTTATGTATTCTTAAGGGATGCCATATGATGTTACGACATTCTCGTCATTTTACAACCAATTTACATGAAGAGAATGTCGAACATAATAATTATATTATACCAAGGGGCAAACTTTTATTTGGGCAGACCTAAATTTAGGAATTTTTACCTGGAAGACAAGGTGATGTCATATCTGAAGATAATCATAGGGGAAAGATTTTATCTGCCACCGTGTCCCGAACTCTTTGTAGCCCTGTTGGTAGAGAATGAGCTAGGACAGCTATGGGCCCTGACTTCGAGTCTCGGTGGCACAGGAATTTTTCTCCCAATTATCCCACAAACATTGTTTTAATACAAATTTTCTTTACTAGATGTCGGCCATTCTTCAACCCAAAAGCTTGTATGAGCTGGCCTTCAGATCCTTCATAACATACATGGAGAACGAAGCTCACCAGTTGATGAATCTTGATCCGACTCCAGAATCAGTTACTGTAACTTCCAGAGTCTGCAGTGAACTTAAACGCTTCTTCCACGGCACGAGGCTTCCGACATCCATCACAAATCAACTGACCAAACATCTTTTGATAAAGTTAGATTCCATGAGTAGTTACATGATTTTGCATTGCTTTAGTTCTGATTGTTGCGAAGAAATGTTATTGAGTCTGGTGGAAGTATTCATGCATCCTGATGTCACAGCCATTGAACTGGGAGAAAGTTATTTCCATGCGCTTCATTCCAGCTTTTGTAAATTCATTACGTGGATCATCCTTCAAAAAGTCTGCAATTTGCATAATTTAAAAATACTAAATTTGCCAGATATATGTGTGTCCGGATGCTACGTTTCTGAGCCAGTTTTTCCCTGTCAACTCAAAGAATTTACGGTATGTGGGATGTATTGTGATATTTTGAGAAGTATTGTTAAATTCTGCCCAGAACTGAAAAATCTAACTATTTGCGAGTCTTCTTACGTAGACATTCCACTTCTTCTTCAGTGTAAGAATCTGGAAACACTGCGCATATCAAGAATTGATGACATGACAGAGGATATTGGCCTTGGTGTAATCGAAGGCTTATCAACAGACACTGCGAGTGATGTGTTGTCTGCATCAACTCTTAAGGCATTTTCTTTAAGACTTCGGCATCAAAATACCTTGCGTCTAATTGTTGATAAATTACCACACCTAACTGAAATTGAGTTGGTTTGCGAGAGTCATATAGACCTGTCTAGTTTAACGCAGCTCAAGAATCTGCGATCACTGAGTTTGGAAGCATCGCATGATGAAACTGCAAATGAATACAAGAAGATTCTCCCTGTTTTGGGTAAAAATCTAGTGTTTTTGGAGCTAAGAGGTTACTGCGCTTTAGACTTAGAATTCATTGGAGAAACTTGTACTCGCCTAAAATGCTTGCATTTGTGTAGTATTTTGTACAATGAAAATGTAAATCCATCTTTGAAATCAATTCCAAATTTCAAAACAATTGAATGTCTAATAATTAAATCACGTCATTCAAAAGATTTTGCACCATCTTTAATTGCCCAGTGCGTAAACATTAAAACACTCATCGTGAATTTCAGCCGGGGCACTGTGAGTACAACTATAGAAGATGTCCTGAGACGCACTCCGCCTCTCGACTGGGTAGTAATACTGTATGGAATTGTGTATGAATCTGATAGGAATTTCAATGAGTCATTACCTTCGAGACATCCGAACTTCCACGTTGTAAAGACCAGCTATTGGATGAGATTGTCCTCTCAAGCAGAAGTGTTCGATACCTTGGGACGCTATTTATTTTAAAATAGCTGGAAACTGTACAAAATGCCATCTACAGTAATTTTCAAATGGGAAGCGTTTTCCTTCACCGCCAATCACGTGTACGAGCTAAAGGAGTACAGCTATCAGGAAGGGTCTTCCTTCCGTATCGCCGTCTCTGATTGGACCGCGTATCTAAGCAAGAGGAAGAACAAAACGCTTCCCATTTGAAAAATACTGTAGTGATTCAAACCTGTACAGATTGTTTCCAAAATACTATCCAATTTATTGATACCAATACAACCCTAGTAATGCTTTTAGGCTTGGCTATAATTTATTTTCTTAAGCCTTCAGTATAATTGCTAGAATTTGATGAAAAGCAATAAATTAATTCATTATACATGCCTTGTGATGTGTATTGTGTGATGTGTGTGTGTATTTTTTTCCTGGTGGTTTCTGCTGTTGGCCATTTGAATAATTTGCTTACACTGTATTGTATGAACCAGTACTTTCTGGAAGCTGAACTTATATTTTATGAAAGGAAGAGAATTTACATTGGGTTAAATTTGTATGATTAATGTATTTTCAATAAATATTCTTGAAGAAAACATTTCTGTTTTCTCCCCTTTCCTTTTCCTTTTCCTTTTCCTTTCCTTTTCCTTTCCTTTTCCATTCCTTTCCTTTCCTTCTCATCCTTATAAGCAAAGTGCTATTCCCTAGGACTGCCAGGTGTTTTTGTGTCATGGACTCCGGAGGGGGGGTTTCATCTAACCCAGCGTTTCTCAACCTTTTTGAACCCGACATCCCATTTTTAAAAGTAGGCTATATGTAGGCCTATATTTTTAATATTTGGGGTATTAATATTATAGGTCATTATAACGAAATAAATCTAAATACTTTTTTTTTTAAGTTATTGAATTGGAAGTAAACTATTGACAATAAAATTATATTTTAAACGGACTTTAATATATATTACCAATAATTAGGAACTATAACACAGGTTTACCAATATCAGACACTCTGGCACCTACAACAATAAAACCCTTATTAAAAGAGCGCCTCTAATAAATTCTGACAAATTCTTATTTTTCATGGTTTTTAATGAAAGACGGAACCATAGACGTCCGTGCATCAGAGGTTTCAAACTGTGGTTCGTAACTGCAAAAATAAGGAAACTTGCAATAGGACCTGTATTTTCGAAGATTTTAAAAACTTTGAATCTAGTGTCCATTTTATGTGAAAAATTTTTACCTCTTTACTTGCTTTATGGTATTTATTTAATTATGTCTGCAGACCATCCGCGGACCATAGGTTGAGAAACGCTGATCTAACCCACTAGAAATTACTTTACATGGGAAACTGGACATTTTAAATTGATTTTGTGACCTTTTGTTAAAGTTGCTGGAATTATTGCACTTTTCCTATTTTTTGTTTGTTTATACTTCTCACATTTAAAAGCTTTCTTTATTAACTGCCCTGTATCGGGGATAGAGTCCGTGTATTGTCGTTTAGCCGTACTAAAATTAAAAATGTTCTAAACGACGACGATGATATTCTGGGGGTAAAAATAAAAAACATGAACTTTTTGGAATTTTCTCAAGTGGTTGTAGGCTAAAATCTATAAGGCTGCCAAATTTCATGTTTTTAGCTCATGTGGAAATGGGTAAACATTGTCAGTGAATGAGTGACCTAGACTGTGGTAGATGTGTTGATGTTAGGCTGAACAGTCACTTTTTTCATGCTTTAAAGGGCAGATAGAATCACTAAATTTGGCATCCTTATGTGTTAATATTCTTGCCAATTTTTATTTTATTTTTAGCTGTCCTATAAATAATCTATAATTTGTCTTTAAAATCACGACTGTCTGAGAAATAGTGTATGACAAAGCTCTCAGAATAACACATCACTTTTAACTCTTGCATCATAAACAACTTTTTTGACCTGTTTATTATGCTAAGATAGAAGTTTGGAATATATATTTCAGCAAAATAGCTAGAGCCATTTTAAAAAAGAAGTTAAACCAAAAGAAATCACGAAAACTAACCTTAATATCTTAGAGAGGGGATAGAAACTAAATTCTAGGGGCCCAAGAAATGCACAAAAAAAATTCTTGATCAAAACCAAATACAATAAACCATTTACTTACCAACAACAAGCAAGCATAGAAGCAACTTTCTTGAAAATACTTTTGAAGTGAAACTTTTTTAGTTGTGGTAGGGGTAAATCGTGAGCTTGTGTAAAGCTCAATGATTAGGCTTATCCAATATTTTAAAATAAAAAAATTCAAAATTAAAAAGTCTAAAATTAAAAAATTCAAAGTTCCAAAATTTAAAAAATGAATAAATCCAGATATCCAAAATTTAAAAAATAAATAATCCAAAATTTAAAAATCAAAACATTTAAAATTTAAAAATCCCAAGAAATAAAAAATTCAAATTTCTAAAATTTAAAAAATCCAAAATTAAAATATTGAAAATTCTGAAATAAAAAAAATTGAAAGATCAATAGTTAAAAAATCCAAAATACAAAATTTAAAAAGTCCAATAACCCAATATTAAACAGTCCAACAATCCAAAGTTGAAAAACCCAATAATCCAAAATTGCTAAAATTCCAAAATTAAAACACGTTTCAATTCTGTCGCATGGTGTTTCACGCACACATTTATTTTTATTTTTGATGTATTGTGAATAGTATTGAACATTACGTGAGAATATTTTTATGAAAAGTTATGTTGTTTCATGAATGCATGCATATATTTTGAGTGCTACTGTACAATAACAGTGAAAACCCGGTCACAAAATCACTAAAATAGTGCTTCTCACAATACTGCATATGACGTAATTTGTCTGTCAGTGAGGTAAACAATCCTAAACGAGTACATGGCCAGATAAATAAATCCATAAAATCACTAACAGCTGAGTTTTTTGTAAAAATGTTAATTCAATTGGGAGATTTAGCTCCAGTACAAAAATAGTGACTTTTCTATATCGCCTATATATATATGTATATATATATGCATATATTTATGTATATATATTAATTCTGTAACATTAGGTAAACTGATAAAACAAAATGCCAGAATGTTTTTGTTTAATCATTGATAATTGCAATTATGATATGCAGAAAATAAGTTATTTTTGTAATCGATTTACGAGTTAAGCTCCAGATCCATTCATTAAGCAGTACTTGCGGAAGAACAAAGGTCTAGTAAGCATATGTGAAGGAATATGTGGGTAGTGTTATTTGTCAAAGCTAATTTTATTGCTACTTCCAAAGCCGTATATGAACACTGTAAAACGCTATGTTGCCATGAGATCTGATTTGCATTTGATAAATTCTTTCTGATATATTACCATAAAATAAGCAAAAAATTGGGCATTATCCGGTGGCAGTCAACCAATTTAGTTCAATAGCAATAGGCTTTTTTCCCCATGAACGTTCAAAATGTGTATACCAAGTTTCATGAAAATGCGATAAAGCTTAGAGTTATAGTTCATACAGATAAACACAGATGGACAGACATTTCGCATTCCCCACACAATCTCATAAAGTATCATGCCTTCTCAATACTACATACATGCGAGAAAGTTAAACAAGAAGATAGCCTAATTAAAAATATAATAAAAACCCTTGTTTTTTTCATAAATATAACTTTCCCTCCAACTTAATTTTAGTTTTAATAGTAGGTCTACTGTATACGTAGATCTAAATTTTTAACCTATGAACTGAAGTAGGATTAACAAATCAAAACATCTTTGTAATTGAAATTGAATTTATTGAACGTCCTTATATTAACCAGATAAGCGAGGTCTGGATTGATGTGACTACTGTATTTATATTTCAGTGGACATTAATTGTCCGGATGTGTATTTCCCCTTTTATTCACTTCACCTTGTTTTCTTTTTGAAGTGAAACTTCTTTAGCTGCGGTAGGGGTAAATCGAGAGCTTGCGTCTCTGAGAAAATTGTCACAAAATTAGTGTTACGCTAAAAAAAATCACAAAATTAGTGAGGTGTGAAGGAACGGACGGCACAAAAAACAATCAACTCAATGATTATGCTTATCCAAAATTAAAAAATCGATAATCCAAAATTAAAAAATCTAAATATCCGAAATAACAAATTCAAAGATCCAAAATTTTAAGAATCCAAAATTCAAAGGTCAAAAGTTAAAAAATCTAAAATAAAAAATCCAAATATCCAAAACTTAAAAAATTAAAAATTAAAGGTAAAAAAATTTTAAAATCCAAAATTTAAAAGGTAGAGAATTTTAAAAATCCAAAATTAAAGATGTCCAAAAACACAATATTAAAAAGTTCAATTTATAGTTGTCAGTTTTGTAAGAAGATTTTAGTATATTGTGGACAATATATTTCGGCTATTCAGCCATCTTCAGGTCCTTTTTCTTTCTCCAGGTAATCTTATTCTGTTGGTTATCGCGTTTAGGAAGACTTTCCTTTTATTGGTATGCCAAGTGACCACCGTAAGATCTCAACACAAGTGTATAACTTTTCTGCCAACGGCAACCGAATGAGATCACTGCCGGGTAGATCGTCTGCATTACATCAGCTGTCTGCTCTGAATGGCGAGTACGCCTCTCGGCTGCCTTTCCAAAAGTTCCTTCACAGAATTAACTATTTGTAATTCATCATTACTTCTTACGGAAAGGTAAGTAGGAAGTTAGGTTTTACAACACTTACCAAACTTCTGACCACTAATACAACCGGATCATTTCGTACCATGACATTCGAAAAGTTGATCCATGTTTTCGTATTGTTTGCCCGCAATCTGTTAGGTTTTCAATGATTAGGGACAGTTGTGTTTGCATTTCGTTGATCAGATTAGCGTAATAGAAAAACAGTACTTTACTAAGTTTACTATTTAAATGCGAATCAAGTTTTCGATATGAAAAGCCTACCTCGGGGTGTGAACGCTAAATGTTTTAGTGGGCGGGTGTCAAGTAGCTATGGTTAAACTTGAACGGATGTCAGTAAGTTTTTTTAAATAGCGTTTTTGAAGTGAAACTTCTTTAGGTGCGCTAGAAGTAAATCGAGAGGTAACCCAAAGTTGTGTTACGGCGGTAATCGTCACGTAAATAGCGGGGTTGTGACGGATTGCACAGAAAACAATGAAATTTTTTTTTAAATCCAAAATTACCCACCGAAATCCAAAATTAAACAAATAAAAAAAATCAAAGATCCAAAAGTAAAAAAAATCGAAAATTCTAAAATTACAGAAATTCAAAGATCCAAAATTAAAAAGGCAAAAAAATCCAAGATTAAAAAATAAAAAATCAAACATCCAAAATTAAAAAAAAGGAAAATTCAAAATTAAAAAATTAAAGGATCCAAAATTTATAACATCAATAAATTCAAATTAACAAAAACCCAAAATTAAAAAATCAAAAATTCCAAAATTAAGAAAATTCAAAGATTCAAAATTCAAAAAATAAAAAATTTAAATAAGTCCATAAACCCAAGATTTAAAAAGTCCAACAATCCAGAATTGAAAAAATCCAATAATCCAAAATTGAAACAATCAAAAAATTTAAAAAAAAAAAACCCAAGTTTCACTCCTGTCGTGTGGCGTTTCACGCACCTGATTTTTATTTTTAATATATGGATTTGTGATTAACTATTTTCCACTTATGCTCATGAATTATCATAGAAATTTTCTGGCTATCAATAACCCTCATATAACAATATTTCTGGTAGGGTCTACAAATATTGTGATAAGGAGGTTATACTGTATTAAGTAATGGTAGCCTATACAAAAAATGTGTAAAATTTGAAAGAAATGCCATAGAATTTTGGCTCTGTGGGTTTTAGGGGGATGGTAGCGGTAAAAAGATAAATTTTCATGCATTTTAAAAATGACATGAGAGCTAAGGGGTTTATCAAACAAATGATCAGGAACCATTTTAAAGAAAATTTAAATTCTTTGCTTAAAACATCATCTGATGTTTATATTAAACCCCATATTCTGGCAGATAAAGAATATCATGTTGAAATGTAGCTCAGTATCAGTAAAATCACAACTTAATACTTTTATTATTAAGTAAAATTGTGTGGGGGATGGGAAAATATCTGTCTGTCTGTGTACTTGTATGTGCAATAACTCAAATACGCTTTATCAGATTTGGTAAAATCGCATTATAGGGGGCATATTTGAAAACCAACTTTCTTCTCATAAAACACCTAATAGCCTATCACACGTATTTTATTATAGATAGTTCTCTGGAGAGGAGATCTTGCCTTGACGAATGATTTGGTCCAACCCACCCGCCCTAAACGTTACACTTTCTTTTATAACACAATCTAGTCAGAAGTACCATGAATTCCAGCATATTTTGATCTCCAGTAAGGTAAAGAAACTCGTTATTGGACGTTAGAGGAATGATGTCACACCAGCTGAACACGTAAAATTCTGGGAATCAGGTTTACCAACACAATGACCCTTGCGGGAGATACAATAGACCTATGTCACATTAATTATGAAATGGCAGAATTTAGAATGCTCTACTAAATTAATATCACTATTCATAACCATCAGAACCTGTCACTAATGATATCAGATAAGCATTGTACAAGAAGCTTCATGTTGGTCAACTTGCCTCGCTGAGAAACAAAACACATCACCCGTCAGTGGAAACCTGTGAACATCGCTAGAATGGCTCCCCCTACATTGCAACTTTGCCTCAGATTTGAATGAAACTTGGTATAAGCGTCTATAACGTCTATGGCAAGAAACATATTCATTTTGGACCAAATCGGTTGACCGGTACCAGAGTGACTAATTAATGGTCACTTTTTTTTTTATTCATGTCTATACTACAATGCCCCATTTGTAATCATTGTGGGCTTTGACTCCAAAGCAGTCAGATGTTTGTTTGCTTAGTTGATCAAATTGAAACAAGAGTACTACATGAATACTGCTATATACAGAAGGTATATTACTCTGAAATAAATAGCAGAGTTCTTGGACACTGAGTTTTGTGAAATGTTGACATATTTTAAGAATTTCAAGTTGCAATAGGCTACACTAGGCTTTGACAAAAAACACTATTCCTTCACATATGGTTATCAAATTAGATCGTTAAACCGAGCGAGGTTGCCGAAATGGTAACGTCTTGGACTCATATTCTGGTGGTACCTTGTTTATTTTACTTTTTTAAATTTTGATGTGAGGGTGCGAGTGTCAAGATATCACGAATCTGTAGTTCTGTTAATGCTGGACGATTTTAATCTGATAAAAAACTATTTTCTGCACATCATAATTGCTAATATCACTGATTAAACAAAAGCATTCTGGGACTTTGTTACATCAGTTTAAGATAAGTAACCTTAAATTGTTGTTATTTCCGTGCAGAAATCAGTTAGTGAAACTTTATTCATGCAAGATTCCTTAGTAGTGGCATTAATACAATAAAATCAGTCAGCAAAATTCTGTTCTAAAGAAAAGTTTCCTAATAGCTCAGAAGTTAAATAAACTTTAGTGTGGTAATGTTGCAAAAAATTTAAGTTACAGGAACCAGTTATCAAGGTTTACTATGTATCTGCTTCCAATGATATTACGGATAGTTTTTCAAAGTAAATTAGGTTAATAGAGCCCAAAATCCATGTGTATGCCTACTACAATTATGGGGCTTGGTGAAGTCATAAAAGGGTTATTTACTTTGAAGAAAACCCAAATTGACTACTAATATGAAAAAGAAGTGTGCGTGGAACACCACGTGACAGAAGTGAAACTTGTTTTAATTTTTGGATCTTTTCAATTTTGGATTATTGGATTTTTTCCAATTTTGGATTGTTGGACTTGTTAAATTTTGGATTCTTAAATTTTTGATTATTTAATTTTTAAATTTATTAATCTTCGATTTTTTAAATGTTAGATCTTTGAATTTTTTATTTTCAATTGCTAACTTTGGATTTTTTATTTTTAAATTTTGGATTTTTAATTTTTTTACATTTTAATTTTCTGATTTTTTAAATATTGAATATTGGGATTTTTTGGGGGTTTTATTTACGTTTTAATTTTTTATCTTTGTATATTTTATTTTGGAATTTAGGATTTTTAAAATTTTTCATCTTTGAATTTTTTATTTTTTTTATTTGTTATTTTGGATTTTCGATTTTTTAATAGTGGATTTTTCAATTTTTTAATTTTTTAATTTTGGTTAATCCTAATCATTGAGTTGATTGTTTTCTATGTAATCCGTTCCAACACACCACTAATTTCATGACAATTTTGAGAGTAACACTAATTTCGTGGCGATTTTGAGTGTTACACAAGCTCTCACTTTACCTCTACCACGGCTAAAGATGTTTCACTCCAAAAATATACGCCTGTATATGTATATTGTATTGTAATAGCATAGATAATATTAATCAGTGAAGACAGATATTGGGTATACTCGTAAATAAACTGCATTTGACCAACAGCAGGTGTGATGATAATGCAGGTACTTTATGAGATTGTGTGGTGGACGGAGAAATTTCTGTCCATCTGTCTGCCCAACCATGTATCTATATGTGCGATAACTGAAATATGCTTTATCGGATTTTCATAAAACTTGGTATATGCATTTATAACATCCATGGGAAGAAGCCAATTGATATTTGACCAAATTGGTTGACCCATGCCCAATTTAGTGCCTATTTTATGGTAATATATTAGAAATAATTTATCAAATGCAAGTCAGTTCTCATGAACATATTGTTTTACAGTAATCAAATACGGCTTTGGATGTTGCAATACAGTTAGCTCTGACAAGTAACACTACCCACATATTCCTTCACATATGCTTATCAAACTAGACCTTTATCCTTCTGTAAACCCTGTTTAATGAAATCGGTATCAAAAATAACATACTTTCTGTATATCATAATTCCAATTATCACTGATTAAACAAAAGCATTTTGTCATTTTGTTACATGAGTTAACCTGACTTTTTTTTTATTCTATATATTTATAACAGCTTATGAAGAATTACTCGAATCACATCCACCGCCGATGGCAAGATGACTGATATATTACAACATATCGATTGTCTTGCCATTATAGCCTATCTCTTTTACCATAACTCGAATAGCGATGAGTTTCATTCATTTCCATGATTTTAAATTATTAATTATTTGCCTGATTCAGTGAGTATTCTCTAGATAGAAAATAATATAACTCAAAGTCTGGATTCTCCCAAGCTAAATTCATGAGAGAATAATTGGTGAATAAAATCAAGACCTATCATTGTATTAGGGACAAATAAAGCATTAGAACATTTTCGTTTTGTCTCTACCGAAGGAATAAACTTTCAAAATCCACACATTTATATTCCTTCCACCCTGCACAACTGCAGGAAACACTAACAGTGAAAACTTCAAATTAATGACACGAAATGACAAATTAGTTATAATCATCTTCAAATAGTGCTCTGATCACCAGTGCAAACTAGTGTTTTGGTTAAACATGATCTCCCAAAAAATTCACTCACTTTACGTGAACACCTAATTTAGCATTTTTAGCTGGGAAACAAGGCAATGCCATGTCTGAAGATAATCGTAGGAGAGAGATTTCTTCTGCCGCCATGTCCTGTTGGTAGAGAATCAGTTAGGACAGCTATGGACCCTGACTTCGAGTCTCGGTGATGTGGAATTTTACTCCCAATTATTCCACAAGCATTGTTTTAATACAGATTTTCTTTACTAGATGTCCGGCAATCTACAACCCAAAAGCTTGTTTGAGCTGTCCTTTGGATCCTTCATAAGATACATGGAGAATGAAGCTCGGCATTTGATGAAGCTTGATCCGTCTCCAGAAGCAGTTACTGTAACATCCAGAGTCTGCAGTGAACTTAAACACTTCTTCCACGGCACGAGGCTTCCGACATTCTTGACAAATCAACTAACCAAACATCTTCTGATAAAGTTGGATGCCATGTATTACATGGTTTGCTCATCCATTCATACTGAATGTTGCCAACAAATGTTGTTAAGTCTGGTTGAAGCTTTCATGCATCCAGATGTCACAGCCATTGAATTGGGCCCAAGTTATTTCCATGGGTTTGACCCCACCTCTTATAACTTCATTACATGGCTCATTCTTCAAAAAGTTAGGAATTTGCGCAATTTAAAGAAACTAAATTTACCAGATGAATATCTCTACCGTATTAAAAACCCTACCATAGTTTTTCCTTCTCAGCTGGAAGTGTTGACAGTGTGTGCAAATCAATATCAGAGCGATGAAATTTTGAGAAGTATTGTTAAATTCTGTCCAGGACTGAAAAGTCTAACTTTGTCCAGGAATGAATATATTCGTTCAGTGTAAGCAACTGAAAACACTTCGCCTAACAAGACTTGTTTGCACGGGAGTGGATACAGGCTTGCCTATTATGAAGAGCTTTTCAACAGATACTGCGAGTGAGGTGTTGAATGCATCAACTCTTAAGTCTTTTTCTTTAGGCATTAGAAATCAAAAGACTTTGCGTCTAATTGTTGATAAGTTGCCACAACTGACTGAAATTGAGTTGGTTTGCGAGAGACATATAGAACTGTATAGTTTAACGCAGCTCAAGAATCTGCGATCACTGTGTTTGGAAGCGTTGATGTATATAACTGCAGATGAATACAAGGAGATTCTGCCTGTCTTAGGTCAAAATCTAGTGTTTTTGGAGCTAAGAGGATACTGCGCTTTAGACTTAGAATTCATTGGAGAAACTTGCACTCACCTTAAATGCTTGCATTTCTGTGATATTCGGCACCCTAAAAATCTAAATTACTCTTTGATAACAGTTCCCTCTTACAAAACAATACAGAGTTTCAGTACAATTGAATGTCTAAAAATTCAAGCATATCTCGCAGGAGATTTTGTAGCATTTTTAATTTCCCAGTGTGTAAACATTAAAACACTTCTCTTGGATATTGACGACGACACCCTGAATACAACTATAGAAGATGTCCTCAGACGCACTCCTCCTCTCAGCTGGGTAGTAATAGATTATTCGACACACAATGAATTTGATAGAAATTTCATTGACTCGTTACCTTCAAGACATCCGAACTTCCACGTAGTAAAGACTCCTGAGTGGATGAGATTGTCCTCTCAATCAGACCTTTTCGATTCCTTCGGATGCTATAGGGCTGAAACTATCTAACTATCCTTCGATAGAATTGCAAGATTTTGATGAAAAGCAATAAATCCTTGTGATGTGTGTGTGTGTTTTTTTTTTTCTGAAGATTTCTCCTGTTGGCCATGTGAATAATTTCTCTGAGCACTGTCTGGAAACTAAACTTATATTTTATGAAAGACAGGAAGAGAATTTACATTGGGTTAAATTTGTAATATGAATCTATTTTCAATAAAAAAAAATTTAAGAGACCCTGTTTTTTATCCTTACAAGCAAAGTGCTAATCCCTAGGACAGCCAGGCGTTGTTGTGTCGTGAATTCCGGAGGGGAAGGTTCATCTAACCAACTAGAAATTATGTTATGTGGGAAATTTGACATTTTATTATTTTCCTATTCATTTTAGATTGATTTTGTGCCCTTTCAATATAGTTGCTCGAATTATTAACTTTTGTTTTTTTTTTTTTTTTTGTTTTTACTTCTTTCACTTAAATGCTTTCTTTATTAACTGCCCCGTGTCGGAGATAGAGTCCATGTATTGTCGCTTAGCCATAATCAACCTAAAAATGTTGTGAACGACTTGAAGATATTGTGGGGGTAGAAATGCAAAAATGTGAACTTTTTGGAATTTTCTCGATGGTTGTAGCCAAATATCTACAAGGCTGCCAAATTTCATGTTTCTAGCTCATGTGAATACTATAAATTAGATAGGGTCTAAGTGCCAAAATAAGAAAATTTAAGTTTTATGGGTTAAAGAGGTCTATGTGCCATGCGGAATTCTTTTATAAAGGGTTTATAGCTTCAAAGAACTGCTTCTAGTTTTTAATGTCCCCAGAAGATGACAGGAGCTGTATCTCCAGCTGTGTTGAAATGAAACACGTTATCAACTTTTCTCGGTTCTTCATTTTTATCACATAGAGCCTTTCTAATTCATAGTGAAATAGGTAAACTTTGTCAGTGAGTGACGTAGACTGTGGTAGATGTGATGATGTTAGGCTGAACAGTCACTTTTATCATGCTTATAAGCAGTGCTTTTTTTGTGACGGTACGCAATGGTACGCAGTACCGACACCTTTTTAAAAAATAATATTTGGATATTACTCAGAATATTTCTATCACAATTCCATAAAGTTATGTTTTATTTAAAATCAAGTTTGTTTGTTGGTTTTTTGAGATTTCTACATACGAGCACGTGATATTGGCTGCTGGACTGCAAGAGAGTTGGGGGTTGGTTTTTCCAGGCCTCAGCAAACTGCTCCTGTGGTCAAGGCCATTCTAACGGTATAAGAATTGCACCAAGTGCAGTTAATGCTAATGTGGTAAGAAACAAGTAGTAAGTAGCTAACCATCATAGTTAATCAGGGGTTAGTGCGTGTTTAAATTTAAGTGCATTCGTTGCTTACATATAATTTGAAAAGAAAACCTTTGGTTTGTGTTGCACAGTGAGCCGTGAAATTCGGCTCAAGTGTTATAAAGCGCCCCTATGGTTGTTTGTTTGAACCACAAAAACTTTAAATATCATTGATTTTACGCGTCCGGGTTTACCAGCGGTTACGTCTGGTATTTCTGAACGTGGTACGTGGAAGCGAGACCCTGGAGCGCCGATCTTACGTGCTTCAGTTGGGAGCTGCCTCTGACAACGCGAGTATGTAGTGCTTGATTCTGTGATTTGGTGGGCGTGTACAGCAGTTCAGCCATGGATCGTGCCTGCTGTTTCGGTGAGATTGTTCCTTTTCTATCTTAATACAATTTATAAATTCTGTTCAATTCTTTATCTCACCTGATTTTGGATCTGCTAAATTTGCCGTAATGTATATATAGTTCGCTTATTTGTTGAAGTTTAGATTATTCATTTTCTCGGGTTTTTGGCTTCTAGAAATTTCGCCCACAATTAGTAATTTATTCATATTATGTTTCATTTTTCTTCGTCCGTCCGTCCGCCTAAAACATATTCTCCAGTTCTCCTGAAACTAATACCACGTTCGTAGGTTTTTCTAAATTAATGGTTAATTTTTCAAGTGATGTAATGAATGTCCGAAGTCGGCTAGGTTATACATAATCCAAGCAGTGGTCAGTAACTGGATGTCATGCTGCAGTATTTGAAGTTTAAGATAGAATCTATGGCATAAGTAAAGTACGAAAATACAAAGTGATATTTCATAACTGGTATAATCTTGCAAGCTCTTTTGAATTAGACTTTGGTGTTACGACGAGCTCGTACTAATTAGTTCCTGAGTGGAGTTTAACTTTACAATTCAAAAATAAAATCAGTAATATAAATTCATATACAGCGTGATCACATTTTCAGTAAATAATCTGACATGTAATTTGAAATAAGCTTGGATGCCACAAAGGTGTATGCACAGAGTAATTTTAATGAAGTAATTTTTGGCTACTGTTTAAATTGGATAATTAGCCATTTTGTATATATTAACTTTTAGATTATTTATTACTATTTATTTAATTTATTTGCATATTTATTATGTCTAAAGAACCATACAGGTATCAATAATCAGTACCAGATATACCCATGTTTGTTAAATAAAATTGTTAATTAAACCTTACCCTTGCTTCTTAATGGTATTTGTAGTTACCCGAGGTTTCCAGATTTTGTCCAATCAATTTTCAGAGTTACATATGGGGATAATGGGCCGGAGTGTGAAAGTTCAGCAGGGCGTTTACTTGATTTAGCTAAAAATGGTCAAAACCAAATCTACATTCTAAAACCGTACGCTAGCTTCCCGTACGTAAACTCGTGCACCCTCACCAGGGGCACAAATAAGTGTTACCGCAGAGCGTAGTTAGGTTTTTGACTCCCATTTTTCTAAATTTGTGCTCTGCTGCTCTTTATTAAACAAAACTTTGGAAGATTTTGTATGCTTTTTCAAAATTCCGTTTGTAGAAACTCATGCGTTACCACTTCTCGATTTTTGATCTAGTTCCTCAGTGTAGGCTGGATCTGCATTTTGTTCTGGCATTGATAGTAGTTCTGCGTTTCAATTTTGAAGAATTTCAGTGGACTTTATCAGTAACTTTTACTATTCTGAACTTCATCAAATCCGTTTTGACATAATTAACCTCACTTATTTTGTATTATTAGCCTTACTTGAAACTGATATCTGCAAATATTCCGTTTGTTCATTATTCTAACCTAACGCTGATCTTGCACTTCTTATTCTATCCTAACAACAAAATAGTTTTGGCTGTTAGTATTTATATATCCTTCATCATGAGTAATAGGATTCATGTACCGATTGAATTTCTTTTGAAAGCTGACATTATTTATGAGTTAGTTATCCGTGGAATTAAGGTGAATTCGGAGGATTCAGTGGCGAATTTATCTAAACTATTAAGAGATAATTTCTCGACCCCAGTTAATCCGAGTCACTTAAAAGATATTAATGCTGATAATGAAATTCAAGCTCTTGTCTCTAAAGTGGAAGAGATTTTTCAACAGTGTCGCGAACTTGCTGATGAAGGTGGTTTTTCACAAAAACAGGCAAAACGTCTTATCGCTAAATTGGATCATATCCAAAATAGAATTTCTGATTTAATTCAAATTGGTCTTTCTCTAGATTATAGCCAGACCTTAAGCTCACTCAGTATGGAGATCGCGACGGAAAAGGATAAGCTCAAATCACAGTTGGCAGAAAATTTGAATAGAAATTTTGAAGCTGATCATTCTGAAGTCATTACAGCTATTAATGGGGATTCTCCAAACCCTTTTCTCAACTATGATCCAGTAGTAACTAATGTACTCCAACATACCCCAACGCCGGTTGTTAGAAATTTACAATTTGATCTCAGTAAAGATTTTTGTAAACTTCCCCACCCTTTAGGTAAACTGTTAGACAGGTTGGAACATTTTTGTGACAGTTCTTTGGAAGAAATAATTAAATTTTTACTTTTTCTATGCGAACTTAAGACTCAAGTGGATATTTTTGCATTTTCTCAGAAACAAATTCTTGCCTTATGCTCTGCACATTTACACGGTGGTTTGAAAAAGCTAGCCACTAGAACTGTTAGAGAAGATAGAGATTTGAATTATTTTCATGATATCATTCTTGAATATTATCTCCCATCCAGAGCTCGAGTAGGTCTTATGAACAAATTGTATTATAGGGTTCAAAATGAAAAAGAAGCCTTTTCGGACTATGTTAATGATATTAAGGCTTATGCCGAAGTTTTTCGTGTTGACTACTCAGAAGCACAGATAGTTGAAAACATTCTGGTCGGCATGTCACCGAAAGCTAGGGGCATGTGTATATTCGAAAATAAGCCCTCCACCTTTCAAGAGTTAGACCTATTATGTGCTAGATTTCTCTCTTTGGGGTTTTCTGATTCTTTGAGAACTGGGAATGGGGATTGTAGTAGATTTCCTTCTCAATCTGAACCTCTAATTAATCAACAGAGAATAAAGACTTCTACCAATTATATAGAGCGCAGGTCGTGTTATTTCTGTAAGGAACTAGGCCATCTTCGCAACAATTGTCCAAATAGGCCTTTGAGGGGAGTGACTCGAAATGGTCCAGTATTTAGGCGTGGAGATAATTAGAGCTAATTTATGGTCTTCTTGAACCTTAAGTAGATACTAATGTTTAAAGTTGGGTATTTAGATTAAATGAGGTATGCTTTGCCTAAAAATTCACTGTTTGTCTGATACAAAACTGGGGTGTTTCTAATATTTAAATGTTTGTAAAATTTTATATTGTGTATGAATATTTCGGGGTGTTTTGGGCTCCCTCTTACTTCTTGCTGGGAGGAAGGGTAGATCCACGAATACGTTTATATATTCTTCTGCTAATTCCTGTAAGGAGGTTTAGTTTTCAGATATTTCGTCGCGGGCGGCTCACTGGTAATTCCGGAAGCCATTGAGCTGGACGTTTCGATTTTGTTCCGTTGTCTGGGTAAATTCAAAGGAATTCCCTTGACGTTACTTTTTGGTTTCCTTATTCTGGGACCCCTACAATAAACTCCCCGATTATCACTCACCTGGATTTTGTAAATTGCTGGTATTTATTCTTGATAAATGTTATGGTGAATGTACCTGAAATTTTATAAAGTGGGAAAGGATTCAGGAGAAACTGAATGTTCATTTCGCGAATCGGTTTCTATGAAGCATATTTTCAGCTCCCAACTCATTTTGTTTTAAATGTAATTTATTTTAAAGGTAAAGTATGGTTACAAAACATATATATATATATTTGCTTGGACGCATACTGTGTGGTTTCTATTTTATGTTTCAGTTTGTTGTCATCTGCCCAAGGGACATTGTTGTGGTCGTGTACTCTGACCCAGACTTGGTGTGGACCTAGTATGTGGGGGGGGGCTATCCCTCTCTTTCTTCTTGGCTGCCTGTCTGAGTCCCGTCTTGTGCCGTGGCCGTCACCTTGGTTCCTGCTCTGGAGACGTCTGGGGTTGGTTCCTGTAACAAAAGAGGAAGCATCTATTAGAGAGGACGCATTGCTGAGCTACAAGCTGGGTTGCAGAAACATGCATCTGCATCCAGATAAGCGGAGATGTCTGCTGGGATTGGGAGTAAGCGGAATTCCAGGAAGAGAGGAGCTTTTGATGGAAACATGGAAGCGTGCTGGTCCAGGTCTTGGTCATGCTGAGAGAATCTCTGAGGCATGCAATTTGAAGCAAAACTTTTATTGGAGCCATTTCCATGCTATTTGGCAAAGCAAACTTTAAGAGCCATGCATGACGTCATTGAGACAGTGAGATCCTGCTCGGATGGGAGAACTTGTGGATCTATAGCAAGCAGTATTTCTGACACAGCAGATAAGAGCTGCCCAAATGCAACTTACTGTGCAGCCGACTGCCATCTTACGATCACTTCATCTTGTTGATCGTTTTTTCCATCCCCTATTTTCCTGTCGTGCCCTTTGATGCTTTGCCTCAAAATTCTAGTTTGTCCTTCCGCGCCCTTCCTCGGCGAGACTTGCCATCCTGTTAGCCCCCATCTTTATCTGATCCATCGAGTGGCAGTACAGATTCTCCTAGAAGATACTTCGCAGTCTTGATTAAACTTGACCTGGCGGCACAACATCTAGCTAGAGACAAGAAGTCCATGACACTGTGTCTCAATCTGGAATCTAAAAGCTACTGTCCATCTGATGCAGTTATTCTCTACAGTTCCTGCTCGAGCGGCTGGGCGGTGGGAACCTTCCCGCTGGCTGTTCCATGGTCTTCGCTGGGCACTCCTGTGGTGCAGAGTTGCAGAATATTGGAAGTCCTGTTCCAGTGGTGAAATGCTCGGTGCGTCTGGACTAAGAATTGGATGTCTTTCTCTCTTCAGTTTGGTGCTGGTGTTTATCTCCTACCCGGGGAGGAATAAATGGTGTGGTTCGTGTGTTTGGAACTCATGAAGAGTACAAGAGTCTCTGAAGTTTCGGCGGCACTGGTCAAGGCGTGGAACTTTCGACGGCAGTTTTCAAGAAAAAGGATTGGGTTTAGTGTTCTATTTATTTAAATGTTGTGTTTTTTGGGGGTAATTTCTGAGGTTAAGGTCTAAAGGCATTTTTGAAATAAAGTCTTCGACTTTATTTAGGGCAATTGGGGGAGAATGAGCCGTGAAATTCGGCTCAAGTGTTATAAAGCGCCCCTATGGTTGTTTGTTTGAACCACAAAAACTTTAAATATCATTGATTTTACGCGTCCGGGTTTACCAGCGGTTACGTCTGGTATTTCTGAACGTGGTACGTGGAAGCGAGACCCTGGAGCGCCGATCTTACGTGCTTCAGTTGGGAGCTGCCTCTGACAACGCGAGTATGTAGTGCTTGATTCTGTGATTTGGTGGGCGTGTACAGCAGTTCAGCCATGGATCGTGCCTGCTGTTTCGGTGAGATTGTTCCTTTTCTATCTTAATACAATTTATAAATTCTGTTCAATTCTTTATCTCACCTGATTTTGGATCTGCTAAATTTGCCGTAATGTATATATAGTTCGCTTATTTGTTGAAGTTTAGATTATTCATTTTCTCGGGTTTTTGGCTTCTAGAAATTTCGCCCACAATTAGTAATTTATTCATATTATGTTTCATTTTTCTTCGTCCGTCCGTCCGCCTAAAACATATTCTCCAGTTCTCCTGAAACTAATACCACGTTCGTAGGTTTTTCTAAATTAATGGTTAATTTTTCAAGTGATGTAATGAATGTCCGAAGTCGGCTAGGTTATACATAATCCAAGCAGTGGTCAGTAACTGGATGTCATGCTGCAGTATTTGAAGTTTAAGATAGAATCTATGGCATAAGTAAAGTACGAAAATACAAAGTGATATTTCATAACTGGTATAATCTTGCAAGCTCTTTTGAATTAGACTTTGGTGTTACGACGAGCTCGTACTAATTAGTTCCTGAGTGGAGTTTAACTTTACAATTCAAAAATAAAATCAGTAATATAAATTCATATACAGCGTGATCACATTTTCAGTAAATAATCTGACATGTAATTTGAAATAAGCTTGGATGCCACAAAGGTGTATGCACAGAGTAATTTTAATGAAGTAATTTTTGGCTACTGTTTAAATTGGATAATTAGCCATTTTGTATATATTAACTTTTAGATTATTTATTACTATTTATTTAATTTATTTGCATATTTATTATGTCTAAAGAACCATACAGGTATCAATAATCAGTACCAGATATACCCATGTTTGTTAAATAAAATTGTTAATTAAACCTTACCCTTGCTTCTTAATGGTATTTGTAGTTACCCGAGGTTTCCAGATTTTGTCCAATCAATTTTCAGAGTTACATATGGGGATAATGGGCCGGAGTGTGAAAGTTCAGCAGGGCGTTTACTTGATTTAGCTAAAAATGGTCAAAACCAAATCTACATTCTAAAACCGTACGCTAGCTTCCCGTACGTAAACTCGTGCACCCTCACCAGGGGCACAACAGACAAGTGAATTCATAATTGTTCGGTACGGTTGTAGGAACAAGGGGTGCACGTTGCTCATAAGTAGAGAAGTGAAATGACTAAAATAACTAATTATTTTGTACCGGTGTGTAACGAAAGAAAGCATGACGATGTTTTTGAGGTATCTCATAAACCTGCCAGCAGTGAATGGACTGAATCTGAAGAGTACTCGTACATCGGAAGTACCGGTAATTTTACTGCAATTCAAGAGAGAAACATTTCTGGCAATGATGATAGGCCCGATTCAGCAAAATGTATTCTGGGATAAGTGTGGGGGCTCCCGTGAAATTTAGTTAAAAAGTTTCTGTGAGTACCGCCACCTTTTTAGTTGGAAAAAAAGCACTGCTTATAAGACAGACAGAATCACTAAATTTGGCATCCTCATGCCAATTGAATGTGTTAATATTCTTGCCAATTTTCTTCTTATTTTAGCTGTCCTATAAATAATCTATAATATGTCTTCTAAATTCATGACTGTCTGAGAAATAGTATTAGACAAAGCTCGCAGAATAAAACCACTTTTAACTCTTGCATCATAAACAACTTTTTGTACATAAACATAGCTGTTATATTAAGCTAAGATAGAAGTTTGGAATATATATTTCAGCAAAATAGTTAGAGCCAATTAAAAAAAGAAGTGAGATCACATAAAGAAAGCATGAAAACTAGCGTTAATATCTTATAGAGGGGATAGAAACTAAATTACAGGGGCCCAATAAGTGCACAAGAAAATACTTAATCAAAACCCAATACAATGCACCATTTACCAACAACAAGCAAGCATAGACAAGCAACTTTCTCAAAATACTTTTTTTTATGTTTTGCTGTATTGTGAATAATGTTGAACATTAAATGAGAATATTTTCACTAAAAGTTACGTTGTTTCATGCCTACATTTTAAATGTTGCTGGTCAATAACAGTGGAATCCCGGTCACAAAACCACTAAATTAGTGTGTTTGCGAGTGCTGCATATGACGTAAATATTCTTCAATGAGGTAGATAGTTCTAACACAGTACATGGCCAGATAAAAAATCCATAAAATCACTTATAGCTGAGTTTCTCATAAAAATGTTAATTGAATTTGAAGATTTAGTTCAAGTTCAATGATATGGGCTTTTCTAAAATGGATATATTTTTTTTTTATCATTATCAATAAAATCAAGTGAACTGATGTAACGAAGTGTCAGAATGCTTTTGTTTAATCAATGGTAATTGCAATTATGATATGCAGAAAATAATTAATTTTTCTAATTGTCTTCCGAGTTATGTTCCAGATCGATTATTTAAGAAGGGCTTACAGAAGTACAAAGTTATGTAAGCATGTGTGAAGGAATATGTGCGTAGTTTTATTTGTCAAAGCTACCTGTATTGCAAATTCCAAAGCCGTAGATGAACACGGTAAAACCATACGTTATCATGATAAGTGATTTGCATTTGATGATTTCTTTCTAATATATTACCATAAAATAGACACTAAATTTGGCATTACTCTGGTGCCGGTCAACTGATTGGGTCCAATAGGAATAGACTTTTTTCCCATTGATGTTAAAAATGCATATACCAGGTTTCATGAAAATCTAATAAAGTTTATTTGAGCTAACGTGCATATAGACCAACACAGACTGATAGACATTTCCCGATCCCCCTACAATCTCATAAAGTATACCTTCTCAATACTACGTACATGCGAGAAAGTTAAACAAGAAAATAAAATTTTGTGCCTAATTATAAATCTAATATATAAAATCGAATGTGTGTGTGTGTGTATGTGGATATGTGGGTATGTATGTTCCTTACACAAATCTACATTTCTTTACCAATTCACACGAAATTTTGCACACATACCCTGTTAAACCCAGGAAGTAACGCGGTCAACATTAAAATTGAAACAAATCAGTCCTTCCCTTGAAAATTATATAATTTCTGTGAATATTATACTGAAAAAAATGAAATGCTGTTCAGTTCACATGACAACAGTGTATTGTTTAGACAGTTCACATTGGGCTTTGGCAACTACATAATGCTGGACTTTAACGAATTATGATTTCATTGATGTAATATACTGGCGAAAATAATTACTGAAAATGAAATCCACGAAAATAAAGCACAGTGTGATGTAGTCACATAACTTTCTCTTCCCTCGACATAAATATTTTCTCACATCACATTTTGATGTAGAAGAAGAGGTCGTATTGCAGGGACAACTTAAGTGTGTGAGTATGCTACATCAGAAGTCTGTAAACAATCATTTCCGCTTATATGTTATCCATAGCTGTAGGCTTTGTATTAGTTGAGAAATAGGGATGTTTATCATAGGCCCTAAGCATGGGATGGAACATTTTGAGTCCTATGCTCGCAGTATATTATGTCCCGGGTTTTAGGGGAGGAAAGTATGAAAGTGGTACTGTATTTCTCTTTTATTTCAGCCCCGAAACGGTTGTAACATGAGAATGAGAAATAAAATTTTCCGTCAAGTCAATACAATCTTAATTTATGATTCTTCTTATTTCAACCCCTCCCAAGCATGATGTGTAGAAGCAACGGAATGCAGCTTTCGACATCCTCTATGAGCCATAAAAAGCTATATCTAGCATTTTCTGATGGAACAGTTGGAGTGTGATAAATCTTTTCCTTCATTTCAAGTTCTACATGCATAAAGTCCTCCATAAGTTAATTTCAAATTAAAAAATACAAAGCCCGGGCGATGCCGGGCCTTTTCAGCTAGTATATTAATAAAATTCCTTTTTTTCTTCTTCTTTCTTTCTTAGTTTCATAAATATAACTTTCCCTCCAACTTCATTTCAGTTTTAAAACTAGGTCTACTGTATACGTAGATATACATTTTTTAAACCTATGATCTGATGAAGGGTTAAAAAAGCAAAACATCGTTGTGATTGGAATTCAAAATTTATTGATTGTTCGTCCAATTGTAAGGATGAGAGGGGTCTGGATTAATGGGACTCTACTGTATTTATATCTGAGCAGGCCTGTGGACATTTATCATCCGAATGTGTATTTCTCCTGTTGTTCACTTCACCTTGTTTTCATTTTAAAGTGAAACTTCTTTAGCCGTGGTAGGTTTTAATCGAGAGCTTGTGTAACGCTCAAAATCATCATGAAATTAGTGTTATGATCAAAATCGTCACGAAATTAGTGAGGTGGTGATGGAATGAACTGCACAGAAAACAATCAACTCAGTGATTAGGCTTATCCAAAATGTTTAAAAAATGAAAAAAATTAAAAATTAAAAATCTAAAAATCCAAAATTAAAAATAAATCCAAAAAAAAAAAATCCAAAATTCAAAGATCCAAGATTAAAAAGTTCAAAATCCAAAATTTAAAAAATAAAAAAATTGAAAATTAAAAAATCGAAATTTAAGAAATAAAAAATTTAAACATAAAAAATTAAAAAAATTAAATGATAAAAAAATTATAAAATCAAAAATCTAAAAAGTTCAAAATCCCAATATTAAAAAGTTCAACAATCCAAAATGGAAAAAATCCAAATATTAAAACAAGTTTCACTTCTGTCGCGTGGCGTTCCAAGCACACTTCTACTTTTCTGATCGTACAAATACCCCATCCCCGAAGCGGGACTCGAACCAGTAGCCTCCTTCACCAGGGCTCTAAGACGGGCTTTAGCTATTACAGCTAGGAAGACATGTCCTTTATTGTTGCCAGATGACCATGTAAGATCTCAACACAAGTGTATAGTTTTTCTCCAAACGGCAACCGCACGAGATCATTGCCGGGTAGATCGTCTGCATTACTTCAGCTGTCTGAACTGAATGGCGAGTACGCCTCTCGGCTGCCTTTCCAAAAGTTCCTACACAGAATTAACTATTTGTAATTCATCATTACTTCTTACGGAAAGGTAAGTAGGAAGTTAGGTTTTACAACATTTACCAAAATTCTGACCACTAATACAAGCGGATCATCTCGTACTATGACTCTCGAAAAGTTGAGCCATGTTTTCGTATTGTTTGACCACAATCTGTTAGGTTTTCAATGATTAGGGAGAGTTGTGTTTTTGCATTTCGTTGATGAGTATACTGATTCTCAGCATCAGATTAGCATAATAGAAAAATTGCACTTTAGCTAAGTTTACTATTTATATGCGAATCAAGTTTTTGATCTGAAAGCCAACAGCGTGGTGTGACCCGTGATGTTAAACCAGTGTGAAGGGTAATGTTTTAGTGGGCGGGTGTAAAGTAGGTATGGTTAAAATAGAACGGAAGTCAGCAAGTTAAAAAAAAAGTTTCATGGAAATCCGATAAAGCGCATTTGAGTTATGGCGCCTTTAAAATAGACACTAAATTGGGTTTTACTTCGGTACCGGTCAACCGATTTGGTCCAATATCAATAGGGTTCTTCCCACGGACATTATAAATGAGTCTACCAAGTTTCATTAATATCTGATAAAGCGTATTTGAGTTATAGCGCATACAGCCGGACAGACATTTCACGTCCCCCACTCAATCTCAGAAAGTACCATACTGGCACTTAAAAAACTGTGTTTGAGCAACAGCAGGTGTGATGGTAATGCAGGTACTTTATGAGATTGTGTGGTGGACGGCAAAATTTCTGTCCCTCTGTCTGACTGCCCAACCATGTGTCTGTATGCACGATAACTCAAATATGCTTTATCGAATTTTCATAAAACTTGATATGTGCATTTATAACGTCCATGGGAAGAAGCCTATTGATATTGGACCAAATTGGTTGACCCGCGCCGTAGTAATGCCCAATTTAGTGCCTATTTTATGGTTGTTTTTCTAGAAATAATTTATCAAATGCAAATCAGTTCTCATGACAACATATTGTTTTACAGTGATCAAATACGGCTTTAGAAGTTGCAATACAGTTAGCTTTGACAAATAACACTACCCACATATTCCTTCACATATGCTTATCAAACTAGACCTTCGTCCTTCTGTAAGCCCTGTTTAATGAAATCGATAACAAAAATACCATAATTCCAATCATCCCTGATTAAACAAAAGCATTTTGGGACTTAGTTACATTAGTTTACCTTATTTTACTTTTTATTCTATATGTTTATAACAGGTTATGAAAAATTACTCTAATCGTATTCACCACCGATGGCAAGATGACTGATATATTACAACATATCGATTGTCTTCCCATTATAACCTATGTCTTTTACCGTAACTCGAATAGCGATGAGTTTCATTCATTTCCATGATTTTAAATTATTAATTATTTGCCTAATTCTTTGAGTATTCGCTAGATAGAAAATAAAATAACTCAAAGTCAGGATTCTCCCAAGCTAAATTCATGAGCAAATAATTGATGAATAAAATCAAGACCTCTCATTGTATTAGGGACAAATATAGCATTAGAACATTTTCATTTTGTAGGAATAAACTTTCAAAATCCACAAATTTATATTCCAACACGAAATGACAAAATTGTTATAATCATCTTCAAATAGTGCTCTGATCACCAGTACAAACTAGTGTTTTGGTTAAACATGATCTACAAATATTCACTCACTTTACGTGAAAACCTAATTTAGCAAGGTGATGCCTAGGGCCCTGATTTATTGGTGAAATAAAACGGCTGATTTCGGTGTTAACTTCCTTCTATATCGGTGGGCATTTCGTGAAATGAATTAAGTTACTTAAATACTACATTGGGAACATTGCGCAATGATAAACTTTGCTTCTTTATTTACATGAACTATCACCCCCCCCCCCCATTTCCATATTCTTCTGCCCTTGTATGAACTGAAGTGACTTAGGCATGATTGGAGTTAATGTTCAAATATAATGGCGAGAAATATTATCATAATTTCTACTAAACACCATCAGATAGCCATTTGCAAACAGAAGTGCCAACCATACCACTGTGGATAAAAGACGAAATCTGTTGAATATAAGTAACAAACATTCTACTCTCTTCTGCTGTAATCGATCATAGGCATCGCCAACTTGGCAAAGACATAGCAGGAAAGGAGTGTACTCAACTGTACAAACCAGGTCACAGACAATCTTTGTGTAAATTCTGCAATCTTTGTAATCGATCACAAATATTGATATATCGGTAAATCTTAGACAGCCATAGAAACAGCAGAAAAAAAAGTATGCTGCTAAGAAATAAAAAATACAGTACACCAAAACACAATATTGTGATTTTAAGGCACATTTTCGTGCTCGTTTCTCATTTTACGGACAGAAGGGGCATATTTTGCGCGAAAAGACACATTTCACGGAATCGAGTAAATTTCACGATATTTCGTGGATTCAATTTGGCTCATATTGGTATTTTAAGCATATAACAGCTGAATATAGCTAAGGGAGGTTGTTTTATAAAATTTCGCGCTTATCGTTGTTACCAAAAAATACGGCCCCTAGTGATGACATGTCTGAAGATAATCGTAGGAGAAAGATTTCTTCCGCCGCCAAGTCCCGAACTCTGTGTAACTCTGTTGGTAGAGAATCAGCTAGGACAACTAAGGACCGTGACTTCGAGTCTTGGTGATGAGGAATTATTCTCCCAATTATTCCACAAGCATTGTTTTAATACAGATTTTCTTTACTAGATGTCTGACAATCTTCAACCCAAAAGCTTGTTTGAGCTGTCCTTTGGATCCTTCATAACATACATGGAGAACGAAGCTCGACATTTGATGAAGCTTGATCCGTCTCCAGAAGCAGTTACTGTAACATCCAGAGTCTGCAGTGAACTTAAACGCTTCTTCCACGGCACGAGACTTCCGACATTCTTGACAAATCAACTAACCAAACATCTTCTGATAAAGTTGGATTCCATGTATTACTTGTTTTGCTCATCCATTCATACTGAATGTTGCCAACAAGTGTTGTTAAGTCTGGTTGAAGTTTTCATGCATCCAGATGTCACAGCCATTGAATTAGGCCAAAGTTATTTCCATGGGATTGACCCTACCCATTGTAGATTCATTACATGGCTTATGCTTCAAAAAGTTAGGAATTTGCACAATTTAAAAAAACTAAATTTACCAGATGATAATCTCTACCATATTGAAAAACCTACCATAGTTTTTCCTTCTCAGCTGGAAGTGTTGACAGTGAGTGAGAGTCCATATCGGAGCGATGAAATTTTGAGAAGTATTGTTAAATTCTGTCCAGGACTGAAAAGTCTAACTTTCTCCAGGGATGAATCTTCTTGCGTGGATGTTACACTTCTCCTTCAGTGTAAGCATCTGGAAAAACTTCGCCTAACAAGACTTGTTTGCACGAGAGTGGATACAGGCCTACGTGTTATGAAGAGCTTATCAACAGATACTGCGAGTGAGGTGTTGAATGCATCAACTCTTAAGTCTTTTTCTTTAGGTATTAGAAATCAAAAGACTTTGCGTCTAATTGTTGATAAGTTGCCACATCTGACTGAAATTGAGTTGGTTTGCGAGAGACATATAGACCTGTCTAGTTTAACACAGCTCAAGAATCTGCGATCACTGAGTTTGGAAGCGGAGAATTATCAAACCGCAAATGGATACAAGAAGATTCTCCCTGTTTTGGGTAAAAATCTAGTGTTTCTGGAGCTAAGAGGATACTGCGCTTTAGACTTAGAATTCATTGGAGACACTTGTACTCACCTGAAATGCTTGCATTTCTGTGATATTTCGCACCCTAAAAATCTAAAATCCTCTTTGAAAACTGTTCCCTCTTTCAAAACTATACAGAGTTTCAGTACAATTGAATGTCTAAAAATTCAAGCATATCTCGCAGGAGATTTTGTACCATTTTTAATATCCCAGTGTGTAAACATTAAAACACTTATCTTGGATATTAACGACGACACGCTGAATACAACTATAGAAGATGTCCTCAGACGCACTCCTCCTCTCAGCTGGGTAGTAATAGATTATTCGGTAGACGGTGAATTCGATAGCCATTTCATTGACTCGTTACCTTCAAGACATCCAACCTTCCACGTAGTAAAGACCTGCGAGTGGATGAGGTTGTCCTCTCAATCAGACCTTTTCGA
The DNA here is from genome assembly GCA_964059195.1 of Ectobius pallidus. Taxonomy (NCBI): domain Eukaryota; kingdom Metazoa; phylum Arthropoda; class Insecta; order Blattodea; family Ectobiidae; genus Ectobius; species Ectobius pallidus. The sequence goes on from CAXKWD010000002.1 coordinate 9,380,052, forward strand.
TTCCTTCGGATGCTACAGGCTGCTATAGGCTATAAACTATCCGAAATGCCATCTAGTGGTTTAAACTTATTCAGATTGTCTCCAATTTACTATCCATTTTATTGATTCTCATACAAACACATCATGAGTATAATTTTTTTTTTCATAATCATTCGATAGAATTGCAAGATTTTGATGAAAAGCATTAAATCCTTGTGATGTGATGTGTTTTTTTTTCTGAAGATTTTTCCCTTTTCTCCATGTGAATAATTTCGCTGAGCACTGTCTGGAAACTTAACTTTTATTTTATGAAAGACAGGAAGAGAACTTATATTGGGTTAAATTTGTAAGATTAATCTATTTTCAATAAACATTTTTGAAGAGAGCATTTCTAGTTTTTATCCTTACGAGCAAAGTGCTAATCCCTAGGACAGCCAGGCATTGTTGTGTTGTGAATTCCGGAGGGGAAGGTTCATCTAACCAACTTGAAATTACTTTATGTGAGAAACTTGACATTTTATTATTTTCCTATTCATTTTAGATTGATTTTGTGCCCTTTCGATATGGTTGCTCGAATTACTGCACTTTTCCTTTTTTGTTTTGTTTTTGTTTTTACTTCTTTCACTTAAATGCTTTCTTTATTAACAGCCCCGTATCAGAGATGTATTGTCGTTTAGCCATAATAAACCCAAAAATGCTCTAAAGGACTTGAAGATATTCTGGGGGTAGGAATACAAAAACGTGAACATTTTTTAAAAATTTTCTCTACAGTTATAGGCTAAAGGCTATAAGTCCGCCAAATTTCAAGTTTCTAGCTCAGTGGGTAAAAATTAATGTCAGTGAGTCGGTTACCTAGACTATTGTAGTTGCGAATGAAGTCACGGCCTGTGGAGAATTATTGTCCGAATGTGTATTTCTCCTTTTATTCTGTTCACATTGTTTTCTTTTTACTTTTCTGATCGTACACATATCTCATACCCAAAGCGGGATACGAACCAGCAGCCGCCTTCACTAGGGCTCTACTACAGCTTTAGTTACCGCGTCTAGGAAGACTTTCCATTTAATGGTATGCAAGGTGACCACATAAGATCTCAACACAAGTGTATAGCTTTTCTCCAAACGGGATTTGAATGAGATCACTGCCGGGTAGATCGTCTGCATTACATCAGATGTTTGTGCTGAATGGCGAGTACGCCTCTCGGCTGCCTTTCCAAAAGTTCCTACACAGAATTAACTATTTGTAATTCATCATAACTTCTTACGGAAAGGTAAGTAGGAAGTTAGGTTTTACAACACTTACCAAACTTCTGACCACATCTCCTTCCATAACACTCGAAAAGTTGAGCCATGTTATCGTATTGTTTGCCCGCAATCTGTTAGGTTTTCAACGCTTAGGGAGAGTTGTGTTTCCGTTTCGTTCATGAAAATACTGATTCTCAGCATCAGATTAGCATAATAGAAAAATAGCACTTTAGCTAAGTTTACTATTTACATGCGAATCAAGTTTTCGATCTGGACAGCCTACAGCGAGGTGTGAACGCTAAATGTTTTAGTGGGCGGGTGTAAAGTAGCTATGGTTAAAATTGAATAGAAGTCTGTAAGATTTTTTTAAAAAATAGCTTTTTTGAAGTGAAACTTCTTTAGGCGCGCTAGAAGTAAGCTAACCCAAAGTTATGTTACGAAGATAGTCGTCACGAAGGTAACGGGGCTGTGAGAAATGCACAGAAAACTCAATGAAATTTTAAAAATTCCAAAATTAAAAACCGAAATCCAAAGATCGAGAATTAAAAAAAAAATCAAAATTTAAAATATCTAAAAATTCAAAATTAATCTGAAATTAAAAAGTCCAAGAAATAACAAATTCAAACATCCAAATTTTATTAAATCCTAATATCCAAAATTTAAAAAATAAAAATTAACAAAAACCCAAAATTAAAAATAAAAAATTCCAAATTTAATATTATTGAAAAAATCAAAAATTTAAAATTATTTAAAAAATAAAAAATTTAAAAAAGTCCATAAACTCAAGATTAAAAAGTCCAACAATCCAAAATTGAAAAAGTATAATAATCCAAAATTGAAACAATCGAAAAATTAAAAAATCAGAGTTTCCCTTCTGTTTTGTGGCATTCCACGCAACCAATTTTTGTTGTTTAATATATGGATTTGTGATTAACTATTTTCCACTTCTGCTAATGAATTATCCAGTAATTTAGAAGTTTTCTGCCTATCAATAACCCTCATATAACAATACTTCTGCTAGGGTCCACAAACATCGTTATATGGAGGTTACACTGTAGTAAGTAATGGTAGCCTATACAAAAAATGAGTAAAATTTTAAAGAAATGCCATATGATTTTGGCTCTGCGGATTTTTGGGGGATGGTAACGGTAAAAAGATAATTTTTTATACGTTTTAAAAATGCTATAAAAACTGAGGGTTTAGCAAACAAATGATCAGGAACCATTTAAATTCTCTGCATAAAAGTCATCTGATGTTTTTATTAAACCCCATATTCTGGCAGATAAAGAATTTCATGTTGAAATGTAGCTCAGTATCAGTAAAATCACAACTTAATACTTTTATTAAGTGCCAGTATGATGAGATTGTGTGGGGGACGAGAAAATGTCTGTCTGTCTGTCTGTCTGTCTGTGTGCCTGTACGCGCGATAACTCAAATACGCTTTATCAGATTTGGGAAAATCGCATTATAGGGGGGCCTATTTGAAAACCAACTTTCTTCTCATAAAACATCTAATATCACACGTATTTAGTTATAGATAGTTCTCTGGAGAGAAGTTGCCTCGACAAATGATTTGGTCCAATTCCCCCGCCCTAAACGTTACACTTTCTTTTATAACATGATCTAGCGAAATGTACCATGAATTCCACCATTTTTTGATCTCCATTAAGGTGTGGAAACTCGTGATTGGACGTTAGAGGAGTGATGTCACACCAGCTGAACACGTAAAATTCTGGGAATCAGGTTCACCAACACAACAAACTTCACGGGAGATACAGTGTGGCACATTAATTATGGAATGGGAGAATTCAGAATGCCCTACTAAATTAATATCACTGTTCATAAATAGACCTGGGATTTTAAGGCCAATGCCTATTTTGTTCCTTATGAAATATCATGAAAAATTTTAAATATGTGGAAGTTTCATGATAAATCACTTACATTTATAGAGTTTTATAGTGCCATAAAATACTTTTTGAACCTTTAGAGCCTATTTTACTATTTTAGTGCCTAAAATGCCTATTTTGTACATTTAAAATATAATTCAACTTCTGTAATTTTTACGGTCTTACAATGGACATCCCTCAATGAAAAACAGAACAGCAGAGGTGGGTTTTTCACAGGAACTTGATTATTCCAAACACTTGTCGCTAAAGGAATGTTGACTGACGGGGGAGGGGGAGGATTAAGGGGAAAGGACTACTGTGTCAAGTCACTAGTGTTTAAGTGAATATAGTTCGTGATGCCTAATTTTGCAGTTAATATTGTTAAGAATAGGTATACCACGTTTCTTGCAGTAAAAAAAAAAAAAAAAGACTGTGTTACAGTTTAACAGCATATTGTAGTTTTTTAAATCTATTTTCTATCTATTTACACAATTTTCAAGCATATTTTAAGTGCCTATTTTCTCTTTTAAAAGCCTATTTACTTGTTTGTAAAAGCCTGTTTTAGGTGCCTAAAACTATTTTTTTAGAGCCTAAAATCCCAGGTCTATTCATAAACTAACAGAACCTGTCACTAATGATATCGGATAAGCATTGTACAAGAAGCGTCATGTTGGTCAATTTGCCTCGCTGAGAAACAAAACACATCACCCGTCCGGGGAAACCTGCGAACATCGCAAGATGGCCCTCCCTACATTGCAACTTTGCCTCAGATTTTAATGAAACTTGGTATACGGGTCTATAATGTCTATGGCAAGAAGCCTATTCATTTTGGACCGAATTGGTTAACGGGTACCAGAGTAACAACTAATTAAAGATCACATTTTTTTAATCATGTCTAGACAATAATGATCCCATTTCTAATTATTAAGGGCTTTGACTCCAAAGCAGTCAGATGTTTGTTTGCTTCGTTGATCAAGTTGAAATTGTGTACTACATGAATACTGCTATATACAGAAGGTATTTTTCTGTGAAATAATTAGTGGAGTTCTTGGACACTAAATTTTGTGAAATGTTGACATATTTTAAAAATTTCAAGTTGCAATAGGCTACAATAGGCTTTGACAAAAAACACTATTCCTTGACATATGGTTATCAAACTAGATCATTAAACCGAGCGAGGTTGCTGAAATGGTAACGTCTTGGACTCGTATTCTGGAGGTACCTGGTTTAAAACCCGGAGCCGGCCAATTTGACATGGATTTATTTTTATTTTACTTTTTTAAATTTTGATGTGAGGGTGCGAGTGTCAAGATATCACAAATCTGTAGTCCTGTTGATGCTGGACAATTTTAATCTGATAAAAAACTATTTTCTGCATATCATAATTGCTAATATCACTGATTTAACAAAAGCATTCTGGGACTTTGTTACATCAGTTTAAGATAAGTAACCTTAAATTATTGTTATTTCCGTGCAGAAATCATTTGGTGAAACTTTATTCATGCAAGATTCCTTAGTATTCCTTAGTATTAATACAATAAAATCAGTCAGCAAAATTCTGTTCTAAAGAAAAGTTTCCTAATAGTTTAGAGAATTTTATTCCCATTTCTTTAATAGCTCAGAAGATAAATAAACTTTAGTCTGGTAATGTTGCAAAAAATTTAAGTTACAGGAAACAGTTATCAAGGTTTGCTGTGTATCTGCTTCCAAAGATATTACGGATAGTTTTTCATGGTAAATTAGGTTAATAGAGCCCCAAATCCATGTGTATGCCTACTACAATTATGGGGCTTGGTGAAGTCATAAAAGGGTTATTTACTTTGAAGAAAACCCCAATTGACTGCTAATATGAAAAAAAAAAGTGTGCGTGGAACGCCACGTGACAGAAGTGAAACTTGTTTTAATTTTTGGATTTTTCAATTTTGGATTATCGGATTTTTTCAATTTTGGATTGTTGGAGTTGTTACATTTTGGATTTTTGAATTTTTGATCATTTAATTTTTTTTAATTTTGTTATCTTGGATTTTTTAAATTTTAGGTCTTTGATTTTTTTATTTTTTATTTTCAATTGCTAACTTTGGATTTTTTATTTTTAAATTTTGGATTTTTAATTTTTTGATTTTTTAAATTTTGAATATTGGGATTTTTTGGGTTTAAGGGGGTTTTGTGACGTTTTAATTTTTGATCTTTGAATATTTTATTTTGGAATTCAGGATTTTTAAAATTTTTGATCTTTGAATTTTTTATTTGTTATTTTGGATTTTCTATTTTTTAATCTGGATTTTTTTATTTTTTAAATTTTGGTTAAGCCTAATCATTGAGTTGATTGTTTTCTGTGCAGTTCGTTCTGTCACACCTCACTAATTTCATGACGATTTTGAGAGTAACACTAATTTGGTGGCAATTTTGAGCGTTACACAAGCTCTCAATTTACCCCTACCACGGACGGCTAAAGAAATTTAACTTCAAAAATATAGGCCTGTATATGTGTATTGTATTGTAATAGCATGGATAATATTAATCAGTGAAGACAGATATTGGGTATACTCTTAAATAAACTGCATTTGACCAACAGCAGGTGTGATGATAATGCAGGTACTTTATGAGATTGTGTGGTCGACGGAGAAAGTTCTGTCCATCTGTCTGCCCGACCATGTGTCTATATGCACGATAACTAAAATATGCTTTATCGGATTTTCATGAAACTTGGTATATGCATTTATAACGTCCATGGGAAGAAGGCTATTGATATTGGACCAAATCGGTTGACTCATGCCGGAGTAATGCCCAATTTAGTGCCTATTTTATGGTAATATATTAGAAATAATACAATACAGTTAGCTATGACAAATAACACTACCCACATATTCCTTCACATATGCTTATCAAACTAGACCTTTATCCTTCTGTAAACCCTGCTTAATTAAATCGATAACCAAAATAACATATTCATTATATCATGATTGTAATTATCACTGATTAAACAAAAGCATTCAGGCACTTTGTTACATTAGATTACCTGATTTTATTTTTTATTATGTATTTTTATAACAGCTTATGAAAATTACTCGAATCGCATCCACTGCCGATAGCGAGATGACTGATATAACTTATTACAACATATCGATTGCCTTCCCATTATTACCTATCTCTTTAACTATAACACAGATAGCGATCAGTTTTATTCATTTCCATGATTTTAAATTGTTCATTACTTCCCTAATGTTGTGAGTATTCGCTAGATGGAAAATAATATAACTCAAAGTCTGGATTCTCTGAAGATAAATTCATGAACAAATAATTGATCAATAAAATCACGACCTCTCATTTTGTTCGGGACAAACATGATATTAGAACTTTTTGTTTCGTCTCTACTGAAGGAATAAACTTTTAAAATCCCCACATTTATGTGCCTTCTACCCCATAAGTTATGTGGTTAAAAATACTTAAGCGAGGTTGACTTCCACAGTCCTGGTGTCACCTGCAGGAAACACTAATGGTGACACCTTCAAATTCATGACACGTTATGACAGAATTGCTATAATCATCTTCAAATAACTTAGTTCGGAAATCACCCGTAAAAACTGGCTTTTGTTGAACATGTTCTGCATAAATTCACACAATTTACATGATAACCTAATTAGCATTTTTAGCTGGAAGACAAGGTGATGCCATGTCTGAAGATATCGTAGGAGAAAGATTTCATCCGCCGCCGTGTCCCGAACTCTGGGTTGTTCTGTTGGTAGAGAATCAGCTAGGACAGCTATGGACCCTGACTTCGAGTCTCGGTGTTGAGAAATTTTTCCCCCAGTTACTCCACAAACATTGTTTTAATACAGATTTTCTTTACTAGATGTCCGGCAATCTTCAACCCAAAGGCTTATATGAGCTGGCCTTCAAATCCTTCATAACATACATGGAGAACGAAGCTCAGCAGCTGATGAAGCTTGATCCGTCTCCAGAAGCAGTTACTGTAACATCCAGAGTCTGCAGTGAACTTAAACGCTTCTTCCACGGCACGAGGCTTCCAACATTCTTGACAAATCAACTAACCAAATATCTCCTGATCAAATTAGACCGCATGTATTATATGTTTTGCTCATCCATTCATACTGAATGTTGCCAACAAATGTTGTTAAGTCTGATTGAAGTTTTCATGCATCCAGATGTCACAGCCATTGAATTGGGCCAAAGTTATTTCCATGGGTTTGACCCCACCTCTTGTAACTTCATTACATGGCTCATTCTTCAAAAAGTTAGGAATTTGCGCAATTTAAAAGAACTAAATTTACAACCTGATAATGTCTATCGTGTTAAAAAACCTAGATTGGTTTTTCCTTCTCAGCTGAAAGAGTTGACAGTGTGTGAGAATCAATATCGGAGCGATGAAATTTTGAGAAGTATTGTTAAAACCTGCCCAGGACTGAAAAGTCTAACTATGTGCAGGGACGAATCTTTTTGTGTGGACGTTACACTTCTCCTTCAGTGTAAGCATCTGGAAACACTTCGCCTATCAAGACTTGTTTGCACGAGAGTGGATACAGGCCTACCTGTTATGAAGAGCTTATCAACAGATACTGCGAGTGAGGTGTTGAATGCATCAACTCTTAAGTCTTTTTCTTTAGGCATAAGAAATCAAAAGACTTTGCGTCTAATTGTTGATAAGTTGCCACATCTGACTGAAATTGAGTTGGTTTGCGAGAGACATATAGACCTGTCTAGTTTAACTCAGCTCAAGAATCTGCGATCACTGTGTTTGGAAGCATTGAATTATCAAACCGCAAATGAATACAAGAAGATTCTTCCTGTTCTGGGTAAAAATCTAGCGTTTTTGGAGCTAAGAGGACACTGCGCTTTAGACCTAGAGTTGATTGGAGAAACTTGCACTCACCTGAAATGCTTGCATTTCTGTGATATTTCGCACCCAAAAAATCTAAATTCCTCTTTGAAAAGAGTTCCCTCTTCCAAAACATTACCGAATTTCAAAACAATTGAATGTCTAAAACTTCACGAAAACACTTCAGGAGATTTTGTAGCGTTTTTAATTTCCCAGTGTGTAAACATTAAAACACTTATCTTGTACATTAACGACGATACCCTGAATACAACTATAGAAGATGTCCTCAGACGCACTCCTCCTCTCAACTGGGTAGTAATAGATTATTCGCTAGACGATGAATTTGATAGCCATTTCATTGACTTGTTACCTTCAAGACATCCAAACTTCCGCGTAGTAAAGACCCCTGAGTGGATTAGATTGTCCTCTCAAAGAGAAGATTTCGATTCCTTCAGATGCTACACCTAATAAGATAGCTGGAAACTATCCAAAATGCCATCTAGTGGTTCAAACAAACAGATTGTCTCCGAAATACTATTCCATTTTATTGATTTACATACAACCCATATCATGAGTATAATTTATTTACATAGGCCTTCAAAAGAATTTGATGAAAAGCAATAAATCCTTGTGATTTGAGTGTGTTTTTCTTTTTTTTTTCTGGAAGAGTTCTTCTGTTGACCATGTGAGTAATTTGCTTACACTGTGTGAAAACTGAACTTATATTTTATAAAAGACAGGAAGAGAACTAACATTGAGTTAAATTTGTAAGATTAATCTATTTTCAATAAACATTTTTTTAAGAGACCCTGTTTTTTATCCTTACATGCAAAGTGTTAATCCCTAGGACTCCTAGGTTTTTAGTGTCACTGACTCCGGAGGGGGAGGTTTATCTAACCAACTATTGATTATTTTACGTGGGAAATTGGACATTTTCCTATTCATTTTAAATAAATTTTGTGACCTTTTGATAAAGTTGCTGGAATTATTGCTCTCATTTAAAAGTTCTCTTTATTAACTGTTCCATATCGGAGATAGAGTCCATATATTATCGTTTGGCCATAATAAACACAAAAATGTCCGAAGCGACTGGGACTATAAGTAAAAAAGAGTGTGTGTTGGATTTTTTTTCAGTTTTGCATTATTGGACTTTTTAATATTGGGTTTTTGGACTTTTTAAATTTTGGATTTTGAACTTTTTAATTTTGGATCTTTGAATTTTTTATTTTTTAAATTTTCTATCTTTGAATTGTTTATTTTTTTATTTTTTAAACTTTTTTTTTTTTATTTTGTTTTTCAAATTTTGGAAATTTGTATTTTTTTATTTTGGATTTGCGCGTAAATGAACCTCCGGGTTCCATAAAATAGATAATATACCTTTAGATTGCTTAGGAATTGTCTATTGCCATTGAGGAAGTAAGGTCTGAAAAATTTCCTTTGATTACTCCTAATCATTGAGTTGATTGTTTTCTGTGCAGTCCGCACCAAAACAAGTAAGAGTGTGACTGATTTCGTGACGGTTTTAGTGTGACTGATTTTCCAGATTTACTTTCTACCGCCACTAAAGAAGTTTTACTTCAAAAATGTGAACTTTCTGTGATTTTCTCGATGGTTATAGGCTAAAAGCTGTAAGTGTGCCGAATTTCAAGTTTCTAGCTCATCTGGAAGTGAGTAACATTTATGTCAGTGAGTGGGTACCCTGTTGTAGATTGGTGACGTCACGGCTATCCAGTACTTTTTTCACACTTATAAGGCAGATAGAATAACAAAATTTGGCATCCTTATGCTGTAATAGTATGGATAATATCAGTGAAGAAAGTTATTAGGTACAAATAAACTGCTTTTGAGCAACAGCAGGTGTGACAATAATGCAGCCTACATTTACTAAGTGCCAGTATGGTACTTTATGAGATTGTGTGGTGGACGGGTAAATTTCAGTCCATCTGTCTCTCTGCCCAATCATTTGTCTGTACGCGCGATAACTCAAATATCAGATTTGAATGAAACATCGTATATGCCTTTATAACGTCCATGGGAAGAAGCCTATTGATATTGGACCAAATTGGTTGATCTGAGCTGGAGTAATGCCCAATTTAGTCCTATCTTATGGTAATATATTAGAAAGAATTTATCAAATGCATGGTAATATATTAGAATGAATTTTATCAAATGAAAATCAGTTCTCATGACAACATATTCTATACAGTGATCATATACGGCTTTGAAAATTGCAAAACAGTTAGCTTTGAAAAATAACACTACCCACATAGCCTATTCCTTCACATATGCTCATCAAACTAGACCTTTGTCCTTCTGTAAACCCTGCTTAATAAAATCGATAACAAAAATAACATTTTCATTATATCATAATTGCAATTGTCACTGATTAAACAAAAGCATTCTGGCACTTCGTTACATCAGTTTACCTGATTTTATTTTATTCTATATATTTTTAACAGGTTATGAAAAATTACTCGAATGGCATCCATTGCCCATGGGGAGATGACTAATATATTACAACATATCGAATGTCTTCCCATTATAACCTACCTCATTTACTGTAACACAAATAGCGATCAGTTTTATTCATTTCCATGATTTTAAATTTTTCATTATTTGCCTAATTCTCTGAATATTCCCTACATAGGAAATAATATAACTCAAAGTTCACATTCTCTCAAGATAAGTTCAAGAGAAAATAATTGTTCACTAAAAACTCATTGTATTAGGGACACGCATGGTGTTAGAACATTTGTTTCGACACTACTGAAGGAATTAACTTTTATAATCTACACCAGGGGTGCTCAAACGGTCGATCGCGATCGACAAGTCGATCGCGAGTGCTTTTTGAGTAGATCTCGAGAAGAAAAAAAATTTTAATAAGTAGGTAGGTAACTAATAAAATAACACTGCTTGCGGCAAAAGGTGGCTTTATCAAAGGAACGCGCGGCACTTGTCAAAGAAAAGCCGCGTTGTTTCTAGACTAGACAGTGGAGTCTAGTCTAGAAACAACGAGAGACAGTACAGTCTAGTTTCGGGCGGCGCGTTTGACGGGAACATTCGAGACTTTCGTTCACGCCGATATAAATGTTGCGCCTGCAGGAATTGGAGTCATTCTGAATTGTAACTTGATGGCGATACTACGTCGATAAGTACAAAGTTTATTATTAAATAGTGGAAAATGAGTGCAGTGAAGAAATCTAAAACGTATCATTTTAATAAGGATTGGGAGGAAGAATTTTTCTTTTGTATGGTGAAGGATAAGTGCATTTGTGTTATTTGTCGTGCGTCAGTTGCAATACCTAAGCGTGGTAACTTAGAGAGGCATCATAAAACGGTTCATAAAAACTATGAAAAGGATTTTCCGCCACAGAGTGAATTAAGAAAACTAAAGGTACGTGATTTGATATCTTGTTTGAAAAAAGAACAATCCATGTTCACAAGACCAGTCAAACAATCAAAAGCTGCTACGATCGCGTCATTTAAAATATCTCATATATTGGCGAAACACAAGAAACCATTCGAAGATGGATCGGTGGTGAAGGAAGCATTTATTGAAGCGGGTGAGACTTTATTTGGAGATTTTAAAAATAAAACAGAAATCATGTCTGCTATTAGAGAACTTCAGTTATCTCGTCCGACTGTCACAAGGCGTATTGAAGTCATGAGCCAGGACATCGCAGATAAACTAAAACATGATATCATGGAATGTACATACTTTTCTTTACAGTTCGACGAATCCACCGATATGACAGACACTGCCCAGCTGTGTATTTTTATTCGGATGGTATTCAATGACATGTTGGCTAAGGAAGAATTTTTGACAATCATACCTCTGAAGGGGAAGACCCGTGGCGAAGATATATTTGACGTTTTCTTCAATTTTGTAAAAAACTACGAGCTACCAATATATAAATTAGTGTGCATTACAACCGATGGAGCACCAGCAATGACTGGAAACAAAAACGGTTTTGTGGCATTGTGTCGAGCTAATGAAGAATTCCCTTCATTTTTTTCATTCCATTGCATTATACATCAACAAGTTTTGTGTTCAAAAGTTTTAAACACGGAGGAAATTATGGGCATTGCGACAAAAATTGTGAATTCCATCCGTGCACGTAGCTTGCAACGGCAGCTCTTTCAGTTGCAGTTGGAAGATAGGGAGTCAGCTGAACACACTGATTTAGTTCTTCACACGGACGTCAGGTGGTTGAGTCGCGGAAAATTCCTAGAAAGGTTTCAAGAATTATTGCCCGAAATAACAGCTTTTCTAGACGAAAGAGGTGATGACACTCAGATTTTGAAAAACGAAAAATGGCTAAATGATTTGGCATTTTTGACTGACATCACAATGCACTTAAACACCGTTAACTTGGAGCTTCAAGGTAAAGGAAAAACTATTATTGAGATGATTAGCGCAGTAAACGCATTCAAAAGTAAATTGCAACTTATGATAGATCAACTGAAAAGAAAGGATCTGAAACATTTTCCGTCTTTGAAAGCAAGGATTCCTCAGTTGAATTATGATACGTATGAGGCTGAATTATCAAATATTTTGGGACAATTCGAAATGCGTTTTCATGATTGCAGTAAATTGGAAAATATAGCATCATTTATGAGTTATCCTTTTTCATGTAAAAACATTGAGGAATTAGCTACTGAAATAGCCAGTCAGTTTAATATGAACTCATGTTCTGTTGAAAATGAGTTGGTGCAGATTATATCAGATATACATCTCAAAGCTACAGCATCTGATACAAATTTCTGGTGTTTTATATCTGAAGATAAATATCCGAATGTAAGGCAAATCGCCCTTCAACTGACGGCATTTTTTGGGTCAACTTACTTGTGCGAGTCTGCATTTTCTGAAATGAAGATAATTAAGTCAAAATATCGCAATCGACTAACTGACGATCATATGTCATCATGCTTGCGATTAGCACTCAGTGGTTACGTACCATCTTATGAAAAGTATGCTGAGGACATGCAGTGCCACGCTTCAACATCCAAAGCCACTCCTTAGTAACTCTTTTGTTTTGTAACAACCAATAAACTCGCAATTTTGAATAACTATGAGTTTTTTCATTGATATTGTAGAGAAGAACCTAACTAAACCTAACCCAAACCTTGACTAAAATAATGTACCTATACTGCGCAGAAAGCTAATATCTATATATGCTACGGTACGCCCTACCTAGGTAGGTAGGGTGTATCGTGTATGTACGACAACCCTGCATCACACACACTTGCAGTCTCTCAGAGTCGATCGTAAGTAGTCTAAAAATATTGAGGTAGATCGCCAGCAGTTCAAGTTTGAGCACCCCTGATCTACACATTTGTAAGTCCTTCCACTCTGCAAGAAACACTAACAGTGAAAACTTCAAATTCGTGACACGATATGACACAATTGATACAATCATCTCCAAATAACGTAGTGCAGCAATCACCCGTAAAAACTAGTCTTTTGTTGAACATGTTCTGCGTAAATTCACTCAGTTTACATAATAACTTAATTTATCATATTTAGCTGGAAAACAAGGCAATGCCGTGTCTGAAGATAATCGTAGGAGAAAGATTTTTTCTGCCACTGTGTCCCGAACTCTGGGTAGCCCTGTTGGTAGAGAATCAGCTAGGACAGCTATGGACCCTGACTTCGAGTCTCGGTGATGACGAATTTTTCTCCCAATTATTCCAGAAACATTGTTTTAATACAAATTTTCTTTACTAGATGGCCGGCAATCTTCAACCCAAAGGCCTGTATGAGCTTGCCTTTGGATCCTTCATATCATACATGGAGAACGAAGCTCGGCAGCTGATGAAGCTTGATCCATCTCCAGAAGCAGTTACTGTAACATCCAGAGTCTGCAGTGAACTTAAACACTTCTTCCACGGCACGAGGCTTCCGACATTCTTAACAAATCAACTGACCAAACATCTTCTGATAAAGTTAGATTCCATGTATCACATGTTTAAGTCTGCCGTTCAAACTGAATGTTGCCAACAAATGCTATTGAGTCTGGTGGAAGTTTTCGTGCATCCCGATGTCACAGCCATTGAACTGGGCCCAAGTTATTCCCATAGGTTTGATTTCACCCCTTGTAATTTTATTACATGTATCATCCTTCAAAAAGTGTGCAATTTGCAGAATTTAAAAATACTAAATTTACCACCTTTAAAGCTCTACCATGTTGTAGGTATTAAACCAGTTTTATCTTTCCCCCGTCAACTCCGAGAGTTGACAGTATCTGGGAGTTCATATTGGAGTGATGAAATTTTGAGAAATATTGTTGAATGCTGCCCAGAACTGAAAAGTCTAACTATGCGACACTCTGGCCATGCTTACGTAGATATTACAATTCTCCTTCAGTGTAAGCATCTGGAAACACTGCGCCTGTCAAACCCTGCAGACGATATCTATGTGACTCTTATCAACGGCTTATCAACTGATGCTACGAGTGATGTGTTGGCTGCATCAACTCTAAAGTCATTTTCTGCAAGTCTTACTGAACAAAATACTTTGAATCTAATTGTTGATAAGTTACCACACCTGACTGAAATTGAGTTGGCTTGCGGGGGTAATATAGACCTGTCTGGTTTAACGCAGCTCAAGAATCTGCGATCACTGAGCTTGAATGCATTGCACGATGAAACCGCAAATGAATACAAGAAGTTTCTACCTGTATTGGGTAAAAATCTAGAGTTTTTGGAGCTAAAAATTTGCTGCTCTTTAGACGTAGAATTGATTGGACAAACTTGCACTCGCCTGAAATGTTTGCATTTACACAATAATGTGCAGTGTGTAAACCGAGATCCCTCTTTGGAAACAATTCCAAATTTCCAAACAATTGAATGTCTAAAAATAAAATCATACCTCTCAGGAGATTTTGCAGCATTTATAATTGCCCAGTGCGTAAACATTAAAAAGCTCATCCTGGATTTCAACCGCGACACCCTGAATACTGTAGAAGATGCCCTCAGACGAACTCCTCCTCTCAAATGGATAGTAATAACTTACGATGTCTTCGATAGGCATTTCATTCAGTCGTTAGCTTCAAGACATCCAAACTACCGTGAAGTACAGACCCGCTACTGGATGAGATTGTCCTCGCAAGCAGAAGTCTTCGATTCCTTTGGATGCTATACCTAATAGTCGGAAATTATCCAAAATACCGTCTAGTGGTTCAAACTAGTACAGATTGTCCCTGAATACTATCCATTATATTGATTCTCATACATCCCACATCATGAGAATAATTTATTTACATAAGGCTTCAATAGAATTGCAAGAATTTGATGAAAAGGAATAAATCCACTCGTCAAACACGCTTTGTGATGCATTTTTTTTTTTCAAGAGTTTCCTCTGTCGGCCATGAGAATAATTTCTCACACATTCCTATTGCTTACATTGTATAGTATGAACCAGTACTGTCTGGAAACTGAACTTATATTTTATAAATGAAAGGAAGAGAATTTACATTGGGTTAAATTTGTAAGATTAATCTATTTTCAATAAACATTTTTTTAAGAGACCCTGTTTTTTTATCCCTACAAGCAAAGGTACTAATCCCTAACAGTCTTACTAATAATCCAGTTGTAACATTTATACCAGGAATATACACAGCTGAGGAGAAAAAGTGTACTAATAATCATTGCATAAGGCTGAATGTGTGCAACCTTTACACAGCCTGGCCCCCTTGTATAAGCTTGACGTAAATAATCAAGATGGCCGATATCCGTAACAGCATGTCGTTTCGTAGCTGTCTGAGATTGAATTTTGAGGCTACGCATATTCTGAGCTGCTTTTGCAGAATTATAAACACTGTTCCTTGTTTGCGGGACATATTTCCATACTTGTACCCATGATTACAGCTTTCTGAAAACAATATAATGAAATACTGAAACTTAATTAGTCTGCAGACGATCCATCGTTGTTTTCCCGCTACACCGATAGATGACATTCAGCAGTCCCTTTATAGCCTGGGGCTAGTAACGTCACAACTAGAGTGACGTATTTGATGACGTTGGATGTACAAACCTGGTGTAAACTCGGCAGTTACACTTCGATTATTGGTAATGTGGCAAATGCAGAACTTGCACGGTGAACAACCAAACAACCGTTCAATGCAGGTATAAGCAGCTTTTATTAGTAAGGCTGTAGGACTCCAATTTTTTGTGTGTCAGGGACTCGGAAGGGGGAGGTTCATCTAACCAACTAGAGATTATTTTACGTGGGAAATTGGACATTTTATTATTTTCCTATCATTTGACACTTGACGTAAATAATCAAGATGGCCGATATCCGTAACAGCCTGTCGTTTCGTAGATGTCTGAGATTGAATTTTGAGGCTACGCATATTCTGAGCTGCTTTTGCGGAATTATAAACACTGTTCCTTGTTTGCGGGACATATTTCCATACTTGTACCCATGATTACAGCTTTCTGAAAACAATATAATGAAATACTGAAA
This sequence comes from Ectobius pallidus, assembly GCA_964059195.1. NCBI lineage: Eukaryota > Metazoa > Arthropoda > Insecta > Blattodea > Ectobiidae > Ectobius > Ectobius pallidus. The sequence continues at coordinate 9,396,463 of CAXKWD010000002.1, forward strand.
CTAGAATTAGTCTGCAGACGATCCATCGTTGTTTGCCCGCTACACCGATAGATGACATTCAGCAGTCCCTTTATAGCCTGGGGCTAGTAACGTCACAACTAGAGTGACGTATTTGATGACGTTGGATGTACAAACCCGGTGTAAACTCGGCAGTTACACTCAGATTATTGGTAATGTGGCTAATGCAGAACTTGCACGGTGAACAACCAAACAACCGTTCAATGCAGGTATAAGCAGCTTTTATTAGTAAGGCTGTAGGACTCCAATTTTTTGTGTGTCAGGGACTCGGAAGGGGGAGGTTCATCTAACCAACTAGAGATTATTTTACGTGGGAAATTGGACATTTTATTATTTTCCTATCATTTTAAATAAATTTTGTGACCTTTTTATAAAGTTGCTGGAATTTTTGCTCTCATTTAAAAGTTCTTTATTAACTGCCCCAGATCGGGGATAGAGTCCGTGTATTGTCGTTTAGCCATAGTAAACCTAAAAATGTCCGAAGCAACTTGAAGATTTTCTGGGGGTAAAAATAAAAAAATGTGAACTTTCTGTGACTTTCTCAATGGTTATAGGCTAAAAAAAGTGCCAAATTTCAAGTTTTTAGCTCATCTGGAAGTGGGTAACATTTATGTCAGTGAGTGGGTACCTAGACTGTTGTAGATTGGTGACGTCACGGCTAACCAGTACTTTTTTCACACTTATAAGGCAGATAGAATAAAAAAAAAGTTGGCATCCTTATGCTGTAATCGTAAGGATAATAATATCAGTGAATACAGTTATTAGGTACAAATAAACGGCATTTGAGCAACAGCAGCTGTGACAATAATGCAGCCTACAATTACTAAGTGCCAGTATGGTACTTTATGAGATTGTGTGGTGGACGGGAAAATTTCAGTCCATCCATTTGTCTGTATGCGCGAACTCTCAAATTTGTTTTATCGGATATTCATGAAACTTGATATATGCATTTATAATGTCCATGGGAAGAAGCCTACTGATATTGGACCAAATTGGTTGATCTTTGCCGGAGTAATGCCCAATTTAGTCCTATCTTGTGGTAATATATTAGAAAGAATTTATCAAATGCATGGTAATATATTAGAATGAATTTTATCAAATGAAAATCAGTTCTCATGACAACATATTCTATACAGTGATCATATACGGCTTTGGAAATTGCAATACAGTTAGCTTTGAAAAATAACACTACCCACATAGCCTATTCCTTCACATATGCTTATCAAACTAGACCTTTGTCCTTCTGTAAACCCTGCTTAATAAAATCGATAACAAAAATAACATTTTCATTATATCATAATTGCAATTGTCACTGATTAAACAAAAGCATTCTGGCACTTCGTTACATCAGTTTACCTGATTTTATTTTATTCTATATATTTTTAACAGGTTATGAAAAATTACTCGAATGGCATCCATTGCCCATGGGGAGATGACTAATATATTACAACATATCGAATGTCTTCCCATTATAACCTACCTCATTTACTGTAACACAAATAGCGATCAGTTTTATTCATTTCCATGATTTTAGATTTTTCATTATTTGCCTAATTCTCTGAGTATTCCCTACATAGGAAATAATATAACTCAAAGTTCACATTCTCTGAAGATGAGTTCAAGAGAAAATAATTGTTCACTAAAACCCGGACCTCTCATTGTATTAGGGACACGCATGGTGTTAGAACTTTTTGTTTCCTCTCTACCGAAGGAACAAACTTTTATAATCTACACATTTATCTGCCTTCCACCCTGTACATGGTTAAAAATATTATTCAGTGAGGTTGACCTCAACTGCAAGAAACAGTAACAGTGAAAACTTCAAATTCATGACACGATATGACACAATTGATACAATCATCTCCAAATAACGTAGTGCAGCAATCACCCGTAAAAACTAGTCTTTTGTTGAACACGTTCTGCGTAAATTCACTCAGTTTACATAATAACCTAATTTAGCATATTTAGCTGGAAAACAAGGCGATGCCATGTCTGAAGATAATCGTAGGAGATAGATTTTTTCTGCCACCGTGTCCCGAACTCTGGGTAGCCCTGTTGGTAGAGAATCAGCTAGGACAGCTATATGGACCCTGACTTCGAGTCTCAGTGATGAGGAATTTTTCTCCCAATTATTCCAGAAACATTGTTTTAATACAAATTTTCTTTACTAGATGGCCGGCAATCTTCAACCCAAAAGCTTGTATGAGCTTGCCTTTGGATCCTTCATATCATACATGGAGAACGAAGCTCGGCAGCTGATGAAGCTTCATCCATCTCCAGAAGCAGTTACTGTAACATCCAGAGTCTGCAGTGAACTTAAACGCTTCTTCCACGGCACGAGGCTTCTGACATACATGACAAATCAACTGATCAAACATCTTTTGATAAAGTTAGATTCCATGTATCACATGTTTAAGTCTGCCGTTCAAACTGAATGTTGCCAACAAATGCTATTGAGTCTGGTGGAAGTTTTCTTGCATCCCGATGTCACAGCCATTGAACTGGGCCCAAGTTATTCCCATGGGTTTGATTTCACCCCTTGTAATTTTGTTACACGTATCATCCTTCAAAAAGTGTGCAATTTGCAGAATTTAAAAATACTAAATTTACCACCTTTAAAGCTCTACCATGTTGTAGGTATTAAACCAGTTTTATCTTTGCCCCGGCAACTCAGAGAGTTGACAGTATCTGGGAGTTCATATTGGAGTGATGAAATTCTGAGAAATATTGTTGAATGCTGCCCAGAACTGAAAAGTCTAACTATGCGACACTCTGGCCATGCTTACGTAGATATTACACTTCTCCTTCAGTGTAAGCATCTGGAAACACTGCGCCTGTCAAACCCTGCAGACGATATCTATGTGACTCTTATCAACGGCTTATCAACTGACGCTACGAGTGATGTGTTGGCTGCATCAACTCTAAAGTCATTTTCTGCAAGTCTTATTGATCAGAATACCTTGAATCTAATTGTTGATAAGTTACCACACCTGACCGAAATTGAGTTGGCTTGCGGGGGTAATATAGACCTGTCTGGTTTAACGCAGCTCAAGAATCTGCGATCACTTAGCTTGAATGTATCGCATGATGAAACGGCAAATGAATACAAGAAGTTTCTACCTGTATTGGGTAAAAATCTAGAGTTTTTGGAGCTAAAAATTTGCTGCTCTTTAGACGTAGAATTGATTGGACAAACTTGCACTCGCCTGAAATGTTTGCATTTACACAATAATGTGCAGTGTGTAAACCAACATCCCTCTTTGGAAACAATTCCAAATTTCCAAACAATTGAATGTCTAAAAATAAAATCATACCTTCCAGGAGATTTTGCAGCTTTTATAATTGCCCAGTGCATAAACATTAAAAAACTCATCGTGAATTTAAACCGCGACACCCTGAATACTGTAGAAGATGCCCTCAGACGAACTCCTCCTCTCAAATGGATAGTAATAACTTACGATGTCTTCGATAGGCGTTTCATTCAGTCGTTAGCTTCAAGACATCCAAACTACCGCGTAGTACAGACCCGCTACTGGATGAGATTGTCTTCGCAAGCAGAAGTCTTCGATTCCTTTGGATGCTATACCTAATAGTCGGAAATTATCCAAAATACCGTCTAGTGGTTCAAACTAGTACAGATTGTCCCTGAAATACTATCCATTATATTGATTCTCATACATCCCACATCATGAGAATAATTTATTTACATAAGGCTTCAATAGAATTGCAAGAATTTGATGAAAAGGAATAAATCCACTCATCAAACACGCTTTGTGATGCATTTTTTTTTTTTTCAAGAGTTTCCGCTTTCGGCCATGAGAATAATTTCTCACACATTCCTATTGCTTACATTGTATAGTATGAACCAGTACTGTCTGGAAACTGAACTTATATTTTATAAATGAAAGGAAGAGAATTTACATTGGGTTAAATTTGTAAGATTAATCTATTTTCAATAAATATTTTTTAAGAGAGCATTTCTGTTTTTTATCCTTACAAGGGAGAGTCATTTAACCAACTAGAAATTATAACTGGGATGCTAGGACCTGAGCCAAATACATGCAGATAGCTTACCGTCCAACGGTAGCAATGGCTCTCTAAGATGTTTTTACACGGTCTGTGCAGCATGAACTGGCAAAGAACATCACTTGCTATGAAGGTCAGGCAGGTCTAGATTACATCATCGTAGACTACTGTGCAGCCATTTGTTTGTCTCAGGTCCTACCGATCGAGTTATACTTTACGTGAGAAACTGGACATTTTATTATTTTCCTATTCATTTCAAATTGATTCTGTGACTTTTTGATAAAGTTGCTCATATTATTGCACTTTCCTTTTTTTGTGTTTTGTTTTTACCTCTCCCATTTAAAAGCTTTTTTTATTAACTTCCCCGAATCAGAGATATAGTCCGTGTATTGTCTTTTAGCCATAATAAACCTAAAAATGTTTGAAAGGTTTCATGGTATTCTGGGGGTAAAAATACAAAAAAACATGCCCTTTTAGGAACTGTCTGTATGGTTACAAGCTAAACGCTATAAATGTGCCAAATTTCAAGTTTCTAGCTCATGTGGGAATGGGTAAACATTAATGTCAGTGAGTAATTTATACTGTCGTAGTTGTGAATGACGTCACGGCTATCGAGTAACACTTTTCCCAGTCACTTTTTCCACACTTATAAAGCAGATAGAATTACAAAATTTGGCATGCTTATGGCAATTGAATGTATTAATATTCCTGCCTAATTTTCTGATTTTTGCTGTTTTATAAATGCATTATAAGTTACATATTATATGGAAAATATATGTTATTGACTTGATTTTTTTTTTTAAATCTAACTTTATAAGGCATAACCGATGGAGATACAACAAAAAGTCTAAAGGAATAAACTTATAGACCTCTCAAAATCTGTAACATCAGGTGCAATTGGTTTTATGTTACGACGTACCGTTTAGCCACTATAAGCTTCCAAAAAGATTTTTCAGCAACTTTAAAATAGTGTCCGCCATTTTGAAGGTTTTTTGGGGGGTAAAAAATAAAATTGAATTTTTTTGGAATTTCCAATTTGACTAATATAGAGTAAGTTTGTCAGTTTTCAAGTTTCTAGCTCATCTGCAAGTGGGTAATGGTTAATGTCAGAAATAAATCAGCTGTCTGTGTGGCAAAAAAATAAAAAAAAAAAAAAACTTTTTTCCAGTGGACTCTTCATATGCAGGGGTGTCCAAGAGGGGGTGGGTTAAGACGCAGGGTGTGTCATTTAAATATCTGGGGGGAGAAGTCTGAAATTATTGCAAAATTAGTATTTTAGATGTTGAAAATAAAAACAGTCAAGTTTTGTAACTTCAAAAGGTAACTCAAATCTCTTCTGTTATTCCACTATGTGTAAGGGGAGTGTGTGTATATATATAATATATATATATATATAGACATATAGGTGAATGATATATAATACAATAATAATTGTTGTACATTGTAATACACATAGCCTATGAGTATTGTAATCTATATTAATAAAAGGAAGTGTCTGTCCTCCGTCTGTCTGTCTTCCGTCTGTCTGTCCGCGATGCCCAGCGAAATCTACTCAACGCAGAGATCTGAAATTTTATACATAGGCGGACTAAAGGGTCGGAATGTGCACCTCGAAGCCGGAATTTTAATTTTCGCTTTAGTTCGTGAGTTATGAGTGAAAAACGGGCAGAAAACGTGTATTTATTCCGTTTTCGAAGCATGAGTTTTCAGTAATACAAATCAATAGGCTTTGGCTATTTTTGTCAAACCTTCGACATAAAAGCATCGCGATCTCTTGAATGTTGTAGCTCACGCTGGTCGATTCATTTGTTTTTAATGTCAAGGCACGCAAACATAATGTGAAATTTTCAACCTACACCGAAAAGGATTATTATTATTATTATTATAGGGATAATCAATATTAGCTTAAATATGGTCAAACGTTGTTCGATTTGGACGAAACTCACTATACAGGGGTTTTCCGGGCCTAGGAACTCGAATCTGAGGTCGCTTTTACCAGGTGACGCTATCTAATCGTGATATGTAGTCCACATGATTTAGGTGTTAATATAATGATTAACTATTATGCTCTTAATTTTTAATTTTTGAAATAATTATCGCGGGCGAAGCCGCGGTGCTCATGCTATCTTAAAATAATAAAAGGACGTGTTTGTCTGTCTGTCCACGATGCCCAGCGAAATCTACTGAACGCAGAGATCTGAAATTTTAAACATAGATGGGCTGAAAGGTGGGCGAATGCGCATCGAAGCCGGATTTTTAATTTTAGTTTTCGTTCGCGAGTTGTGAGTGAAAAACTGGCAGAAAACGTGATTTTAGCGCTGTCGAAGCATCAGATTTCAGTAATACATTTCAATGTCAAATCAATTGCAGTTGGCTTTGGCTATTTTTGTCATACTGTGGTAATAAAAGCATCGCGATCGCTAGAATGTTGTAAGCCCACGCTGGTCGATTCATTTGTTTAGAATGTCAAGGCCCGTAGACATATGAAATTTTCAACCTACACGGAAGAGGGGTAATCAACATAGACCTAAATATGGTTAAACATCGTTCGATTTGGACGAAACTCACTATACAGGGATTTTCTGGGCCAAGGAACTCGAATCTGAGATCGCTTTTACCTGGCGACGCTATCTAATCGTGACATGTAGTCCACGTGATTTAGGTGTTAATAAATATAATGATTTAACTATTATGCTCTTAATTTTTAATTCTTGAAATAATTATCGCGGGCGATCGCTTGATTTTGTAAGTCCATCCTGGACGATTCATTTATTTAGAATATCAAGGCCCGAAGACATGAAATTTTCAACCTACACGGAAGAGGTATAATCAATATAGGCCTAAATATGGTCAAACATTGTTCGATTTGGACGAAACTGACTGTACAGGGGTATTCTGGGCCAAGGAACTCGAATCTGAGGTAGCTTTTACCAGGGGACGCTACCTAATCGTGGAATGCACTCCACGTGATTTAGGTGTTAACAATTATAATGATTTAACTATGCTCTTAATTTTTTAAATAATTATCGCGGGGGAAGCCGCGGGCACATGCTGTTTGTCTCTCTGTCCACGATGCCCATTGAAATCTACTGAACGCAGAGATCTGAAATTTTAAAGATAGATGGACTGAAAGGTGGGCGAATGCACCTCGAAGCCGAATTTTTAATTTTAGCTTTCGTTCGCGAGTTATGAGTGAAAAACTGGCAGAAAACGTGATTCGCGCTGTCCAAGCATCAGATTTCAGTAATACATTTCAATGTCAAATCAATTGCAGTTGTCTTTGGCTATTTTTGTCATACCGTGGAAAGAAAAGCATCGCGATCGCTTGAATGTTGTAACCCCACGCTGGTCGATTCATTTGTTTAGAATGTTAAGGCCCGTAGACATATTAAATTAACAACCAACACGGAAGAGGGATAATCAATATAGGCCTAAATACTGTATGGTGAAACATTGTTTGATTTGAACGAAACTATACAAGGGTTTTCTGGGCCAAGCAACTCGAATCTGAGGTCACTTTTACCAGGCGACGCTATCTAATCGTGGTATGTAGTCCACGTGATTAAGGTGTTAATAATTATAATGATTTAACTATTATGCTCTTAATTTTTAATTTTTGAAATAATTGTCGCGGGCGAAGCCGCGGGCACATGCTAGTATATAATATTTAACATTATTATTATTATTATTATTATTATTGTATTATATTGTACAATTATTATTGCATTCTGTTCAATTATTAAAAAGAAGACTATTGTTTAATAGCTTTCATGATTCTTAACATTTAACAAAACTTTTTATTATGCAGTCTGGCTTAGCTCAGTTGGTAGAGCAGTGGCACAGATAGCCAAAGGTCCTGGGTTCAAATCCCGGTTTCAAAGGAATTTTTCTCCTAAATATTATCATATAAATAAGAGGTAAGTGGATATTAAAAAAAATCCCTTTAGGAAGATTTAAAACAGCCTTGATATCCTTTTTACACCTTATTTGCAACAAACTCTAGATTATTCATTCACGTTTAAATAAAATTGATTGATAAAAGTTTGAATTATCTATTGTTACTATAGCAACAAATAATGGGATTGTATTTTAGTCATGGCCCTCTACTTAAAAGTTATAACAGGCAATGCTTAAGTAAAAGAGTTAGGTTAGAACATGCATGTTTTTTTGTTACTATAGCAACAGATAATGATTGTGATGGGATTGAATTTTAGTCATGGCCCTCTACTTAAAAATTATAACAGACCATGCTTAAGTAAAAGAGTTAGGTTAGAATATGCATGGTTTTTTGTTACTATAGCAACAGATAATGATTGTGATGGGATTGTATTTTAGTCATGGCCCTCTACTAAAAAATTATAAAAGGCCATGCTTAAGTAAAAGAGTTAATTTAGAAAATGCATGGTTTTTTGTTACTATAGCAACAGATAATGATTGTGATGGGATTGTATTTTAGTCATGGCCCTCTACTTAAAACTTATAACAGACCATGCTTAAGTAAAAGAGTTAGGTTAGAACATACATGTTTTTTTGTTACTATAGCAACGGATAATGAATGTGATGGGATTGTATTTTAGTCATGGCCCTCTACTAAAAAATTATAAAAGGCCATGCTTAAGTAAAAGAGTTAATTTAGAAAATGCATGGTTTTTTGTTACTATAGCAACAGATAATGATTGTGATGAGATTGTATTTTAGTCATGGCCCTCTATTTAAAAATTATAACAGGCCATGCTTAAGTCAAAGAGTTACGTTAATATGCATGGTTTTTTTGTCACTATAGCAACCGATAATGATTGTGATGTGATTGTATTTTAGTCATGGCCCTCTACTTAAAAATTATAGCAGACCATGCTTAAGTAAAAGAGATTGATTACAGCATGTATTGTTTGTTACTTCAGTAAAAGCATTACCAACATGCCATTTGCACATTAAAAGAAAAGAGAGCTATAGCGAGGATGAGGAGAGGGAGGGAGGGAGGATGATGGCGAGAGTTGGTAGTTTGGATATCCAGGCTGTAATGGAAACTAGTAATTTAATGACTGAAGGGAGTAGCAAGTTGGGAGCCGCAAACTCAGTAAATAATAGACAGGATGAAGATGGTGCATTGATCCGAAACTCTCACCCAAGGAGTGATTTCAACGAAAGAAGAGCTAATTAAATATTTGCAGGTGTGTCACTGGAATGTTTATAGTATCCATATTAAAGGGACGGACTCCAGAGTTCTTCGCAGACTCTAGACAGGAGAGAGAATAATCTGTGGTTCATTTATATCTATCTTATATATATATACGTTCTATAGCAGCGTTTCTCGTGGTCCGCGAAGATGGTGCAGATGGTCCGCAGACATAATTAATTTAAAAATAGCATAAAGCAAGTGGGAAGTAAAGAAGTAAAATTTTTTCACATAAAATGGACACTAGATGTCAAAGTTTTTAAAATTTTCGAAAAATACAGGTCGTATTGCAAGTTTCCTTGCTTTTGCAGTTACGAACCACAGTTTCCAACCCCTGGTGCACTGACGTCTATGGTTCCCTCTTTCATTCAAAACCCTAAAAAATAAGACTTTGTCGGAATTTGTTATTAGAGGCGCCATGCAGTTTTTAACAACCTATCTTTGTGAGAAGGGATTTTCATCGCTCGTTTAACTAAAAACAAAATACAGAAACCGACTTAATATATCTGCTGATCTTCGACTAAATTTGACTAATATTGAGCCAAATATCCAGGAACTCTGCAAGAGGCGACAAGCTCAACCGTCCCAAAGTCTGTTCAATATATAATTTTACTGTCAATAGTTTCATTCCAATTCAATAAGTATGTTTCCGTCGAATTAAAAAAATGTATTTCGTTATAACGACCTATAAATAGTACCCCAAATATTAAGAATATTGGCCTACATATATTCTACTTTTAAAAATGGGATGTAAAACTAGGGGTCCGTAAATTTTTTTTAGACATTTTAGAGGTCCTCTGGTTCAAAAAGGTTGAGAAACGCTGTTCTATAGGATACAGTAGTTGCGTTGGAAACGAAATCTTTAAAAACGAAATTTTGAATGACATACAGAACTTGGAAATAAAGCCGCAAAAAGGGAAATGTGATAACTAGACTTCGGACTTTTAGGTCGCTAAAAACGCTGCTTTAGGTATAAAAATCGGAAAATAGGTTTTAAAAATCGTAAAATAGTCTCTTATAAAATCGTTCAAGTTGCCAATTTTCTGAAATATCTCAATTGCAATGCAGATTATTATATTTATTGAAGTCACCATTAATCATTAATCATGATAAAACACAGATATAGGCCTATGGTACACAGAATTATACAGACCTATTACTAGGGCCTTAATTACTACCATAACAGTGAAAACCTAATCCCTGCGCCCATAAGCTACGCATATCATACTAGCATATTGAACCCCTTGAATCCCTCAGTGATTCAGAGAACTACTACTATTTTTTTTTTTTACTGGATGTGGGAGTCGGGAGAAAAACACTACATTTTCTTGGGAATTCCAAGGAATTTTTCTACTGAAGACGAAACATTCCTTACTATTTAACCATGTCACAAATGTGTCATGTACTGCACATTCCGAGCTAAAAATTTATTGCGAACTGAAAATAAATGCTAGAATTTATAACAAAAAATGACTTATTTTGAACTTTAGAGGAAAAGCAAGCAAGAAGGCAATATTAGGCTCTAACGTAAAAATAGGCTGTTTTAGGTCCTATAAAAATATCAGTTTTAAGCATAGTCACTTATAAAACATGCATATACAAGTTTTCGTTCATATATCACTTAAGGATTAAAATAGATTTTTACCTAAAATCCGAAGTCTAGTGATAACATAAACCGAATGTTTGATCACAATAAATAACATTTTTTTCAATGTTTCACATTAACATTATCCGCGATTACATTAAGCGGCGTTCACTGTACTCGGACTGTGGCTTTGAAAACTGAAATTGTGCTTCTATGTTGCAGTGCTAATTTCATTTTAAAAATACCGCAGTGTGCGAAGTATAAATATATTCAGCAGGTGGCGTTGAACAGCAATATTTAGACACACCTGTTACACGATGCATGTTCCTTGTTATTGTTAGTACGACTGCAATGCCAAACTGCAGTTGGTTGAGACGCGAAATATCGCGGGTTCGATCGCCCTTGAATTCGTCAGAATTTTTCAATCGGCTTAATCCCTCTACTGACACTTATGTCCTGTGGTCAAGTCACTTAAGGGGGATATAACAGCTTTCGGTGAAATTCATAGGTGAGAAATAGGTCAATTTCATTATTTTTTCTTCCTCTGCCCGTACCATAGGTACTATAGGTAGAGGAAGTATTGTTTTCGACCCCAAAATTCGAAGTTGAGTTTTTAGCATGAAACATGCCTGTGTGTCCGTCTGTCTGTCTGTCTGTGAACACTCTAGCTCCAAAACGGAAAATCGTATGAAAACAAAATTTCGTATTTGGGTCAGGTACCTTCTGAAGATGTGAGGATAAGATTGGCGACTATTTTCTCTTATTTTTAAGGGACTTTTATGAAGAAATTTTGGTTTTTCGCGATTTTCTCGAAAACGGCTCTAACTATTTTCTTTAAAATTTGCACATATGTTCCTTTTATTGAGAGCTAAAATTTTTATTTGAAACTTTTTTTCGACAAAATTATCTGAAGGGTAGTTACAAGCCACCCACTGTTCACCCACTGTTTGTAGAAAGTTTGTCTTGTGTGGTGAACAACTGAATTCGCGCTCTTTCACGGCCTCTTATTCTGTATAAGAATGTGAAGTGAGAAAGATGTATTGTTGGCCATGCATAGAGTAAAGAAGTATCTGAGGGAAATATTCGATAAATTTCGGAAATTATTCTTTATGGCGGAAAGTTCAATAAACGTCTGCAGTCACTTTTTTTTTTTTTAAGGTTTGTTATATAGCCTGTGCTTTTAGTCGCATCATTGAAAGAAGAGGTATTTGTAGGATAATTAGCGTAAAATTGTGTCTTGCGATTCTGTTCAAGGATGTGTGAATACTGTTAACTTTTATTTGGGCAGAGGAAGTTATGTGACTTTCACATCAGATTTTAACCCTCAGCAATGAATTACTCTAAAACCTTGCAATTTGACCTACTGTTTATTGACTAATTCTACAATTGCATACTATTTTCAAAATCAATCAAACTGTTAAAATTTCGGGTAATTATCGTTCCAAAATGGCAGCCACATTTCATGCACTGACATTCCGTTTCCTTGGTAACTTCCAGAAATATCAATATTTCTAACTGATTATTTTTCAGTTTATTTGTTAATATCATATGAACAACACTATCTACAATCATTCATTTAACATTAATAGTTTATTTATTTAAATATTATGTATTTTAATAGGTCGCGGGTTCGATTCCCGATGAGGTCATTGAGATTTTTCAATTGGCCTAATCCTTCTGGTGGCACTATGGCCCTGGGGTCGACTCAGCCTCTAACGGAAATGAGTACCAAGAGCAATCCTGGGGGTAAAGGCGGCCGGTGCGTAAGGCTGACAACCTTACCACCTTCATGTGCCGAATGTCCAAAATCTGGGAGCCTCTACCTCCTGGAACCCTCTGGGCCTCCATGGCCTGTATAGGGATCACTTTACCTTTACCTAATGTAAAATAAAAATATTAAATATTGATTTTTTTAAAACACTTATACAGTAGATATTCCAAAGATTGTAGATGATGTTGTTCTTATGATGTTTGCAAATAGATAGAAAAAAGAATCACTTAAAAATATTACCATTTTTAGAAATTATCACGGAAACGGCATTTTAGTGCATGAAACGTGCCTGCCATTTTGTAACGTTAACTAACCTTAACTGTAATAGTTTTGATTAATTTTGAAAATTGACAGGCCCAAAAAAAAAAAAAAAAAATCACTTAATGAAATTTAAAAAAAGTAAGTTTAAATAAAAATTATTCAGTAGGCCTAGTGCTTGAAATAAAATTACTGCAATTGTATACGTTTTTAAGATTAAAAATGTCTGACACATTTCACACTTAATTCCCCATGTTGCCTCTTGCACCGTGGTGAATGGTGAGCCTAAGGTTGCAGAGGCATAACGGAGGCTGCGTCCATCATCAATTAGAGCAACCGCTTTGGCAACATCTTCGGGACTGAGAGGCATAATTTCAACTAAATTTACTAACAGAATCACTTCGATGCAAAGGGTGAGTTTCCTTTCAGTTTGGAAGGAAATGACGCAATACAACAGTGAAACACTTTGCAATGTGTATGACAAGCTAGTGTACATAATCAGATTGGAATCGCCCTATTGCGATTTTTGTTATGTGTCACTATCATGTGCCCGCGGCTTCGCCCGCGATAATTATTTCAAAAATTAAAAATTAAGAGCATAATAGTTAAATCATTATATTTATTAACACCTAAATCACGTGGACTACATACCACGATTAGATAGTGTCGCCTGGTAAAAGCGACCTCAGATTCTAGTTCCTTGGCCCAGAAAATCCCTGTACAGTGAGTTTCGTCCAAATCGAACAATGTTTGACCATATTTAGGCCTATATTGATTATCCCTCTTCCGTGTAGGTTGAAAATTTCATATGTCTTCGGGCCTTGATATTCTAAACAAATGAATCGTCCAGGATGGACTTACAAAATCAAGCGATCGCCCGCGATAATTATTTCAAGAATTAAAAATTAAGAGCATAATAGTTAAATCATTATATTTATTAACACCTAAATCACGTGGACTACATGTCACGATTAGATAGCGTCGCCTGGTAAAAGCGACCTCAGATTCGAGTTCCTTGGCCCAGAAAATCCCTGTATAGTGAGTTTCGTCCAAATCGAACGGTGTTTAACCATATTTAGGTCTATGTTGATTATCCCTCTTCCGTGTAGGTTGAAAATTTCATATGTCTACGGGCCTTGACATTGTAAACAAATGAATCGACCAGCGTGGGCTTACAACATTCTAAAGATCGCGATGCTTTTATTACCACAGTATGACAAAAATAGCCAAAGCCAACTGCAATTGATTGGACATTGAAATGTATTACTGAAATCTGATGCTTCGACAGCACTAAAATCACGTTTTCTGCCAGTTTTTCACTCATAAATCGCGAACGAAAGCTAAAATTAAAAATCCGGCTTCGAGGTGCATTCGCCCACCTTTCAGTCCATCTATGTTTAAAATTTCAGATCTATGCGTTCAGTAGATTTCGCTGGGCATCGCGGACAAACAGACAAACACGTCCTTTTATTATTATTATAAGATAACATGTGCCCGCGGCTTCCCCCGCGATAATTATTCCAAAAATTAAAAATTAAGAGCATAATAGTTAAATCATTATATTAACACCTAAATCATGTGGACTACATATCACGATTAGATAGTGTCACTTGGTAAAAGCGACCTCAGATTCGAGTTCCTTGGCCCAGAAAACCCGTGTATAGTGAGTTTCGTCCAAATCGAACAACGTATGACCATATTTAGGCTAATATTGATTATCTCTATAATAATAATAATAATAATAATAATAATAATAATCCTCTTCGGTGTAGGTTGAAAATTTCATATTATGTTCGCGTGCCTTGACATTAAAAACAAATGAATCGACCAGCGTGAGCTACAACATTCAAGAGATCGCGATGCTTTTATGTTGAAGGTATGACAAAAATAGCCAAAGCCTAGTGTAATTGATTTGTATTACTGAAAACTCATGCTTCGAAAACGCAAAAAATACACGTTTTCTGCCCGTTTTTCACTCATAACTCTCGAAAGAAAGCTAAAATAAAAATTCCGGCTTCGAGGTGCACTTTCCGATCCTTTAGTCCATCTATGTTTAAAATTTCAGATCTCTGCGTTCAGTAGATTTCGCTGGGCATCGCGGACAGACAGACAGACAGACGGAGGACAGACACTTCCTTTTATTAAGTGCCAGTATGGTACTTTATGAGATTGTGTGGTGGACGAAAAAATGTCAGTCCGTCTGTCCGTGTGTCTGTACGCACCATAACTCAAATACGCTTTTTCGGATTTTCATGAAACTTGGAAAACACATTTATAATGTCCATGGAAAGAACCCTATTGATATTGAACCAAATCGGTTCACCGGTACCGGAGTAATGCCCAATTTAGTGCCTATTTTAGAAAGGCGCCATCACTCAAATACGCTGTAGCGGATTTCCATGAAACTTGGTATACCCATTTATGACGTCCATGAGAAGTGCCCTATTGAATTTGAACCTAATCTGTTGACCGGTACCGGAGTAAAACCCAATTTAGTGTCTACTTTAAAGGCGCAATAACTCAAATACGCTTTATCGGATATTTATGAAACTTCGTATACGCATTTATAATGTCCATGGGAAGACGTTTATTGATATTGGACCAAATCGGTTGGCCAGTACCGGAATAATGCCCAATTTAGTGTTTTTATGTTAATATATAAGAAGTCGCGATAACTCAAATATGCTTTATTGGATTTTCCTGAAATTTTGTATACCCATTTATAATGTACGTGGAAAGACGTCTACTGATATTGGACCAAATCGGTAGACCGGTACCGGAGTAAAACCCAATTTAGTGTATATTTTAAAGACGCAGTAACTCAAATACGCTTTACCGGATTTTTATGAAACTTGGTATACACATTTATAATGTCCATGGGAAGACGTCTATTCATAATGGATAAAATCGGTTGACCTGTTTCGGAGTAATGCTCAATTTAGTGCCTATTTTATGGTAATATACGTATTCGAAAGAATTTATAAAAAAAATGAAAATCATTTATCTTGACAACATAGCCTATTGTTTTACTGTGATCTTGTAAGGCCTTGGAAATTAAAATACAGGTAGCTATGACAAAAAACATATTGATTTACATGCGCTTATCCAACTAGACCGTTAAAATGACCCAGGTGGCCGAGATGGTAGACCTTTCTTCTTCCGTAAGCCCTGCTTAATGAATAAATCTGGAGCTTAACTTGGAAATCAATTTAAAAAAAAAAAAAAAACATATTCTGCATATCATAATTGCAGTCATAACTGATTAAACAAAAACATACTGGCACTTTGTTACATCAGTTTACCTGATTTTATTAATATAGATAAAGTGAAGATATGAAGAAAGCAGATATGCTGTAGGCTATCTATAGCTAATGGTCCAATAAAAAAAATAATTCATCCTCACCAACAACAATGTATGAACATCCAATCAAAATTGTGTTTAATCTTAAAATTACAACAAATTTTACAGTGATCTTTTCTTTTTTTGTTTAGTTTTTGTTTTGTTTGTTTGTTTGTTTGTTTGTTTTTTTTTTCGTTTGTTTGTTTGTTTGTTTGTTTTTTTTTGCCGGCCAGTGTAGTATGCAATTGCTGAAGTAGTCAATAAAGATTACTTATGTCAGATTGCAAGATTGTAGAGCAATTCTTTGCTGAGGAAAAAAATAATGAAATTCACCTATTTCTCACCTATGAATTTCACCGAAAGCTGTATGTCCCCTATTAAATTACTAAACTACATACACATTGTAAAATAATTTTTTTGTTCTACCATTCTATACACGCTTATTACGGGTGACGTAGCGGAAACAATGTTATCCATAATGATACAGATTTCCGTTGCGGCATTGGTGTGGTATCTATTATCGAAAGCGGAACCATCTTGAGAGCAGGAAATGAAATTATATTTACAACATCCATGGGAAGAAGCCTATTGATGTTGGACCAAAGCGGTTGACCGGTACCGGAGTAATGCCCAATTTAGTGCCTATTTTAGTAGTAATATAATAGAAAGGTGCGAAAATTCAAATACGCTTTATTGGATTTTTATGAAACTTGTTATACACATTTATAGCGTCCATGGCAAAAAGCCTGTCGACATTGAACCAAATCGGTTGACCGGTACCGGAGTAATGTCCAATTTAGTGCCTATTTTAATAGTAATATATTAGAAAGGCGCGATAACTCAAACACGCTTTATCGGATTTTTATGAAACTTGGTATACACATTTATAACGTCCATGGAAAGAACCCTATTGATATTGAATCAAATCGGTTAACCGGTACCGGAGTAGTGCCCAATTTAGTGCCTATTTTAATAGTAATATGTAATGCGCGATAACTGAAATATGCTTTATCGAATTTTTTTATAAAACTTGGTATACACATTTCTAACGTTCATGGGAAGAAGACTATTGATATTGAACCAAATCGGTTGACCGGTTCCGGAATAATGCCCAATTTAGTGCCTATTTTAATAGTAATGCATTAGCAAGGCGCGAAAATTCAAATACGGTTTATCCGATTTTAATGAAACTTAGTATACACATTTTTAACGTCCATGGCAAGAAGACTATTGATATTGAACCAAATCGCTTGACCGGTACCGGAGTAATGCCCAATTTAGTGCCTATTTTAATAGTAATATATTAGAAAAGCGCGATAACTCAAATACGCTTTATCGGATTTTCATGAAACTTGGAATAGACTACACATTTATAACGTCCATGGCAAGAAGCCTATTGATACTGGACCAAGTCGGTTGACCGGTACCGGAGTAATGCCCAAATTAGTGCCTATTTTATGCTAATATATTAGAAAGAATTTATCAAATGCAAATCAGTTCTCATGACAACAGATTGTTTTACAGTGTTCATATACGGCACAGAGTAAACTTCTGTCCTCCCCTGAACTAGAGGGTTTTGGCAAAACACAAACGTAAGCCAACACAATATTTAGTTTCGTTCAAAACATTACTTTAGAACTTAATTTCTCTCTATTCATTCAGTCTGCAACCCCTTAACATAGAGAAGGATTTTTCTGTATTTATTCATTATCTGCTTTCTTTATAACTTCAAGAGAAATATAAATTTCTTTATAAGTAGATCACGATTAAATCTATCTATGTTCAACTGTTTTCAATGAGATTTGTTCCAAACAAATTGTTGCCAACCAAAGGAGCCTGAATTCCGCTCCAATACGAATTACAAAAATGAAAAAAGAAAGAAGAAAAAAAAAAAGACTACTATTCTAAGTGCAAGAGAACTGAAATTGCTTTCCTTTTAAAATGTATTTAAAATAACATAAAGCGTCGACCGTTCTGAATATCGGTCTTACATCGTAAGTTGACTGTGATGAAACAGAATTGTTGTTAAAACAAAAGAGCAAATATTTGAATGTGGACGTTAAATTGTTTTGAAGAGTTGGCAGTTTTGCACTGGAATCAATTCTCTCTGGTTTCTGCCATCTGGCGGTGGCGAACATTCATGAATTATAAATCTGAGAGGCTTAGCCGTTGGTCGGACTCCATACTGTTTAACATGCAAAGCCCCCTACAATTCTCTCGACTAACTAATTGAAGCAGCCGTGAAAAAACACACGCCGTGTATAATTGAGAATTTAATGATTTCTTCAGCGCGGAAACTAAGCCTCCTGGTATAGGAATTCACGAATAATGTAGGCCAAGCTAAAGCTTATAGGATACAACGGCATCTAGATAAACAGCAAGTACATAACATACAGGGTAGTAAAAGAAAACTCTCGTTTGGTAGGCGGTGATAATAGTCGAGACATAAATAAATATAAATATATATATATATATATATATATATATATATATACAGTATATATATATATATATATATATATATATATATATATATATATATATCCTATGGATAATAAAACTGTGAACAATACACTCGCTTCCAGGGGAAAAAAAGATCTGCTCTCCATCAGTTAAAACGACTATCTTGAAACTGAATAAAAAAATAAAAATCCTTACACATACGTCATTTTAAATTAGGCTACTTTAAGTAACATTCATGCCAAATTGGAAGAAAATCGAACAACACTTTTTTTGGTGACTGGGCTGAAAGAAGTGAAGGGCTCTTTCTACCTGCTCCACCCTCATGCGGGCTGTATGTCCGACTTCTTAACATAGCTTCCTCATTCCACCGCACTACATTTGCAGTTAGTGGCAGGGGAACACTCACTTCTTGGAAATACAGTGCAGTATATTGCTTAAATAAACTTCATAGCATTCACACTGGTTTTAAAAGAATTCTACAACTAAAAAAAGTGTGCGTGGAACGCCACGCGACAGAAGGGAAACTTATTTTAATTTTTGGATTTTTTCAGTTTTTGGGAATTGGATTTTTTCATTTTTGGATTGTGGGACTTTTTAATATTGGGTTTTTGGACTTTTCATTTTTTAATTTCTTAATTTTGAAATTTTGGATTTTGGATATTTTTAATTTTTTTATTTTTTGCATATTATAATTTTGGATTTTTAAATTTTGGATTTTTAGGTTTTTAAATTTTGGACTTTCGATTTTTAATTTTGGATGTTTTATTTTTTTAAATTTTGGTTTCGTGGATTTTTTAATTTTCAATTTTTTGATTTTTTAAATTTTGGATCTTTAAACTTTTAAATTTTGGATTTTTTAAATTTTGGATTTTTTGTAATGGTGAAGGGCTCACCACGACACTAGCTCGAAGCAATAATAGCCCTCCACTCAATGCCTGATACGTTTCCCCCGCGCGCTCCCGTAATTTTTTTTATATGTGGATTTTTTAATTTTGGATTTTTGGATTTTTTTTAAATGTTGGATAAACCTAATCATTGAGTTGGTTGTTTTCTGTGCAGTCCGTTCCGTCACAGCCCCACTAATTTCGTGACGATTTTGTCCGTAACGCAAGTTTAGGTTAGCTCTCTATTTACTCCTACCGCGGCTAAATAAGTTTCACTTCAAAATCACTGCAAACCATATTTTGTAAAAATCTTATCTTATATTCACTGGCACTAAATGAATTGACACAGTAAAGATGTTTCTTATGTGTTTTATATGGGAGAAGATCCGTTCACTTACATTTATTGGTGCAGTGCGAGGGTGGCACTGTAAAGAGGGGTATTATATCGAGGATTGACTGTACCATTGAATGTTTTGGTTGCAGGAGGTAAATACGAGCCAGTGCTGCTGGACAACGCGTACAAGGTCCACATGAAACTCACGATATGGAGTGTGTCGCCCGCAGACTTCGGGTCTTACAAATGCGTCTCCAAGAACTCCTTGGGAGACACCGATGGCAGCATCAAACTATACCGTAAGTATTCCAATCTATTAATATTACAGTTTTGTTTTCATTATAAAGGCAGTAATAATGCTCAACGTATAGAAAACATCAATAACATTGAACTATGTAAGGCTATTTTGTTCGTATACACAACAAAAAATGTAGGAAGGGCTATACTGTACACATCACAGTTTTGATCTTCAACTACTTTATGCTCAAACGAGGTCGTGGAAGAAAGCCCTATACAGTATTTCAATTCGTACATACTGAGCATAGGTGGACATTGTAACCTAAAAAAAAATCTGATGTGAAAGTCACATAACTTCCTCTGCCCAAATAAAAGTTAGCAGTTTTCACATATCCTTTTACAGAATCGCAAGACACAATTTTACGCTAATTGTTCTATAAATACCTCTTCTTTCAATGATGCGACTAAAAGCGCATGCTATATAACAAACTTAAAAAAAAAAAGAACAAGTGACTGCAGACGTTCATTGAACTTTCCGCCGTAAAGAATAATTTCCGAAATTTATCGAATATTTCCCTCAGATACTTCTTTACTCTATACCTGGCCAACAATACATCTTTCTCACTTCACATTCTTATAAAGAATAAGAGGCCGTGAAAGAGCGCGTATTCAGTTGTTCATCACGCAAGACAAAATTTCTACAAACAGTGGGTGAACAGTGGGTGGCTTGTAACTACCCTCAGAAAATTTTTTCGAAAAAAAGTTTCAAATAAAAGTTTTAGCTCTCAGTAAAAGGAACACATGTGCAAATTTTAAAGGAAATCGTTAGAGCCGTTTTCGAGAAAATCGCGAAAAACTAAAATTTCTTCATGTAAAGTCCCCTTAAAAATAAGATAAATTTGTCGCCAATCTTCGAATCACATCTTCAGAAGGTACCTGACCCAAATACGAAATTTTGTTTTCATACGATTCTCAGTTTCGGAGCTAGCCTGTTCACAAACTTCCACACAGACAGACACACACACAGACATGTTTCCAAAAATAGTATTTTTGGATTTAGGGGGCCTTGAAACGTGTATATATGCTAAAAACTCAACTTCGAATTTTAGGGTCGAAAACAATACTTCCTCTACCTATAGTACCTATGGTACGGGCAGAGGAAGTAATATATACTCACAGCTCAGTAGGAAGATGAAAATAACACAGCCCAAGAAAAAAGAATTTTTTAATCAATCAATATAATATAATTGATAATATCAATTGATAATATCAATTTTATGAAAGACTCCATGTTATATTGTTATTGTAATGTTAATGTAATGTTAGTGTGTTGATTTTTTCTTCACATGATTTAGAAGCTACAAATAGGCACTGTTTTTTTATTTATATCAAACGTAAAATGGGATAATATACATAATGGTAATACCATATCTCAAAAACTAAAGCTGATAGGGCAAAACTAATGACCAGACCTGGGATTTTAGGCTCTAAAAAATTAGTTTTAGGCACCTAAAATAGTCTTTTAAAACAAGTAAATAGGCTTTTAAAAGAGGAAATTAGGCACTTAAAATAGGCTTCAAAAATGTGTAAATAGATAGAAAATGGACTTTAAAATATTACAATATACATTAAACTGTAACATGTTCTTGTTTTACTGCAAGAAAAGTGGTATACCTATTCTTAACCGAATGAACTGCAAAATTAGGCATCACGAACTATATTCACTTAAACACTAGTGCCTTGACACAGTAGTCCTTCCCCCTTAATCCTCCCCCTCCCCCGTCAGTCAACATTCCTTTAGCGACAAATG
The DNA here is from genome assembly GCA_964059195.1 of Ectobius pallidus. Classification (NCBI taxonomy): domain Eukaryota; kingdom Metazoa; phylum Arthropoda; class Insecta; order Blattodea; family Ectobiidae; genus Ectobius; species Ectobius pallidus. The sequence continues at coordinate 9,418,365 of CAXKWD010000002.1, forward strand.
CTTGGAATAATCAAGTTTCTGTGAAAAAACCCACCTCTGCTGTTCTGCTTTTCATTGAGGGATGTCCATTATGAGATCGTAAAAATTACAGAAGTTGAATTTTATTTTAAATGTACAAAATAGGCATTTGAGGCACTGAAATAGTAAAATAGACTCTAAAGATCAAAATAGGCATTTTAGGGCACTACAAAACTCTATAAATGTAAGTGATTTATCATGAAATGTCCACATATTTAAAAGTTTTCATGTTATTTCATAAGGAACAAAATAGGCATTTGCCTTAAAATCCCAAGTCTACTAATGATACATTTGGCATCAGCGACCTAAATATACCCAAGAATAAGTATAAATTCTAAAGCACCAAAATGGCTGTTGGTCTGTATAATATATTACCCTTTGATAAATGGGAAATATGTTTTCCCGCCCGGCAGGCTATGTATTTTAGAAAGCAGGTCAATGCTTCACTTTAAAAAGCCTATAATTTAATTTTTAAGCTAAAAGGAATGACATAGGCACCGTATATTATTTATTATGACCTTATGCCTTCACTTCTATTTGTATTGATTTTTTTTATATTTGTCACTGGTTGTGGATGTGCATTGCCATTTTGCATAATGTACAAGACATTGAGTGACAGAAAGATGGACGTTGAAGCGACAACAATACAGCTCACAATACTAAAAAAAGAAGATTATTTTTATTTATGTTAGAAGGATGCTTGAATCCAAAACCGCATGCGGCAAACAAACTGTAAACTACTAAACTAAACTAAACACCGTGGCGCTACATCCCCGGAAGGACTTGGCCTACCACCCGACCGCTGCATCATCTCCCGTAGGCAGATGGCAGTATTGGGGGGCAGGTGGTCAGCATGCCGACACCCACGGCCGTTAATGGTGGTTTTCTGGACCGGAGCCGCTACTTCTCTATCAAGTAGCTCCTCAGTTTGGAATCACGAGGCTGAGTGCACCCCTACCAGACCTCCCAACCTCAGAAAAATCCGAGGAGGTACCGGGAATCGAACCCGGGCCGACGGATCTGTAGTCAGCAACGCTAACCACAAGACCACGCCGGCGGACCTGTAAACTACTTATGCTATTTTCAATCCTAAACAGTAATTAACGTATGTAAAGGTTTATTTTACACCCCGAACGTGTTGCGGTAAAAAATCCCCTTAGGAAAGCCTACGGGCTGAGGTAGATTTCGAAGTGCTTTTGGTTTAATTTATTGTCGCTGCGCAGCACTCTTCTTATTTAGCCTTGGCATGACAAACCCGCAATAATAACTGCAAGAAAGAGGAAAGAGCACTTTTTCAAACATTGAAATCTCGCCTTATATGAGAGCTATCGAGAAGCTAGTTATTGATTTGTAGAGTACTCATCAAGAGCTTTTCAACGATACCCCACAAGACGTAGTTTAAAAAATTTCGAATTTCCATCCCCCATCCCCACTCGTACCCCCAAAACCCCCCGAATCGTTGGTGTCACTATGAACTCCATAGGGAGTACTCTAATTTATTCAAACAAAGTTTCCCTCTATACTTCATAGGGGCCGAGATAGAAATGTTTTAACATTTCAACCACCTCCTCCGACCACCCCCATGGGTCAATTTTTCTCATTAACGAACTTGTAGAACTATTGGGCCTAGAAATAACATAATAAAATTTGGTTCAAATATCTTCAAAATTACGGTCGCTATCGTGTAAAGATATATATATATATATATATCACAACCTTTTTTTTTAACAGGCGGTGGTTTCGTACTTGGAGGCATGAAACGTAAAGATATGAAAAAAATTTTCGAAAGTCATGAGATGGTATCCATTGCAATCATAGGCGTAACCAGGCCGACCATATGGGGGGGTTATAACGTCTGGGGGGTATGGAATATCCCCCAGGGAGAGGGGGATCCGGGGGCCCTCCCCCGGAAAATTTTAAAAATTAAGATGCAAAATAACGAGTTTTAAGCTTCCGCGGGTCCTCCCCCGGAAAATTTTAAAAATTAAGACGCAAAATAACGAGTTTTAAGCTTCCCACACTTTATACTTGTATTAAGTAATTTATGGGCAGACTTAAAAAAATTATACAATTTTCCTTTTTTTAATCAATGGGGGAGGGGGGTTCAAACCCCCAAACCCCCCCCCCTTGTTACGCCTATGGTGGCAATAGGTAGATTTTTCATCGAAATCTACCTAAAATTACATCACCAGATTTCACTGTTGTCTTCCCTTTCGTACGAATTAATACCACTACAAATACTATTATTCCTACTACTACTATTATCGTGTATCTGTTAATAATTTACAATTCAAAATAACATAAATAACTATTTCGGTATTAAAAATTTGGTTCAAAAACATTTCTTTAGGCGTAGGAAAAGATATAAAACATTGGGAGCAAAGTCTGGGCTGTAGAGTGGATGTTTAAACATCTCCTAGTAAGTCTCCTGCAGAAGTTCGGCTGGGAAATGTTTATACATAAAGCCCTAACCTCGCTCCCAGTGATTTCCATCCTTTCCTACACTTCACGAAATGACAGAGAATGACAGATTGGTGGCACACTTCTACGACACAGGTATTCAAGACAAATGTCTCAATTCCGCTGGTGAATATGTTGAAAAATAGCTGAACACTGACTGTGTCTGTTGTAATAAATATTTCCTTGGAATTGTGTTTTGTTTCCGTAAACGGCCCCAGGGAAACTTACTTTATGGACGTGCCTTATAGTATCACTCAAAACATTTCATAACATAATGTTATTTTATACGTTTTTTTTCGTTCTGCACCTACTGTATACTGTACACAGACATTTTTGAAAATAGTTTTTTTTTTTTAATAATCAGGGAACCTCAAAAAGGGTATTTATGTTTTAAAATTTGACATGAAATTTCGGGGTCGATCACAGTACTTCCTCTACGGTGCCTGTAGTACCTATTGTGCGAAGTACAGTGGTATTAATGAGACGTGGCAGTCCAAGCATGGATGCTCAGAAGATGCAGACGAGTCCAACAAACATTCGTACTGCATGGAGGGGTGTATGGGTTAGTTGTGTCGTTGCTTTCAGAGCGGTAACATCGTATAATGCAGTGAAGAAACAAGAGACCTTGTTACAATCGCTTCTCCTCTCTCGCAAGCAAAGTACAACATTCTTACCCCTCCCCATGATTCCCCCTACATGCGTCACCCCTCTCACGCGCATCTGACTGCCGCCTCTCTTTAATATCACTTGTAGAGGAAGTAGAAATGAAAAATCGTGATTTGTCGCACTTTTGAACTGGAGAATCGATATGCTATACCAGTATGAAAGGTAAAGCATTTACCGTAAGTTCAGAGGACAGAATATGAACTGAAGATTAGTATAACTGGGGCGCTAGGACCTGAACCAAACACGCGGAGATAGCTTATCGTCCGCAGGTAGAAATGGAGTAGGGGCAGAAGAGAATGCATATACTGTACTATTCATTCCAAAACTATGCGTTTCATAATAGCCCATAACTATTGAACTATGTACATTCCACACTATTTCCGTACTCTGACTGTGAATCTCTTTACTACCACCAACCTTTTTGCTAGAACAACTACATTCGCCTTCCATTGCTCTTATTAACGTATCACACTTCACTATTGAATGCTGTGAGGCTAACGAAGATGTTTTTACACGGTCCGTACAGTATGAACTGGCAGGGAACATCACGTGCTATGGTCAGGCAGGTCTAGATTACGTCATCGTAGACGACTGCGCAGCCGTTTGTTTGGCTCAGGTCTTACCGATCGAGTTATAGTTTTCTACTTGATCTCAAAAGTTACTTCTAGAGCTATCTCAGTTTTAAACTGGACGATCGATATTTTCTGCATAATTAAAGTGCAACGTCCTATATGTCACAGCTATATCGTCCACTACCGTAAACAAGTGAAAAACGCCGTGTAAGATATAAATATATTATCCAGTACTCACCCTAAGTAATTATTACTAGCCCCTGTTACATATATCACGGTAATCTTGTAAAAAATAGTGGACCAAGTATGGAACCCTGCGTTTTCTGTTATACGGTATACTGCTCTTCAAAGCATTGCAAAGTTTGTAGTGCAAGTCCGGTGTGTTTGACAGTCTTATATAATGCATATCCACTAATAGCAATGGTAGCGATACACAAGTCGGCGGTCACTCTGTGTAGTTTGCGCTTCGGTTGGCTCAGCTCAACAGTTCAGACCACTTTGCTGATTACACAAGCATTGCTATTCACTGCCCCCTATGATCCCAAACATTCTTCTCTTCATTGCTTCTTCTTCGCATACAGTGTTGAAATAATGAAACTGTGAGGAAACTAAGAGATAATGAGATGCGTTGTGTACGTTAAAACGTGTGAAGCACTCACATGACTTTCTCTATCAGTTATACCAATCTCTATTCCAAGCCCGTAGATTCTGTATGCAGCAGTTCTTCCGGTAATGGCCAAGTCCGTAATTTTGATAAACAATTGAAGTAAGGACAATATTTTGTTTTTCTACGAGAGTATTTGTTTTATCCATTTTCCGTTCTTGTCTTAAAATATGGAATTTTTGCACCGTCTGAGCCATAACTTTATTTGATTTAATGCGAAATAACACCAAATGATTTTATGCAAATTAAAATTTCAATTAACCCAATTTTTGTACCGAAATTTTAAGTTTTATTCACCGTAAAATAGCTTCAACATACAGGGTGTATATGAATAACACCTAATTATTTTACCTGTGTATAGAGGAGACATAGACAAGCAACTTTTATTAAGAGATTTTTGCTCTAAGGATTAAATTTTTCTTGTTACAACATAAAATCTCCCAGGGCATGGCCGCCACTGACTTCTAACATTAAAAAAAAAAATGCAAAACAAAGGAAATTCGTTGTTGTTCACATGAAGTCCGTGATTTTTATAAACAATTGAAGTAAGGATAATATTTTCTTTTTCTACGAGAGTATTTGTTTTATCCATTTTCCGTTCTTGTCTTAAAATATGCAATTTTTGCACCGTCTGAGTCATAACTTTATTTGATTTAATGCGAAATAACACCGAATGATTTTATGTAAATTAAAATTTCAATTAATCCAATTTTTATACCGAAATTTACATTTTTTTTTTCACCGTAAAATAGCTTCACCATACAGGTTGTTAATGAATAACACCGAAATATTTTACCTGTGTATAGAGGGGACGTAGACAAGCAACTTTTATTAGAAGATTTTTGCTCTATGGATTCAATTTTTCTTGTTACAGCATAAAATCTCCCAGGGCATGGCCGCGACTGTCTTCTAAAATTTGAAAAAATGCAAAACAAAGGAACTTCTTTGTTCACACTGGAGTTATGAATTAAACAGAATTAATGCATTTGCAGCCAATCATGTGATTAGTCTGTAAATTTTGCAGATTATGGAAACACTAAATTATGATATAGCTGTTGATGAATGATTAAGAATCTGTTTTTTATCGATCACTAAGAAGGCATGAAGTCAATTTAATGAAAATTTTAACCCTGTTTCATTATTGACTTATGAGCACCAAATTGTAATGACTTTAATGCCCTGTAGCATACACATTTTACGTCATAGAACAAAAATCTCCTAATAAATTTGCTTGCCTATGTCCCCTCTACACACAAGTAAAATATTTCGGTGTTATTCATTAACACCCTGTATATTGGGCATATTTGCATTGCGACTAGTGGATATTAGTTTACCAAAACTCGTCGCCGCAATTTCATCGTATATCATAATCATAACAATTGAAAATCAATCAAGATTATTAGAAGCCCTAGTACACCAACAATAGAAAACAACCGAGCGAGGTGGCCGAGTCTTGGACTCGCATTCGGTTAGTCCCGAATTAAAATCCCATGACCGGCCAATTTTTGATTTGGGTTTTTTTTTTCGTGGTTTTTCCTGTCGTAAAGGCAAGTGCCGAATTGGATATTTACTTACCATGATTCATCCTCGCTATTCATCCTGTATCATAACCGTTAAAATTTAAATTAACAGACGCCACAAACACATCAACAATAGAAAAAAGATGTATATAGCTACATGGCCTATTAATATAACCACAGAGCATCATTGTAACCATTATTATAAGAAACGACCGTGATTGGTCGCTAACCTAGATATTGCTAAACGTCATTGGTCAGTATCAAATACGCGTCATATGAATGATTAAGTCAGTGTAGCAGCATTCTAATTGGTCAGTTTAAAATATTTATCTATTCTGTTGACTGAGAGTAGTTCAAGCAGAATTGTGTGCAAGGAAGGTAAACAGAGCGTTTAATTTTTCATATTCGCTAAAATAAACAAACGAATGTGAAAATCTAATTTACACGAGTCTAAAAAAAAAAAATTCCTCGTAATCAACACAATGTCAGAATGTCGCGATGGGCTCTGCTACCGACATAATTTAAAATTGGAACATTATTTTTCCTTACAACACAAGCTTTTAGTCTGGTTTTCCAATTCATTTCGTGGAACGGAAAGTCGTTTAATTGAACTTCCTTTTTATTCTAAACTAGAGTTTTTCAATTTGCACAATATTATGATATTCTGTAGACCGGCCGCTATTAATTATTGGTCTCTCTCTCTGCCGGGAAGAATCATTTCAATTTCCTGCTAGCAGTGTTTTGTCTCCAGATCCAATTAAAGACATCCAGCAGGGAAACAACTGACTGCAAGCGGACTCTCATATCATTACATTCCAAGGCCTCCCTCAAGATTCCCTCTTCTTTTGTTTCCGTGGCTCCCTTGTGTTTGTTTTCATTATATCTGCCCTATAAACACGTAGGCTTGTCTATTGTTGCTCATTTTAACATACGAACGTATTTTCTATTTGCTGTTTGCATATCGAATCTCAAAGAGGAAACGAAAATTCGGGTAGGCTGTATCGGGGACGCAGGCAGGGCCGGATTTAAGAGTGTGCCGCCTATAGGCTAAAGTCCATTTGCCACCCCGTCTTTAGTTCATATTTGCTTAATACATTTTTTTATACAAAAAAGGATAGAGTTCATTCTTGTTTTCGTCTTTTTTTTAAACAAAGTTCATTTAGGTTAGATAAAACTACAATTTTAATGGTTTACATAATAAATTATATAATGAAATGGGTTATCTAATTTTTTTACTTACTTCTTTTAAGATTCGTTAAAAATGAAATGGGTTTCGAAATTAATTAATCAATTAATTTGTTCTTGGAGATCAGTGATCACTATTTTAAGCATATTTTTATATTTTATGCTAATGACTATCTTTTGAGTAATTGAAGAATTGTGTTCAATAAATTTGAATTAAGTTGTTCTACACAGTCAAAATGTAGTTAATTACTGGTTTATTTGTTGTAAAATTTACAAACTTCTCTAAAAACAACTCACCCGACGTAATCTTCATAGCTTTCTTACGAGATTTATTAATGGCAAACTCGTTCATAATGTCCTCATATGAAAGTGTTTTTGTTGTATTTGCTTCAATACAAAGTAGTGAATTTGTATTATATTATAGTTTTAGAAAGTAGGTTATGTAGAAGGACTAAAACATATTTTTAAGTAACATGTATTCTTAAATTCATACGGAAAATATTATTAACGTCCGTAATACATCGTTTTCACTTTTAAATAAATTGCCAAACTGCCGCCCCTGAAAATTTGCCGCTCTAGGCTACAGCCTACTTAGCCTATTTAGAAATACGGCCCTGGACGCAGGATAGTGAAATCTCTTTTGCATGCTGCCTAAATCTTACGCACTCCGTTTTCAAGTCTTCTCGTATCATATAGCCTACTATTTAGTTAGTATTTTAAAATTAATGGGTCTATAGCTATGATTTCAAGGCCATGTAAACATAAAATATCGATTTTTATTTCCTCTGCCCGCCCGTACCATTGGTACTGTAGGTAGAAGAAGTAGTCTATTGTTTTCGTAATTCGAAGTTGAGTTTTTAGCGTAAATACACGTTTTGAGGTTCCCTAAATCCAAAAATACTATTTTCGGAAATATGTCTATGTGGATGTCTTTGAACGGAAAATCGTTTGAAAACAAAATTTTGTGTTTGGGTTAGGTACCTTCTGAGGATGTGCGCCGAAGATTGGCGAAAACTTTCTCTTATTTTGTAAGGGGACTTTATGCGAAGAAATTTTTGTTTTTGGTGATTTTCTCGAAAACGGCTCAAACGATTTGCTTTAAATTCTACACATGGGGTGCTTATACCAAAAGCTAAAACTTTTATTTGAAACTTTTTTTCGAAAAAATTCTCTGGAGGGTAGTTATAAGCAGGCTTTAAAACTTAGTGCCCGATCGAATATGTTAACAGCAACCGTACTGTACAGACTTTGCTCGGCGTATGCCCTAGCTACCATATGCTAGTTCACGTGATAGTAAACAAACCGTAATACAGATATAGGAAGACCACAAAATAACTTCTCATTATCTAAACTCACATTACAAGCATGCAAAACGATACTTTCTCCTGTTTGTGTATAATAGTCCCTCCCAAATGTTTCAATATATGTTTGCGTTTTAGAACACTTTACTTTCGGCATGCCGACGTATAAACACGCACAATGACAAGGTACACTGTTGACCAATTTGAGAGGTACCGTACTATGAGCGCATTCTCTTCTCAGTACTTCTATCAATGACTGTCTTATCAGCCTACGCAATCACCCCCCACCCCCTATACTCAGGTTGTTGGTAACCGGAATCATCTCCCTCTGTGGGTTCGGGCACTAAGTTTTAAAGCCTGGTTTATAAGCCACCCACTTGTAACGGAAAATCGTACGAAAACAAAATTTTGTATTTGGGTTAGGTACCTTCTGAGGATGTGACACGAAGGTGGCGACTACTTTCTCTTATTTTAATGCCACTTTTACAGGAAGAAAATTTCGTTTTTCGCGATTTTCTCGAAAACAGCTCTTACGATTTTGTTTAATTTTATACATGGGGTCCTTATACTAAAAGCTAAAACTTTTATTTGAAACTCTTTTTCGAAAAAAAAAAATCTCTGGAGGGTAGTTATAATACGTTATCTTTGCCCCATAACTTTCCAGGCTCTTTACCATACTTTTTTTTTTCAATTTGTAGATAGAATGTATGCTAGCTTCTACAGTATTTTTCATATGGGAAGCCTTTTCCTTCACCGCCAATCACGTGCACAGGCTAAAAGGCTGCCGCTGTCAGTGAGAGTCTTCCCTCCGTCTCGCCGTCTCTGATTGGACCGCGTATATATGCAGTTGAAGGACATAGGGCTTGTCATCTGCAAAGCACTGTAGTATCAAATAGAGCTATTTAGATCTAATATATATTTTAAAATTAATATAGCTGTAATAATTTAATTTACATTTCCTTTTAAATTATTATAACTAATATGCATGACTTCACAAACATTTTTACAAACATCTGACTGTTTAACCCTAATATGTCAGCTGGTAAAATAAGGTTCTATACTGTTGGAAATTCAATGATAATAAACATATGCATTTATTGTAATCGAGGCACTCTCTATTCAACATCAAAAATGGAATCATTCTACTGAAGTCGTGGTTTCTACATTCATTTGTCCAGACTTGACGTATTTCCGTTACATGCAGTGTTTGCAAATAATCCCCATAAAAAACTATTTTAGATATGTTTACCCTAAAAAAAATAACATCCAAGGCGCCACATCCATTGCAGTGTTAGGGCCTACCGTATATTTTCATACGACTTCAATAATTGATAGCAAAACTGGGAAATATGGTCAGCAACGCCCGTTATTTGCGTATTTCTTGACTGGAGTAGCTATTTCTTCAGGTTTGGTCTTCGGTTATCCTCATAAGACTGCCTGCACCTCGTTCCAGGTCTCCCTAACTCAGAAAAATCCGAAGAGGTGCTAGGATCTTAGGCGTACCGAGAGGGGGTTTTGGGGGTTTGAACCCCCCCATTGATTAAAAAAAGGAAAATTGTATAATCTTTTTGAAGTCTGCCCATAAATTACTTAATGCAAGTATAAAGCGTGGGAAGCTTAAAACTCGTTATTTTGCATCTTAATTTTTTTAATTTTCCGGGGGAGGGCCCCCGGACCCCCCTCTCCCTGGAGGGTATTCCATACCCCCCAGACCCCGCGGATGTTATAACCCCCCCCCATATGGTCGGCCTGGTTACGCCTATGGCTAGGATTGAAGGCGGGCCTTCATATAATGCAATTACTAACCTTTCCTAGCCTTTGCCACAAGCTCTGGCCGGTTGAAGAGTTGGATGTTGTGATTGGGGTTTATCATGCAATCAAAACGTGAATAATTCACTGTGTGGTACTACACAGGCACATTACATCCAAGCCTATTGAATACGCTCTACATTAGCACCAATATAAATGCAGTGCGTGATGGATAGAGCCATTCAGCCAGGCCCATCGCATTGTTACATTCCCCCGTCCATCACAGAATAAATTAAATACGTCATCATTAAAGTTTGTACGTTACTGTAGAGGCAAACTCTAACTGAAACACAGGAGGCCGGTGTATGTGTTGTCATGACTACAACTCTTATGAAGGAAGCTAAGTACCTTGGAGGCCATGCGTCAAGGTTTTGTTTTCTTTCTGTATGAATTATGATTTTAACGAGTCACGGCCGTCTTTGCACAAACTTTCTTTTCTATCTGTATTCTTTCTGAATTATGAATATACAGGGTGTTAATGAATAACACCGAAATATTTACCTGTGTATAGAGGGGACATAGACAAGCAACTTTTATTAGGAGATTTTTGCTATATGACACAAATTGTTTATGCTACAGGGCATTAAAGTCATTACAATTTGGTGCTCATAAGTCAACAATAAAGCGATATAGAGTTAAAATTTACATTAAATTTACTTTATTCCTTCTTAGTGATCGACAAAAACCTGATTCTTAATTGATCAACAGCTATATCATAATTTAGAGTTTTCGTAATCTGCAAAATTTACAGACTAACCACATGACTGGCGCCACTGTATTAGTTATTTTATTCAAAACTCCAGTGTTAACAACGAAGTTCACTTGTCTTGCATTTTTTCAAATGTTAGAAGTCAGTGGCGGCTCTGGGAGATTTTATACTGCAACAGGAAAAATTGAATCCGTAGAGCAAAAGTCTCCTAATAATAAAAGTTGCTTGTTTATGTCCCCAGGTAAAATATTTCGGTGTTATTCATTAATAGGGCAAGGCATTTAATGACCATAAAATAGTGAAAAAATACATTTATGACCTAATGATAGTGAAAAAATGACACAATATTTTTTTTAAAATGACAAATAAATTTTCCATTATCACTTATATTTTGTTTTTTTAAGTAATGATTTGCTTCAAGCAATTTAACGGGCGACAGTGCGTTATTTATAAATTTACAATCTAAAGCACACTTATTTTATTACTAAAAAAGTAAGTACGTCTATACTACTTGGACACCCTTTGCGAAAAAAAAAAATATTTCTGAATTGACATGCCCATCAAATTTTCCTTAGCAAAAACGTGTCATTTAAAAAGAAAGAAAAATCCTTACTGCTACGAGACAGACTGCTGTGGTGTTTACAATAAACCCGAATTAAAATGAACTAGAAACACTTGGCGGAGATTCTCAAATAAAAACGATTGTCTGTTGTCTGAAAGTAACGATTTGTAGCCTACATGGAAAAGCTCCTCTCTACTTCCACTGAAACATGACCTAAAAATGCCGAAAATGACCTAAAAATTGCCAAAAAATTACCTATCTCTTGAAAATGACGAAAAATGCAAAAACAAATTTACCTTATTTAATCAATTATTGAAGTAAAACTTCTTTAGTGGCGGTAGAGGGTAAATCTGGAAAATCAGTCACACTAAAACCGTCACGAAATCAGTCACGAAATCAGTCACACTCTTACTTGTTTCGGTGCGGACTGCACAGAAAACAATCAACTCAATGATTAGGAATAATCAAAGGAAATTTTTCAGACCTTACTTCCTCAATGGCAATAGACAATTCCTAAGCAATCTAAAGGTATATTATCTATTTTATGGAACCCGGAGGTTCATTACCGCGCAAATCCAAAATTAAAAAATTAAAAATTTAAAAAATCAAAAAATAAACAATTCAAAGATCCAAAATTAAAAAAATCCAAAATTAAAAATTCAAAGATCCAAAATTAAAAAGTCCAAAATCCAAAATTAAAAAAGTCCAAAAACCCAATATTAAAAAGTCCAATAATGCAAAATTGAAAAAATCCAATAATAAAAAATTGAAAAAATAAAAAAAATAAAATAAGTTTTACTTCGGTCGCGTGGCGTTCCACGCACTATTCTTTATTTCATGACACACATATATTTTTTAACCTTCATATAGAAAAGATGCAAAATCATCAAGTGCCTTGCTCTATTCATTAAGGGTGCGTATACATTTGCGCTCTGTACGCGTGTCGACACGCGTACAGAGCGCAGATTGGGACGGCATTTGAGGTGTTCGTGTGACGACACGCGTGTCGACACGCAGACAGTTCGCCGCGATCCGTCTCCTGTCGGTTTTTTCGGCGAACACAAAGGATTTCCGTTTTCATATTGGGACGTGTTGCGCTCTGTCCGTGTGTCGACACGCGTGTCATTTTCCTCCTGCGCTCCGCTCAAGCATACATTTGTTAATCACAAGGTTCAATAATAATAATCAGGGCCCGGATTCTGATGACCTAATATTGTTTGAAAAATGACCTATAAAATGACCCTAAATTTTAAAGAAAATGATTTAATAATTATAAAAAAATGACCTAAAACTGATATTTTATTTATAAAAAATTATTATTCTACACACAAAGTTATATACTAGTTTGTACATAATTGTAAAAACTGTAAATAACTATAATGGTGTGAATGTTCTTTTCTCACGGAAATTTATACTGGCACTCAGGCAGTTTTACTGGCCAGTCAAACTTCGACATTTCCTTTTGCGGTCTGCCGGATTATATTACTGTTTATTGAGGGTAAACAGTAATGTTTACTCTCAAATCTAAGCAGAGCCAAGTCAAAACATTAGTAATATAATACAAAATTTTGGCGTTCTTTGATTCTCATTTCCGACTGAGACATGACAACACTTTTCCTTCTTGCATTAAACAAACAATACTTCAAAGAGAGAATCGCTAGCGACGAAAAAAGTGAATACACTAAATGTAAATGCATGAAAATGACTAAATAAGGAAGCAAATGACACGAAAATGACAAAATAATGACTTAAAATTGAAATAAATGCCATAAAAATATAAAATTGCATAAAATGACAAAAAATGACCTAATAAAAATGTATTTCTATAATCTAGAGTCCATGATTAGCATTTATCTACAAGTTGGCAATGCCTAAGCAGCATCAATAAAAAGATGACATGTCATTAGAATCCGGGCCCTGATAATAATAATCTTTCTTACTTACTTACTTACTTACTCACTCACTCAATGACAATAGACAATTCCTCAGCAAGCTAATGGAATATTATCTATCTTATGAAACCCGATGGTTCATTGCCCCGCTTGCCTGAGTCCGCCATTCAACCCTATTCTGTGCTAACCCTTCTTCCCTTAAATCCATTTTTAGATTGTCCTCCCACTTATGTCTAGGCCTTCTGCGTGGTCTTTTCTCTTCGGGTCTCCCAGTCAATACTTTTGAGATATGTAATAATAATAATAATAATAATAATAATAATAATAATAATAATATCAACAATAATAACAATTGTTTATCATTATTATTATTGTTATTAATTTCATTATTATTATTGAGTTAAATTTTAATATAAAGATGTTGTGGGGCCTATTACTATATTAGGGTAATTGTCATGTTGATGGGCTGTGATATGATTTGATATGATATGAAGACATGATTGCTAGTATATGCGTGGTGGGTGAAAAATCACTGCTGGTGGTTCGCGGTATGTTCGTCGCTTTCCTATGGATAATTTCAACGAACTGTTCGCGTGTCGACACGCGTGTCGATACGCGTGTCGACACGCGGACAGAGCGGAACGCGAGAGGAGCGCAAATGTATACGCAGCTTAACACTCTGTATGTTTTATCACTGGACTCTATTAAATGGAAGCATTTTCTAAATTAATTAATTAAACAACAGCTGTGGCACTTGTGTACTACTCAAGCTTACGTCCTGCGTGTTGGGAAACAATAAACTATTGTGTGAGACCGAAACAACAATTTCATGTACATAATAATAGGTATAGGCCTACTGTTATATGAAAAGATCAAAGCTTTGCAGTATGAGAGGCTCATAACACGAATTAATATCATTCCAATGCATTTCATGATTACATGGCTTAATCCTGTACGATGATCCATTAACACATCAACATGTTTATGTAATTAACGTGGCATGTTAACAACATCACGCAGAAATAGGCCATTCTTTTGGTCTTACAAGCATGATGCCCAATAACTGCACAGCCATTTCATAAAATATGGGAATTTTTCCCTCAAACAGAGAAATTATAAAATTATTGTAATTGGGTGGTCAAAAATAAGTTTAAAACCTCAAATTCTCTGAATATTAAGGACTTAGGTGTGTCTGAAGTGGTTTCATGTGTAAAATCTGTGGATTTACTTATTTATTGCGTTGAGTTACTTCTTTTGCCATTTTTAGCATGATTTTAACACTTTTTAAAACCAAGTAGTCAAGAGTAATCAGCAATGTCCATTTTCATTTGAATAAATATACATCTTAAGGTACAATTTGGTATAAGATTAAATTCAAAAAAATATGTGTGGTTAATTACTATGTAAAATAACAAACAGTGACTTTTTGTCTCACCCATAATTTTGATAGTTTTGTTAAATTATTATTGATGAGTTAAATAAATGTTCTGACAACCTGGAAACAGTTCATAATTTGTATTTAATCCCTCGTCCCTTCATTAGTAACAACATTAAGACCCTAACAGTAATAGCAGAACAGAAAATGAACTTTTGTTTTGCATCTTTAAAATCAATGTCCAAATTATGTCCCACCCGTAACAGATTTTGAAAAACAAATTTAAAATATTTAAAATAAATTTTAAATAATGCTTTGCATGTAGTGTGGAGGAGATGGCATTGTAAGTTTTAGAGAATGTGAAGAACCAATTTTAGTTTATTATTTATGATAGGTATTGAACAAAAATAGTTTTCATAATTTGCTAGAATGTCCCACCCGTAATTATGAAATGGCTGTGCAATAATATTAAATTACTTGGTTTTCATTGGACTTTAAGCTTACTTGGAAACCCTACGTTAAAGAAAAATATGTAATAAATTGGCCAGAGGTATCTTTGTTCGAAGAAGAATTATATCGTGTGTGTGAATGGTGTGTCTCGTCCTATGTGTTCGTGTTGTCTCGGAGGTGGCTCCGGCATTGGGCTGATCACCCATCCGGGGAGGCCCTCCATGTCCTTGTCTGGTCAAAAAAATATGTATGTGATCCAAAGATAATCCCTCTCACGACAGGTCGCGGCCCTGTAAGGCCCGGGCGGCTTGGGTCGCTTAAATCCTAAAAGGGAGAGGTAAAACTAAGACAAAGAAAGAATTAAGTCTTGCATTACACTCGAGGTTTTAAGGTTTGTGTATTTTACTCCTTTACAATATGGAATAATACTTCTGGGGTCATTCCAGGGAAATAAATTCTATTTTAACTCTCAAAAAATAAAAAAAAAAGCCCTGAGGATAATGGCAAACAAAAGTCAGAGAGAAAGCTGCAGACCTCTTTTTACTGAAGTGAATATTATGACAGTTTTTAATTTACATGTATTTTATTGTATCTTATATGTCAAGAAGAATCTGGATAATTTTACTTATATAGAAGTGCATAATTATAATTCAAGACGCAGGACAGATTTAAATTTACCCAAGTGTCGTTTAAATAACACTTGTTTTTATAGTGGAATTAATTTATTCAACAAACTGCCTTTAAAAGTCCGTAGTTCACCTATAAATAGATTTAAAAATTATGTATATGCATGGCTGATACATATAATTCGTGTACTTTATAGTATTTCACGCAAAAGCCGGAATTATCATTACATAATTATCTGTTGCTATGGTAACAATAAGCAATGCATGTTCTAATCAATCCCTTTACTTAAGCATGGCCTGTTATCATTTTTATTGAAGTAGAGGGCCATGACTAAAATACAGTCATAATCTGTTGCTATGGTAACAATAAACAATGCATGCTCTAATCAACCTCTGTTGCTTAAGCATGGCCTATTATTTTTATTAAAGTAGAGGACCGTGAATAAAACTCAATGCAGATCCTTATTTGTTGCTATAGCAACATAAACTTTCCACTGGTGTCATTGGACTCTACCGTTATATACAAGATGACCTATGTTTCTTGAATATCTACAATATAATTATCAGTAGGACACTTTACACTAACGTCATATCTAACATATACTCGAGGTGTCAGCACATTTTATGAGCATGCCCTAGCATTAATGCCTGGGGCATCCCTGCCGTGACATAAAAACACGCACACATCCAGGCATATGTTAGGAATCCAACAGGGAGGCCCTGTACAAGCGCTGGGTGATTCGAATCATCAATCACTTGCAGGAACGAAACACGCTCTGATGTTTTTAGAGCTAATTCACAGGAAACACTGTTAATTGATGCGCATCACTACAGTAGGGATTACACTTCATTTCGTTTTTGTTTGGCTTTTTAATTTTTGACGTACCCTCCTCGCTGCTGCCGACCTAATAAAACAAAACAACAAAAAAAGCGCTAAACTGCGTTTATTATTTAGCGAACTGAATGACATGCTAGTCAGCGATACACAGACACAACCTTTTTTTTATTCTAGTTTGGAAATTCCTTAAACAACACAACAGTGTACCTGGGAATATCAATGAATAATGCAATAAACTGTACAATAAACAGCATACTCATTTCAGTTGTTAACTACTAAAATTACTGCAAGATTAACTACAATAATATGAAGATAGAGGACGTTCATTTGTTATACCCAGGGCTCTGTTTTATAGAACTTTACACTATTATTATTATTATTATTATTATTATTATTATTATTATTAATATTAGCAAAAGTCCGCCGCAGTTGGTGAGTTGGTAGCGTGATTGCCATCCATATGGGCGGCCCGGGTTCGATTCCCGGCCGGGTCGGGGATTTTACGGAGAAGTAAAGTTTCCTTCCTGGGGCAGGACTGGGTGTTGTGTCCTCATTCCCATCCCGCGAAAGGAACTGGCGGTATCATCCGACCTAGTGTCCCTCGATCGGTCCTTGGGTATCTCCCCCACGGCTCTTTCCCAGGGCAGGACCGGCCTCCAGGCCGAACACTTCATCATCATCATCATCATCATCATCATCATCATCATTAGTAAAAACGTAATAATGTTAGTTAGCCTAGCTGAGCTTAAAGCCTAGTTTTACTGTTTTCTGATTTTATAAAATCCCTTTAGGCAGGCCTACACGCTGAGGTAGTTTTCGAAGTGCTTTTGGTTTAATTTATTGTCGCTGCGCAACAGTTTTCTTCTTTAGCCTTGGCATGACAAACCCGCAATAATAACTGCAAAATAGAGGAAAGATCATTTTTTCAAACATTCAAAAATCTCGCCTTATATGAGAACTATCGAGAAACCAGTTATTAAGTGCCAGTATGGTACTTTATGAGATTGTGTGTGGGGACGATAAATGTCTGTCCGTCTGTCTGTCCGTCCGTCCGTCCGTGTGTCTGTACGCGCGATAACTCAAATACGCTTTGTCGAATTTTAATGAAACTTGGTATACACGTTTATAATGTCCATGAGAAAAGAACCCTATTGATATTGAACCAAATCGGTTCACCGGTACCGAACTCAAATACGCTGTATCGGATTTCCATGAAACTTGGTATACTCATTTATGACGTTCATGAGAAGTGCCCTATTGAATTTGAACCTAATCTGTTGACCGGTACCGGAGTAAACCCCAATTTAATGTCTACTTTAAAGGCGCAATAACTCAAATACGCTTTATCGTATATTTATGAAACTTCGTATACGCATTTATAATGTCCATGGGAAGACGTCTATTTATAATAGATAAAATCGGTTGACCTGTTTCGGAGTAATTCTCAATTTAGTGCCTATTTTATGGTAATATACGTATTCGAAAGAATTTATAAAAAAAAATGAAAATCAATTATCTTGACAACACTGCCTATTGTTTTACTGTTATCTTACAAGGCCTTGGAAATTAAAATACAGGTAGCTATGAGAAAAAACACTATCGATTTACAAGCGCTTATCCAACTAGACCGTTAAAATGACCCCGGTGGCCGAGATGGTAACGCTTTGGCCTCACATTCTGGAGTCCATGGTTCAAAACCCGAAACCGGCCAATTTGAATTTTTTTTTTTTGACATTTTTATGTGAGTGTGCGATTGTCATGATATCACATATCTGTACAGTTCAGGTGATGCTGGAAGATTTTAATCTCATTAAAAAAAACTGTTCTTCCGTAAGCCCTGCTTAATGAATAAATCTGGAGCTTCACTTGGAAATCAATTTAAAAAAAAACATATTCTGCATATCATAATTGCAGTCATAACTGTTTAAACAAAAACATACTGGCACTTTGTTACATCAGTTTACCTGATTTTATTGATTTGTAAAGTACTCATCAAGAGCTTTTCAACGATACCCCATAAGACGTGGTTTCAAAAATTTCGAATTTCCATCCCCCCACCAACCACCCCCACTCGTGCCCCCAAAATCCCCAAATCGTTGGTGTCACCCTAAACTTTAATGTGAGTAGCTTGTATTTCATTTTCAACACTCCTTATTTATTTATGTGTCAGTATTAATACTTTGTTTACAGCTTGAAAGTGCTTTCGCTGTGCTGTATTATTATAACCTGTACCGCAGTGTTAAAGCTATAACCTACATGTTCATTGAATCATATACAAACATCATTAATTGCCAGTGCATTTTGTGAAACCGGCATTTATTTTTAAGCATTTTTATGTGATTTTAAACGACGTATAATGGTGAACCTAATTGCTTTGTTAAGTTCTGGTTTTTCTGCCTTTTGTGGCGAAAGTTTCACACGGGGTTACTCTAGTGACCTTTAAGTCAGGTCGTGAGGGATCCCGATTTTTTCGGAAAGGGCGCCAAAAAATCACCTTACAGGGACCGGAGCGTTTAATAATGGAAAAAAAGGGTTTGTTTCTAAGGCGATGAAGAGGAAGATAAATAGTTGAATTGATAGAGATAGGGAGTGAATTGGTCTTGATAGGATTGTGTTTTAATCATGGCCCTCTATTTAATAAAACATTTTAACAGGCCATGCCTAAGAATAAATACATCGATTTGAGTAAGCATTGTTTATTGTTACCATAGCAACATAATGTTTGTGATGGGATTGTATTTTAGTCATGGCCCTCTATTTAAATAAAAATTATAACAGGCCATGTCCAAGAAAAGTACATCGATTTGAGTATGGATTGTTTATTGTTACCATAGCAACAGATAATGATTTAATGAGAGAGTTGGAAAGAAAACAAGAGAGAGTTAAAAGATTCCAGGGGCAAGGTGAGCAGTGAAAGGACCGATGGAAAGAAAAAAATATATATTAAGACGAACAGCGATTTAATTGTCCTGAAGTTCCGATACATCGACGGAGAAATTTATGACCTAACATCAAACTTTGATTCTTCAGAAACCAATTTGATGGGCCTCTGAAGAACAACAAAAGAAGGAGCAAATGTTTCTTCTTCTTATTGATTCTAAACACCAACGCCAACTATTAGTTTAGCTTCCCCATGAGACAGGCATGCAAGACGTTCCGGGGCATTGAAGTTTCACAAACTCAACTTGTGTTGTTTAGGAAAGTTTCTTGTATTGTTGTTTTATTGGATTTTTGAATAATTTATTTGTTTGTAGAACGTAAAGTATCTTAGAGTGAAACAAGGAAATTTTCCATGCGTGATCGATGATGGATGAATCTAACTTTTCTTCAGACAGTTTAAAATAATATAGGCAGTCACAATGTAAGTTATGAATGCCAGAAAAGAATGATATACGAATTTTCTCCGCGAGGTATCAACCCAGAACTTCTGCTTCCGTTTGAGGAAGGATGCCTTTTAGTACTAAGGGGACAATGAAGGTAATATATGTTAAAAAAAACAAAAACAAACAAACAAACAAAATATAAAAATAAATAAATAAATAACTGATGTGAAATTCACATAACTTTCTCTTCCCAAATAAAAGTTAGCCTTTTTTGTGCCCACCCTTACCCCCGGAGTGCCCAACAATAAAGTTTATTACCTCCGGTCGAACCAAATTTTGGTAACCATTTGTTTGACGTGTGTACCTAGGGTCGCCCATTTTCATCCTTAATGCGATATGTGGTGTTTACGACATGTTTGGGCTGTGTACTTGTTTCAGATTTAAGTGGCGCAAGTTTGACTTTTTTCGCAGTGATGTCAGTTTTCTTAGAAGGCCTACGGAGCCGTTTTCGAGAAAATCGCGGCAAACGAAATTTTTTCCATGCAAATTCCCCTTAAAAATAAGAAAAAGTCGTCGCCAATCTTCATGTTACATCTCCAAATGATACCTAACCCCGATACAAAACTTTGTTTTCATACGATTTTCCGATACAAGAGGCCGTATTTTCAAAGAGCGCGTATTCAGAGTGGGTGGCTTATAACTACCCTTCAGAGATTAAAAAAAAGTTTCATATAAAAGTACCAATGCTCCTTGAATAAACATATTCCTCGCGAATTTATTCATTATTATTATAAGAATTTCCATGGCGGATTTGAGGCATATAGCCATGTTTGTTTTGGAACAAAACTTACTAAATAATCAAGAAAATACATGGATAGACAAGAGGCAGGTGTGAACCTAACCTTAAGTCTTCCTGTACATGCGCATATGCTCGTTCGTGGTACTTAATCAAATAACGCACGACGTTTTTTATTTGAATGACTGTAATTTTGGATTCACCATAATAAGTGCAGTAACTTATCTTACAACATTTTCCCCTCAAAATGATACATACAGCCATTCTCTCAAAACATTCGCTGCAAAATTTCGTCGTAACTATCATGAAAAAGACTTAAAACTATCCGCCTAACCCCAAGAAGCCCCGGGCGCGAAGGAAACTCGAAGTGCAGAGTCTAAGAAAGAAGACGGCAACAGAAATGCTGTGACAGCAAAAAGAAAGAAGTCAGAGACTACCCCATTTACAAATTAATATTAAAGGACATTTGGATTATTTGGCGAGACTTAATTTCTCACTCAAGATATGAACCCGTGCCGGACTGCGAAGAAAACACTTAACGTAATGCTAAATATTATAAAGTTTTTCAGGGAACACATCTGAGTCACAGTTTGGAAGATACGTCAATATTTTTCAAATGAATAGCTAATCTACACAAAAGCATATTTAGTATCGTCACTCACATCAGATATTAATCACAGTTCACCATAACAAGTGCAGTAGATTAACTTACAACATTTTCCCCTTAGAAATGAGACATTCAAAACACTCATTGCACAATTTCATCATAACTGTCATCACATGGTCTTAAAGCTCTCGGCCTAACAGTTTTTGATGGTCCCGGCCGTTCACACAAAATATTAAACTGAATAAACTTACGTATCCATGGACATGAGGTCTCGCAGACCGCTACAAAAATAAACTGTTTTCTAGCACGGCTACACTAACACTAATGGGTTAGTGACACATATGAAGTGATAAAGGATCTTGAGAAGGGCAGGTAGTGTATATATATAACACATTTGTGAAGAGATATCCAGACAGTACCGCGGTTTATGTTTTACTGCGGTCACTCAGACCTCATCAATTGTGCAACTCGCGACTTTGAATTCCCCTCATTTATCGGATATTTGAAAGCGAACTCTAGGCATTATTTGTAATAATCGTCAAAGAAAAAAGATTAACATGAGCCTGAAATCGATTTCCTGTTTCGATCATTATCGATACTGCCGCAGAAGCTAATGAGTTTCCAGATAATCCTCGACAAGTGAATATAGGGATTTCTATAGCGAACTCATAAACTGTATCGTGTTTATTAAGACTGTGTTAGATACACAGAATTCATAACAGTACACAAGGATGGTATAAAAACCAATATTTCCTTCCATATTTTCACATTACGTAGGCCAGTTGCAGCACATCCCCACCTTAGGCTATATTTTGTTTGAATGTATGAGAATTAAAGGGAACTAAGTACATGAAAGAATTATTTCAGGGAAAAAAAAAACATTTTGTAGATTGCCGTAATCTGAGAGTGTTCGAAAACAGGGGGCTTACAAAAATATTCGGACCTAAGAGAGATGAAAAAGGGGACTGGAGAAAACTGCATAACGACGAGCTTCATAAATCATAACCTGTACTCTTCACCGGATATACTAAGGGTAATTAAATCACGGAGGATGAAATGGGCTGGACATGTTGCGCGCATAGGGAGGAAAGACATAGGCCTATCTCAAAAATATTGACTGGGAGACCCGAAGGGAAAAGACCACCTACAAGTCCTAGACATAGGTGGGAGGACAATATTAGGATAGATTTAAGAGAAGTAGGATTTGAGAGGCATGGTTTGTGTTATCACATTCTCTTTTTTACATCTTTATTTCCAAGTACTGTATGTCAATCAAAATTTAGTTTTTAAGGGTTTCGTTTCTAACTCAACTGTATTGTGTTGTACCGGAAGTAGCAATACTGTTCCCAGCTCACAGGATGACCACTTCGAGGGGGTGGCATTACCTAACTTTCTCTTTTAAGCAATAAAACATGTTTCATTCCATAGTTAAGCTACAGTTTTTGATTAATGAAGATATCAGTGTTGGCATGCAGTAATGGTTAGTGTAAAATGAAAATACTTAAACATACAGGTGTTAGATGTTTTGCTACGCGGTGTTCACCACAGATCAGAATAGACTTCCAAAAGACTCGTAACTGAGTAGGCCTATGGAGTATTGGTTAATGGACTCCTAAAGGAAAGTAAAAAAATAAAAAATAAAAAACTTTGTTACTGGTTGAAAAAATAGTTGCTTGCAAGTCTATTATAAGTGGTTCAATGATTTACAGTTACATATTATTTTATGAATAAATATTTTTAATTCTGTTTTGTAGTGTATTAGGCCTATCTTATATATAAATAAATAACCTTCATTTAATTCCTTTGGCTATTGTTATCAATCGGTTAATATTATCAGATTAGTTGCGTCCCAAATTGATCATAATAAGCGGCGTGCACTGTACTACAAAATTTACAAAAGAGAAAAGTAAATACCGGTTACTGAAAGAGAAAGCGAGAATAGGAGGAGATGGAGAGCGAAATAATAATAATAATAATAATAATAATAATAATAATAATAATAATAATAATAATAATAATAATAATAATAATAATAATAATAATAATACTGCCCATTCCGCGTGTTGCGATTCAACTATTACAAACAATCCTCTGTAATTTTCAATTTTACTTATGCATTAATAATTCATTATGTTAATAAGAGCGAAATGGTGAAAATATATTATTATTAATGTGCGCCTTTAGTAACTTTATTCCATTTTTGCAGGAATCCCTGCCCCTTCCACGCCACCGAAGCCAGTGACTGCAACAACGGCATCTACTGTGTCCATAGAACAAGGTACGTGGTTCGATTCCAGGTATGACAATACCACACAATACATGAAGCTAACAAAGCAAGTTTTGAGCGCAATATATTAACATGCTCCAATAATGTTATTGTAGTGTTGGCTATTGTCTTTATTAGTGTCACATTGCATCTGGTCTGTTCTTTCCGTGAGAATTATTTTCATTGTTATTTGCATTATTATTAACTAGCAGGTACCCACGGCTTCGTCCTAGATAATTAATTTAAAAATTGGGAGCATGCTAATTAATGCAATAAATTTATTAACACTTATTCGCGAATCATTCATAAACCAAACTATTAATAATTATAACGAAACAGCTGAAAATACGACTTTGGAGTGCATTCCACGATTAGAAAGCACAGAATGGGGAAAATGACGTAAGATTCGAGTTCCCTGGCCCAGAAAACCCCTGCATAGTGTGTTCCGTGCAAATCGATCAAAGTTTGCCCATTTAGGCCTATTTTCATTATCCCTCTTCCGTGTAGGTTGAAAATTTCAGATCTCTGCGGGCCTTGACATTATAAACAAATGAATCGACCAGCGTGGGCTTACAAAATTCATGCGGTCGCGGTGCTCTTATTTCCAAGGTATGACAAAAGTAGGCAAAGCCACCTGCAATTGATTTGACAATTGCAATGTATTACTGAAAACTGATGCTTGGATAGCGAAAAAATGCACGTTTTCTGCCCGTTTTTCACTCATAACTCACGAACGAAAGCTAAAATTAAAATTCCGGTTGAAGGTACATTTTCCGATTCTTCAGTCCACCTATGTTTAAAATTTAAGATTTCTGCGTTCAGAAGATTTCGCTGGGCATCGCGCACATACAGACAAACACTTCATTTTATTATTATAGCTTATATATTATATAATGCTTTAAAAAATGTTAATAAGGATATGGATTAGGTGTTACCGAATCGCCGTATACTTTATTCGAAAAGGCAACGCGAATAACATAAGACCTCTAGGCACTGCTGAACCACGTTCCAGGAAAGTAAAAATCTACTCTCCATAGCTCCGGCATAAACATAGTTTGCAAAATTAGATTTTTTTTTTTTTAAAGGAGTTATGAACTTCAACGAACTTCTATCCTTCAGCACACACTACTTTCTCTGGGCGGCGTACCATAAAGTAGAAGAAATATTGTGATTGACCCCGAAATTGAAGTTGGAATTTTAGTATCTACTCTTATACAATTCAACGGCCCTAAATAGCGTGCTTGCTCGTGAGACATCGGGTATACTCGGCTATGTTCGCCTCTCGCAGTGTAAACTCTCATGACGACTACAAAATTAGGAAAACCGTTTCTTTATTATATAAGGCCTAAGTGAAATGAACACAATGAACAAATATTCTAATTTTATTTTTACTTACAATTTTCATAGCTCTGAACCACAAACATTTTTAATAATCTACTAGTGTAAATTTCTTAAAAATCCTGGAGTCACTGAATAATGGCGGGCGAAGCCGGGGGCAACAGCTGTAAAATATCGATGGTTTTATCTCTTGAAATATCGCTGATAATAATAATCCAAACAAACCATTCCTTCCCTTTAAACATTATATAATTTCTGAAAATTACACTGAATTGATCAAATAAAATTCACATCATATTCATGTCAATAAACAGTTGAGAAACAATACGTATTATGTGTTCATAGGTTCCTTTGGAACTGCATAATCGATTCTGATATAGTTTTCCCAGGGGGCGCTTTCTAATCGTAGAATGTACTCTGAAGCCGGAATTTTAGCTATTTCATTAATATTATTAATGGCTTAGTTTATGAATGATTCGCGTGCAAGTGTTAATAAATATAATGCTTTAATAGTTATTATACTCTTAATTTTTAATTTTTAAATTAATTATCGTGGGCGAAGCCACGGGCACCTCCTAGTTTACTACACATTTTGAGGTCCTCTGAATCCAAAAAACACTAATGTGTGTGTAATAATATTATGGATAAGAAGTTGGTAGAAAGCGTCCCAATTTCATTTAAACTTCCAGAATAAGAGGTATAAACTATGACATAAGAGGTAAACTATGGGGCTAATCATTGTGCAAACTGTTTTCTTTGCAGTCCGGCATGAATTTGTATATTGTGTGAGAAACTCTCGTACATTCAAGGGTTAAATTTGACTTATCATTGGGGATATTTGACGCAAACATTTTGCTTTGTTGTTATATCGATCTAACCGACAAAAGGTAGGCCGTTTAATACATTGTGTTTATTTGGTATACCTAATGTATATAAAACAATATTTAGTCCTAATTTCGAAGGGTTTCGAAAAAGATTCTCACGAAATATGTTCCCAGAATATTTATTCCGTGCCTTTCTTTATTCCTCTAATAGATAATCACAACCTATTCTGACGACCACTCTTAAAGAACCACAGCTCACAATTCCAGAGGAAGGGCCATGGTTTTTCTTTCACGTTGATTTCACTTTATTTTATTTATTATTTTTTTTTTCATCGAAAATAATTACCTTAAAAATGATAATCAAATTTAATTCGATATAAAACAAATAAAATAATTTGTGTACTCGCCCTATTTCAACCTGAGGATTGTAAAATGCAAGTTGAATAGTATTTATAGTCTAGACAAGAGTTTGTTCCAGTTCCTTATCTTGAATTATTATTGATTTCTTGTGAACTATTTAAGACCAGCACTTACTCAAAGTTAAAGGTCAAAAGTTTGATGTTTGATTAATGATTTTAATTTGTATGTAATATGTAAAAATCTACAATTTGCTCTCAAAACTAAAAATCTGGGCAACAAAAATTTTAAGTCTGTTGGAAATTAGAGGAATCACTCAGAGCATTGGCATAGGGCAGGTGAGGATTCATGGGGCACGGACCCCGTAAATCAAAACCTAAAATTTTATTTGTTATTTTTGCTCTATTTTGTCAAATATTTAATTATTTTATTTAATAATAAAATGCTGTTGCGCTCATTTGGGAGGGAAGACATATCTAAAAAATATTGACGGGGAGACCCGAAAGGAAAAGACTACTTGGAAGACCTAGACGCAGGTGGGAGGACAATATTAGGATAGATTTAAGGAAAGTCGGATTTGCGAAGAATGGTTGTATGGAGTTAGCACAGAATAGGGTTGAATGGCGGACTCGGGTAAGCATGGAAATGAACCTTCGGGGTCCATAAAATAGATAATATTCCTTCAGTTTGCTTAGGAATTGTCTACTGCCATTGAGTAAGCAAGTAAGTAAGTAATAATAAAATACTGATCATGTAGGTCTGATATTTCCATTGTTCCATGTGTTATTCAACTTTTCTTACAAATAGTAGGCCTAATAAGTGTTATAACTAGGGGCGGATTTCTATGACATGTCGTATTTTTCCCCTTTGCATTATTTCAGGTTTCCAACTAATTTAAACCCGATTCCAAGCATCCTGGTGAAAATGGAACTGCTTTTATTGTGCATATAACTGCATATTTGGGAAATGTTCAACTATTGTAACATATTTAGTATGAATATGCATATTTAGGTCATATTTTTGGCATATTTGTGTGCATATTAAAGAAATTTCGAAGTTTCATCATATTTTGTAAATTTTGCATTATAATTATACTTTCTGAGAATTTACGGATATTTTTAATAATTAACACTATATTTTAATAAAATGTATTGTAATGAAACTTACGTCCGCCGGCGTGGTCTTGTGGTTAGCGTCGCTGACTACAGATCCGTCGGCCCGGGTTCGATTCCCGGTACCTCCTCGGATTTTTCTGAGGTAGGGAGGTCTGGTAGGGGTGCACTCAGCCTCGTGATTCCAAATTGAGGAGCTACTTGATAGAGAAGTAGCGGCTCCGGTCATGAAAACCACCAATAACGGCCGTGGGTGTCGGCATGCTGACCACATGCCCCCCAATCCTGCCATCTGCCTACGGGAGATGACGCAGCGGTCGGGTGGTAGGCCAAGTCCCTCCAGGGATGTAGCGCCACGAAGTTTAGTTTAATGAAACTTACAAAAATATGCACAATGTGTAAGTGGTAAAGTCATATTTTAAATTTTATTGGTAATATTTTAATGATTTTAGGTCATAAATACATGCATATATCCTATTTTTTAGGTCATAGAAATTCACCCCCTAGTTATAACTTGGGTAACGATTTCTTCTATAAGTTGTCATGCCATAGATTATAGTAAACAGATTATCTAACTAGTTTTTCAGTCCTAAAATAGAGTAAAATGTAATTTTCATTAGTTCAATTTTTTTTTAATTTACCGGGGGTGGGTCCCCATACCCTCCAAACCCCCGGCACGTTCGACGCTCCCTGACATTATTTTCTGGCTACACCACTGACTCATAGGACCTAAAAAGTCTTCATTTTGCATGTTTTTTCCCCGCGCCCCCCTTTTTTTTTTGGCCGATGTACCATCCACTCCGCACACCCAGTAACTGCAATCTTTCCTTTATGTCGCCCCCGCTATCAATAAGTTATGGATCCGCCCCTGAAAGGAATACAGTATAATTTATATCACCCCTTGAAACTCTTGTATCAGGCACCGGTGCCCCATGTTCATTTATTACAACTTTGCAAAAAGTGGACGGCATTTCTGGGACACTCGGTATAAAAATAATTTTCTGTAGAATGTATTTCTAATGTTACTTTTAATTTTCAGAAAAGTCTACAAGGGACCACCAAAAAGATAAAGATGACCCAGGACCTTACTCAGAAGAGGCAAATGAAATCATGGACATGGCAGACCCAGAAAAAGTAACAAGAGACAGAGGTGAGACATACTAGGGTACCTTTATGGAATATTATTTATGGTTATGTCGTCTATTTTCCGGATTCTTGAATTTACTCTGCTAATGAATGAATGAATATTAAATACTATTCACTAACTACTAGCACCTGCTTCACTCGCGTTTAGTAATTCATTTGCTAGTTATTTTAAAATTATTTATTTAACAACAAAAATAATTAAAACGTATTTATTAATACGGACATCGATTTTACATAAATTGCATAATTTTATTTTTAGTTAAGCCTATATTATTAGACGTCTTAAATAATGAAAACAGTTCTGAAACGAATCATGTGCTACCTTATGAGCATGCACATTTGAAATGAAACGATTAAAATGAATCCAAGATTCATGAACCTTACACACAAATCATTCATCAACAATTAATGCGATTAATATGTATTCAAAATATAAAAATCTGATTTCGAGGTGCATTTCAAGAATAGAGTTCGCCGCCTGGGGAAAACTACCTCAGATTCGAGTTCCTGGCCCGAAAACCCCCCGCATAGTGAGTTTCGTCCAAATCGTTTAATATTTTCCCATTTAGGCCTACCTACACGGTCTCCATTCCACGTACTTAATAAAAATCAGTTCTCTGCGTGCAGTAACGCTATGAACAAATGAACAAATGAATCGAACACAGCGGGCTGACTATAAAGAACGTACAAACAAATGAATCAAGCTAACAAAATCGAAGCGATCGGCAATTTGATCAAATTGAAAGAAAATTGTTTCAGCGATTCTCTTCTTTCTCAGTTGTTATGGCAACAGAGCAAGGCCACCTGCAATCATTTTCACAATAGAAATTTATTAGCGAAAACTGGTGCTTCGATAGTGGTAAAAATCACGTTTTCTACAATTAACCATTAACGGCCCGGCATGCTGACCACATTCCACTCAATCCTGCCATCTGCCTATAGTAGATGACGCAGCGGTCGGGTGGTAGGCCTAGTCCCCTCAGGGATGTAGCGCCACAGAGTTTAGTTTTATTATTAGATTACTTAATAGGCTATCATTTAAATCTAATATTTGTTAACAGGAATTCATGCAAACCAAAGATGAAACCTTCGGAAAAATGGACATTATAGATTCTGTGCGTGTTATCAGTAGGCCGTGAAAACATTGATTCGCATTTGTTTTCAATTGTTGTGTGTGTTATGGCTTCTGTTAATTTTAACTCATTTTCTGTATTAATTATTATGGTACAGGATTAATTAGCAGCAACTAGTCATGGTATTTACCTTGATATATGAGGAAAACCATGGAAAAACACAGGAGTCGAATTGCTCGGCAATGTTGTTTGCACTCGGGACCTCTCGAGTGCGAATCCCGGATCATTAGCGCCTAAACCAATTCTATTGTTTTATTACAGGATAACCAGAATTCAGCTGATTAATAATAAAAATAATTCGATATAAAAATGAACGAATCTAATACCCGTAGTAAAAAAATAGAAATAATTTGTTGTAATTATATTAATTTAGCTTAAATCAGGCTGGAAGCAAAAAGTCGGTAACTAACAGACAAGCGATGTCGAATGCAGCTGGTCGTTATCGATTATATACAACTTTCAATTAATCGACCTGTTAGTCGTGATCGATTATGTGCGACATTTGATTAATACTGGAGTTGTAATCGATTTGTGCCTTAATTCACCCGTACCATAAATTAACGAGAGAAAATATATTTCGTAACAATTCCCCGCAGAAATTGATTTTTAAAAAACACAAATATAAAATAAAAACTTCAGGGAATAAAATAGGCTAGCTGTTATTAACACAAGACACAATGCGCATGCTCGAACAAGCCATCCAATACATTGCTAAGCGCTGATTACGAACCTTTGTATTTCTGCCTCCAGGAACGAACCAGGGCCCCATCACAGCTTCCGGCGGTGTCTTCTGTCTTCAAAGAACACTTATCACAAACGCTAACGCACTTAATTAAATATAAACTGCACTAATCACATCAAAAAATGATATTTCACGACAGTAATTGTACGGCCCGCACTTTTTCCCCCGATATCCGACGATAGACGCTTCCTCTAACGGCCTTGCACCGAACTATTGTGTAAGACTGTTTCTGATTGGCTACCTCTGTGATGCTTCTCTAAGTGCCTATGTAACGCTAGTTCTTGATTGGTCCGTTGCATTAGAATCTTCCAAATGCTAAAAGCTTCCTATTTTGATATTAAATATGGCCTGAAAAAAATTATATTTTATTCCGAATTGCTAATATGTGCGTCACAGTAAAGCTATTTCCTAAATAAATTTCATACGATTTCTGGGCAGATTCCATGCTAAAATTTACCACAGAATAATTACAGGTAATCCCTAATTATTTCATTATATTCTGTTAACTGAAAATTGTAAAAGTAAAAGCAAAAATTAATTCAGGAAAGTGGTATTCTTACTTGAATTTTGTTTTTATGGTTTAGAAGAGTACTTCCAGAATCTTTGGAAATAGTAGAATCTGTAGTTATTTTATTTGTACTGGCGATCCTATACAATTGTAATAATTGTCTATGAAAATAAATATGATATGATATCCCTTATTAGGCCTAAAGCTATTAATTCATAATTGGATATATAACTTAGCTCCTTGAAAATAGCAAAATTCATATATTAGGCCTACTTAACCTAGAGGCCTGTGGTCAAAGTTTCTGACTGCTAATCATGGGGCTCTGAGTCATACTCCCCGTATGACCCAAGGGGATTTTGTTTTTAATAGGTAGGCTATGTTCCCCTAGCCAAAAATTTGAAAAAGTATCTAGAATATGTATTTTATTTATTTATTAATCTTTGTCTTAAGGCCTAATACAGGCATGGTCAATGTCACAATAGTAAGAAATCTTAAAAAGTTGTGTCATTGTGTCAGAAAAACTGAAATTTACAAAACCCTTCGAACACAAAAAGGATTGTCGATCAGCCATTTATATAAAAACATTGGAACTTCTTCATAATAATGCAGCAAGCTAACACTGAAGTATGCTCCGCCATTAGCGACCGTGCCCCTCCGAGCCGTGGAAAACAAAAGACTAACGACTGACACAGTGGTAAAATTTTCCATCACAGAAGATTCAATATGGGACATACCATAAACCCCGTGCTATTCAGTATGTTGCTGCTAAACTAATATAACTGTACCTAACCTAACACGACCTTTCACTGACCTAGAATTTAGCTGTCACTACTTGCTTTAATGTAGAAACTTTTTTATGCTGTTCAGAATACTGTTCCTAAACTAATATAACTGTTCCTAACCTAACATAATCTGTCACTGACGTAGAATTTAGCTGTTACTAATTACCGCAGAAGCTTTTTTACCCTTCCTCACCTAACAAGTCCATTGCTTTTGTGTGTAATAATTTCTTAATGTCCTGGTAACTCCTACTAATACTGATTTTATTCATCATTCTTCACAATACCCATTGTATTATGGGTACGTGTGGGATTATACTGGCAAGACATGTGGTTTTGTTTATCTGCCGAATTCAGTCACCATATTAGTCATGTTTGCGATGTTATTGACATTGTAGGCTTGGTCCCACTTGGTACGGCCCGGCTGAGGCAGCGATCATGTGATTCTGATGTTTAGCAAAAACATTAATAAATCTCCTCCTGTTCACACAGTTAGTTCCCTCTGGTAATAAATTGTAACATTTGGGACCTAAATATAAATATGACTTAGTGCTCTTGCTTAGTCTGAATTGTGGTAAATTTAGGTTAGAGTTGCTCCTATCATGCACATGATATGTTAGACCATAGTCACTGATGTTCTTCTGTTAATGGGAGGTTAACTACAGTCAGTATTTTAAATTTTATAAAAAGGGGTTTGCAGTGGGTCCTTGTAGAGCAGCTTTTCATTATGCCAAGTACATAAAGAATGTGATTTAGGCATGGTGAAATTTGGCCAACTTTACCTTACTTCATTTATACATGTTGACATAGCTTTGGTTAAACAAAGCGATGATGAATATAGAAACAACAACAAATATTAACAGCTGTTTTTATTATTTGCAAAATTTACTTAAATAATTTCCAGTACTATTGAACATTTATGACCTAGAGAAGAAAATAACAGTGGATATATTAAGCAAAATTGTTAGATAAAGAGCAATCAGATAACAATTAACCAGCCACGCTAGGTTTGCTGTGGATAGGAGAGCTGCTCAAGCCATACGCAGCAAGGTGTGGTAACTATTCAACTGATCACACTCGGCAAGATGGTAATATGCACCACAACCTGCTCCCCCTTCCATCGGTGCTGCCACTTTCCCTGCCTGGCCGCTACCCCTCACGCCTTCCCCGCCTAGCCGCTCCGCCGGCTGCTGCTCAACACCGGTAATGCAGCTTAATATTTCACATTTAAAAGAAAAATTACCCTTGCACCATACATAATATTTCACCGCCGCTAGATGTCTACACTGTTTTAAGTTTCCCCCCACCCAAAACCCCTACTTTCCAGGTGGGTCCCATTAGAGAGTTGGAGTGGGACTCGGTTTTGGTGTATACTACCATTTTTCCTCACACTCTATATACTATCTTGAGTTCTTGCCATTACTTCTTGTCGTTACTGAGTTCTTGTTGTTATTCCTTGTTAACTCATACAAAGTCTCTGAAATCCTGATGTTGTTTTGCAGGTGGCGCGTCTGATATGAAGCTACACGGGAGACGTGGTAATAGTGACAGTGAAACTTCATCAGGTTGTGAAGATTCCAGAGCTTCCGTCATGCTCATCCTGCACATAACTTCCATGGCCTGCTGGTATCTGACTCACAGGCGACCTTGAAGACTCACTCTCTGGGGATAGAAAAGGCATACAACAGCAAGGATCATTAATATTATGTCTTTATTTTTGTTATATGACACGTCACAGTCTAGGTACATTATTTAGTTCTTATCTCCTTCACCAGTGTTTCGTAAAACATGCCTTATTTATACTAAGTATGGTTATATTGTCATAGTGTCCACCATATACCACTATATTTGGTTTTACTTAAATTTAATGATTCAGCTCAAAACGATCTTGTGTAGGATGATTGACATATTTATATTGATTATAAATTTCTCTTAATCTACGCACAAGATTATTAAAAATTAACCAACTAAATCTATCATTATTTATGAATGTTTTAACTCAGAGATCATATCACATGTCAGGTTTCAGCGGCAAAGCCAGAAAATAATTTTGGATTGGGTCGAAAGTGCCGAGGGTTTGAGGGTATGGAATATTTCCCAAGAAAGGAGGGTTTGTGGGCCACCCCCAGAACATTTTTAAAATATTGAACTAATAAAATCACATTATACGTTACTTTAGCACAGAAAAAATTGTTAGCAAATTTATTTCCTATACTCTAAGACAACCATTGACACACAACTCGCAAAGTTGGTCAACTACACATACTTCGAAAAGAACCAGTAGATGGAGAGACAAATAGACAATAAGTGCTGTGGCCTTTAGGGAAACACTAATTTTCACTTTATAATTTAGACTACAATAAACAAATAATGTAAACAATATTATATTTTTAATTATCCATTTATGGATGAAATTATTTAGTTAAAATCATGACTCATGCATGAGAATTATATCCACCACATGCACCGAATTCTGCAATGCCATCTTGTGTCTTATGTGGGAAGGTCAAGAACCACTTGTGGTTCCCGAACCAGTAAATGCCCATGTATGCTCTAAGACACACCAACTTAAACAAGAAATTGTTATCTAAGTTCTAATACTTATTACTAGGGCCCGGATTTTTATGTAATATCAAAGTGCGAAATATGTACATAAAAATGTAGTTAATATCAGAATAATCACAAAATATGTAGTTTAAATTTAATATTTTGAACACATTAAATATACGAAAATGTTCATTCAAGCTTCTACATGCTACCTCTCTTTTTGACAATGCGTGCAACTTATATGATTTACCAACTTAAAGGCATAGTAAAAATGCTTCAGGCACTTAAGTTTGTGGAGTAATAAGTTTCTAGCAAAATCTTTTGTCCTCGTACCCTGAAAACTCACTTTTTGAACCCAATTGTCCCATTTGAATTAAGAGTATATTTTTAAAAGACACATGATATTTATTAATTGTGTGCAATTGCACTATGTACATGTTAATCAAGCTGTGACTTCATGGAACACCCTATATTTTTTTTTACACACTTAAAACATTACTACTTTCCCATCAATTGTAAAACATTCGTCAATACTCGACCACTGCCTTAGTTTTGACTCTAGACTAGATGCAACTGGAGCTATTTATAACAAGTCCACTTCATATACAGATTGATGCAATGTATTCTTTGAAACTTCCTAGAAAACTCATTTGTATCGTGCAAATAACAGTATTTTTGCTTACCTGAAATCTGACTGTAACCCTTCCTAATAAGCTGGTTTCAATTTGTAGTACATAGACCAGCATACCCAAGTTCTGAGAAACGATAAGTGCTAATGTACCACCAGAACCACCGTATTTTGCATTTGTGTTGGAATTCACAAAGTTAGAAGAATTTATCCCTACCTTTGGCTACTGAAATTTTTCTTTGTAGAAGAAAATTAGCTAATTATTTTATTAGTTACTGAAAAATAAAACAAAATTAAATATAATGTTAATTTTTTATGATTTCCTAGATTTTATGTACAAAAATGTTACATTCGTTACATAATATGTAAAATATGTAATATTACTATGAATATGTAAAAATATGTAAAATGAAACCCAACTATAATCGTATCAAAAGCACAAATAGTCGATATTTTTCATTTTTAGTAGTCTACAAGTAAGGGAATAGAATATGTAATTACATAAGAATCCGGGCCCTACTTATTACTAAGGTGTGCAGTACTTTGTGGGCCTGTTGGAGGGCCTTTGGTTTGAGGTGGGGACTTAAATCACGTGTGGTTTATTGGCTCTATGTCTCCATCATCAGGCCTTTCATCACCTATGCTTCGGTCGTGTGATGGCCATGTGTTAAGACACAGGCCACCAAGAACAAATTAAATAAAAGCCAACACTTAGCATGTTTGGGGATTACTGGAGCCTTAAGCACCACTCCGCTCAGTGCCCTGGAGGCGCTGCTTGGTTTACCTCCTTTGGATTTAGTTATTCAAGGAGAGGCCGGAGTGACTGCTCATCGTCTCTGGAGTTTGGGCTGTTGGTCTTTTAAAAATCCAACACAGAGAGATACTTAGTTGACTTCAGAAATCGCAGCCTATCCTTGCGATGGGCTGTGACAATATGAAGCCAAGTTATAACTTTGACTCTGTATATAGGGTCAGTATTCCACCCAGAGAGGAATGGACTCCTGGCCCACGGGCTCCGGAGTGTGTCAAGGGGCTTATCTGGTATACGGACGGCTCCAAGATGTACGAGGGGACCGGGGCTGGCATCTATGGGCCTAAGATGAGGCTATCGTATTCTTTGGGAGATTATACTACAGTATTCCAGGCTGAAATATTTGCTATTTAGGTCTGTGCTTATCATATCTTAGGGATGCCTTGGCTGCAAGGTCGGATTAGCATCTGTTCTGTCAGCCAGGCTGTCCTGAAGGTCCTATGTGCCAGTACAACAAGGTCTAGGTTGGTACGAGAGTGCCAAAAACCCTTGGATATTCTCTGCTCCCGCCAACCAGTACATCTCTGCTGGGTTCCTGGGCATGCTGGAATCAGAGGAAATGAACTAGCTGATAAGCTAGCAAGGGAGGGCTCGGCCAATGTCTTTATTGGACTGGAATCTGTTCTTGGCATCACTCCAAGAAGGGCCAGGGGTGAGGTCTTAGACTGGATGTCGCCCCTTTGCAACTTGCAAGACCGTGCAAAAGTCCAAGTCAAATTGACTGGCCACAGGATTTAAACAGGCAGCCTCCCCAGTGTGAGCCAAATAGATAGGCTACTATCCTATCCACCTCACCTGTGCTAAATTTGGGGTGGAACGGCGCTCTGACAAAGTAAAAATCTACTTTTCATAAGCACAGAGAGGAAAAAGTGCATATGAAATTGGTGTTTCAGCAAAACTTTTTAAAATAGAGAACCATTATGACCTCCTGTTGTTGTTGCGATAATTGCCTTGCCAGCACGATTGCCGCAGATTCAATGCAATGTGGCAAAGTTAGTTGAAATTTGTGGTAAATGTTCCACCTATATACTAGTAGTTGTTCGTACACCATATATGCTTGAATCCAAATTTGTTAGAAATTATTTTTACTTTTATATCTTCTAACCTAACTTAATATCTGGTATTTAATTAAATATTTTTTATTTTCAGTTCTTTCATAAATACTAAACTTGTTGTTATTTGATGTAATATAATGAGATATATATCTAATATATCTCATTATATTACATCAAATAACAACAAGTTTAGTATTATCTAATATATCAAGTTTAGTATTATCTAATATATCTCATTATATTACATCAAATAACAACAAGTTTAGTATTTATGAAAGAACTGAAAATAAAAAATATTTAATTAAATACCAGATATTAAGTTAGGTTAGAAGATATAAAAGTAAAAATAATTTCTAACAAATTCGGATTCAAGCATATATGGTGTACGAACAACTACTAGTATATAGGTGGAACATTTACCACAAATTTGAATATACTATACTAGTTGAAATTATCAAAACTTCATAATGAAGTTTATTAATAAAGTTAGTTGCATTGCATACTGGATCATTGAGGGCTCTAAATGACACCGCTCTGCTAGCTAATGTGTACGGTGCTTATAAATTTTAGGGTTCCCCCTAGAAAAGGATCCAACTTGAACACTGCACCTCGCTCTGTAAATAGTTGGGCCTATTACTATACAGGCAAGGTACATATTTTAGCTATGGTATCTTAGAATTATATGTTGGTCTACATATACAAAATATATAATACCTGGTGTATTAGGCCCTATTATATTCTCTGTATTAAGTGCGTTTTTTAACTTTAAAAATCTACTTCTAATATTTACACTTTTTAACTTAATCAGTTTGTTTTGCACAATTACAGTAAGCCCACTTATTAATCTAAAGTTTTAAAGAGCATTTTTACATTCAGGTTAGAATTATATACCAGCATGAATATCTGTTAAAGTTAGGTTATATCTTATAAAGATTTAAGGCATATGTAATTTACAGGTTATCTTTATCCCCATATGAGCTATGTGAGACATGGCCCCTTACATAATCTGAGGGTGTTCAAAAACAGGGAGCTTAGGAAAATATTCGGACCTAAGAGAAATGAAAACTGCATAATGACGAGCTTCATAACCTGTACTCTTCACCATATATAGTAAGGGTAATTAAATCACGGAGGATGAAATGGGCTGGACATGGGGGAGGGAAGACATATCTAAAAAATATTGACTGGGAGACCTGAAGGGAAAATACCACTTGGGAGACCTAGACGTAGGTGGGAGGACAATATTAGGATGGATTTAAGGGAAGTAGGACTTGAGAGGGATGATTGGATGGAGTTAGCACAGAATGGGTTGAATGGGGGGCTCAGGTAAGCGCGGCAATGAACCCCCGGGTTCCATAAAATAGATAATATTCCTTTAGCTTGCTTAGGAATTGTCTATTGTCATTGAGTAAGTAACTATAGGTCTATTAATGAGAAATTAAGCTTACACAAAAGAAACAGAATATTTCAAAAGTACGCTATAGCCTAAACATACCAAGTGGCTTTTTAGTCATTTTAAAAAGTACAAAGTACAGAAAATACAATAACTTAGGCCTATATTATTTATTTAACAACATATCCCCCAAAGGGAGGCTACAATTATGACAAGGTATAATAGGAATCAATAGAACACTTGTTGGCTGGCTTGTTGAATAACATGTACATAGATTAATAATGTACAGGGAATCCATTTTATGCGGAAACTTTTTAACAGCGTTGCTCCTGCTCACACTTTCCCCGCTGTTGCGCTTGCACCGGCCGGGACCGTGTTCCGTTACTACCGGCAAATCGGCAAATCAAGACTTTAGAAACAATACAAAATAGAATAACTCAACCAATTTATTATCAAAATAGGCCTACATGTAGAGGCTTATTACTCACCATTTTGTACGGATGGTACAGTCAGGATATTTACGAGAAAATCTCCGAACGCGCCTTCTATGGTTATTTCTCAATAAGTAACATTCCACCAAATAAATTCGCTGTTCAACCGTATACATTTTCAATTATTGTCTTACGTAACACACAACAATAGACAAGCGTCTCACTACAAGACACCGAAGCAACTAACCGCTTGTAGGGTCTATGCTTTGTACAATGCTAGCGCGGCAATGCGGCAGTGATGCGAGGTTTCCTCATAAAATGGACTCACTGTATAATCAATATAAGACACTCATCCTACACAAATTCGTTTTAAGTTGAATTATCATGTCACCTAAGGCTCTTTTCACACTGGGACACTGGGACTTGTTACCACGGTGACCCACCCAATCACAAATGACGCGCAGTGTCTCCTCCAAACACTTGTGACGGTCACCGGCGAAGAAGCATTGGATTAAATGGGAGAATTCACACTGGGTCACTTGTGACGGTCACTGCATTTAATGATTACCAACCATGCAAGTTGTATATATACATAATTCAGTTGTATAATCGAGCTTGAGCTCGAGTTTAGACCCGATTAATACTGAAGATTTTATAAATAAAATGAAATGTCGACCTGCCATTTGGGTTGTCTAAAGCAATTACAAATTGTGTTTCATGTAGCTACTATTGGCATTACTAGGGGTGACCGTCACAAGTGACCGGCGTGTGTTCACTGCAATCACCGGTGACCGTCACAAGTGACCCAGTGTGAAAAGAGCCTAAGAATTAACAAATGTAATGGTACACAGCAAAATCCTTCACGATATAACCATATCTACTTTCAGCCACAACTGTAAAGAAGTTTATTATTTATCACCCTGGGAAAGTCAATTTTATTTGGAAGTGATAGGACTTCGTTTTTTCATGCCACCTAGTGCAAGCAGATTGCAAACTCGACAGTGCAATGTTGTGAACCAGCAGGTGACCGCAGCTTTGCCTGTGATTTTGTACTTAACTGCTAAATACCTTTCGTGAAATCCACCAAATTTTGCTGATATAATTTGCTTAATTGTGTTAATGCATTACATTAAATATAGCGTCCCCTTAGAATGAAAACCTCGTATCTCATAAAACACATACGTGGCTTTGTCACTTAATAATGCTTCCTAGCAATACACTAGATTTTGTTTTTCCTCTCTAGAGGACAGCACACATGATATTCTTGTAATATTGGCTGACAAATAGTTGAGATACATGTTTTTCTATCTAATAATAAATTAAAGGTACTCTTGCTTCTGTTTTGAGATACGTGGTTTTCATTCTAAGGGGACGATAGGTAAGGCTCACTATTTGTAAAATTTTGTGCTTATCACTGTTATAAAGAAAAAACATGGTCCTTAGGGATTAAGTTAAATGTAGTATTTGATCAAACTTAACTGCTCATTACTAGGGACCGGATTCTTAGGTTTTTACCTATTTTTTTCCTTACTTCCAAAACAAAAAGCGCTCATACACTTTTTCGAATCATGACCATAGGATTCACCCACATTAATTCTGTGGCACCTAAAAATACCTAAATGGGGTATAAAAACCTAAATATACCTAAACGGGATATATAACCTAAAATATCTAATTTAGGCTACTTTTTGTCTTTTTTGTTAAATTTCTCAGTTGAGAAATCGATATTTTGTGGGGAGACAATTTTTGTCGGGTTGAAATTAATACCACCAGCGTTTCGTTCAACCCATTGTCGTCTAGGATGGACAGTATCAAGAGAGAAAGTGTAAGAGTACCGGTTTATTCCTTTTCAAATATTCGTACGAACAACCATTGTTGCCGTGTATGAACAAGGGTATAGATTTCCGTGTTTTAAAGCGCTTGTTGGCCCCTTTATTTACTACCCTTTTATTCATACTGAGTGGTCACAGTGTGAGGTTTAAGAAGATGTATTAATTATGCCGAAACAAATGAAATCGAGTTTATTACTGCTTATTTTGATTGTTTATGCTTTCTTTCTTCAATTGTCTATAATATTGTCCTAAAGCAAGTTTACACAAATTTAAGTCAATTTTGTTAAGTTAAACCTTACAAGTATTATGTATTGAATCCTGTGTAGCACATAATATTCATTAAACCAATTATTCTACCCGAAAACGATATTTTTGACAAAAAACCTAAAAAAAAACTTTTTCACCTAATGGAAAACCTAAAACGGTGTTTTTAAAAACCTAAAAATCCGGTCCCTACTCATGAGGAAGCAATTGATCAGGGCGAAGCCAATAGTAATGATTGATGACAATCAATGGAGAAGGCAGGCATTGTAGAAGAAGGTGTATCTCTTCTTTATTATGTTGAGTGTAGGTTTCCGCGCTTCGCTAAGAGGAAGCCTTTATCTCTGTACCAGAATGGTACTTGAAGAGATTGTATGGGGATGGGAAAATGTCTGTCTGTCTGTCCATGTGTCTGTACACGCAATAACTTAAATACGCTTTATCGGATTTACACGAAACTTGGTGTACGCATATATAACCTCCATGGCAAGAAGCATATAGATATTGGACCAAATTGGTTTACTGGTACCGGAGTAATGCCCAATTTAGCGCCTATTTTATGGTAATATATTAGAAAAAATTTATAAAATGCAAATCAGTTATCATGACAACATATTGTTTTACAGTGTTCATATAAGGCTTTGGAGGTTGTAATACAGTTAGCCATGACATATTCCTTCACGTATGATTATCAAAATAGTCAGAAGTTTGTTTATTTCGTTGATCAAGTTGAAATGAGTAC
This sequence comes from Ectobius pallidus, assembly GCA_964059195.1. Lineage (NCBI taxonomy): Eukaryota > Metazoa > Arthropoda > Insecta > Blattodea > Ectobiidae > Ectobius > Ectobius pallidus. The sequence goes on from CAXKWD010000002.1 coordinate 9,459,643, forward strand.
TACATGAATACTGTTATATACAGAAGGTATATTACAGTGAAATAATTAGGCCTTTGTACGTTAAGCAGAGTTCTTTGCCAGTGCATTTTGTGAAATGTTGTTGACAAATTAGAAAAATGTCTTATATCAGTATATACGAGTTTGAATTAAGACCTTTGTTCTTCCGTAAGCTCTTTTTTAATGAATCGCTCTAGAGCTTAACTCTGAGATAGATTACTAAAATAACTGATTTTCTGCATATCATAATTGCAATTAGGACTATCACTGATTAAACAAAAGCATTCTGGGACTTTGTTACATCAGTTTACCTGATTTTGTTTTCATGTGTGTTGAAGCTGATATCTATTGGTCTTTTAAGCTTTTGTCTTGTCTAAAATCTTCGACACATCATTAAAGTCTGTGAAAATCCCATTGAAGTTCTGTGCAATAACATCGTATAGGTAGAATGAAGTAAAATCATTCAATTGCATCTTTCTTTTAAAGAAAGATTATCAGTGACGTGTCATATTATTTTATTTGGTTCCTAACGTATTACATACAGAATTATTTCCATTGTTATTTAAGGCGGAGATGGTTGAAATGTTGATAATACTTGCTTAATATTTTGAAATATATTCTGTGTTATTTTTTCAGCACTAGATGAATCTGTGAACACATTCACCGGGTTTATAAGTTGTTCGACAAATTTGTTGGAAGTGGCATTAGTAACATAGGAGGGCTATTTTTTTTTCAACTTCCGATGGGGCATAAAATGAAAACCACAGTGAAAATCAAAACTGTTTTACTTGAAACATTTAGATACACTTTCTAGCTACTTCTCTACATAGACACACTCCGATTTTGACATTTGTCGTAGCGTAGTACCACCTTTCCAGTACCCTCTTCTTAGAAGTTTTCCACCAGCATATTGAGAAGGGTCTTCACGGAATTTTGAAGTTCTTCATTGGTGTGGAAACGCTGTCCTCCCAGATTTTTCTTCAGCTGCTGAAAAAGATGAAAGTCACTTGGCACGGGAACGAGTTTTTGAAATCCATCGTGACAGGAGATGAAATGTGGTTTCATTACAACAATCCAGAATCAAAAGAACATTCCAAACAGTGAATGCACACAAATTTCTCGAACAAATCCAAGATCTGGCTTCCACACCAACAAAGAATTTCAAAACACTTCAAAATGCCATGAAGACTCTTCTCAATACACTGGCGGCAAGTTTCTATGAAGAGGGTATTAGAAAGTTGGTACCACACTATGACATATGTCTCAATCGGAGCACGACTATGTAGAGAAGTAGTTAGAAGATGTACCTAAATGTTCCAAATAAAACAGTTTTGATTTTCACTGTGGTTTTCATTTTATGCCCCATCAGAGGTTGAAAAAGAATAGCCCTTGTAAATTCAGCTCTCAGAAGGTTAAATTCAGTGTTGCCAACTTAGCAGATTTCCTACTAGATCTGTTGTACTATATATACTAAAGAAAATGAATGGTTTGGTCTATGGACCTTGTAACTGTAGTTAAAAAAGTTTCAAGTTTTTAGTTTGTAGTTTTACAATTAATTTACTCTTATACAATTCAACGACCCTAAATAGCGTGCTCACTCGCTCCCTCACTTTGTGAGACATTGGGTATACTAGGCGATGTTCATCTCTCGTAGTCTAAACTTTCACGAAGAGTACAAAAGTAAAAAAATTGTTTCTTTATTATATAAGAAATGTGAAATGAACACAACGAACAAATATTCTAATTTTATTTTTACTTACAATTTTCATAGCTCTGAACCACAAACATTTTTAATAAACTGCCAGTGTAAATTTCTTAAAAATCCTGGAGTCAATTAATAATGGCGGGCGAAGCCGCGGGCAAACATCCAAACAAATCACTCCTTCCCTTGAAAAATTATATAATTTCTGAAAATTACACTGAATTTATCAAATCAAATTCACATCATATTCATCTATCAACAAACAGTTGAGAAACGATACGTATTATCAGTGTTCACAGGCAGCTTTGGAACTGCATAAAACGTACGATATAATTTATTTCTGAAATCTACGTACTGATAGGAACGAATTATATTCTAATTGAGCAACGCTGACTTTTGTAAATGTATTGTCAATACCTTCAGGATTCTAGACCTGTAAGTTTCGTATTTAAGCATCATTTTAAGGAGCTATTTTCTTGTAAACTACATTTCATCCATCTCCACCTTTCCAATTTGTTTATGATCGCTGTGTTGTCTTTGACTGGACTTGTAAAGAAGTTTATTAGTTTGCACGTGTGAGTGTATCTTTCCTGTGTGAGAAGCAGCGCTTCCTACAGGAGAAGTGCAGAACTATTCCAAGACTTGAAGTCAGTGAAGTGGAATTTGTGCGAAGCTTGCTTAAGAACGCTTGTCTTTATATTAAACCTGCAATGCCATTAAGTGAATGAAAGTGCATCAAACTTCAACAAAAACTGTGAAATATGAACTAAAACAAGACAGTGTTGCAATAAGTTGAATGTATAATAAATGCTAAGCTGAAAATAAAGACAATTCAGTTTTAATGTTATCCGAGTTGAGTGAAAATGTGTTGGAAAAGACTGTACAGTGTAAACACTTCATAAGTAACAAATAGCTTTGAAAAATATCACAAAAATGTTGAGGAATCATCATATATTTCATTTACTGTAAAAGGATTTTGTTAAACGAGGCATGTCCAGAAAGTAACTTTCCCTGGGACCATTTACAGAAACAAAACACAATTTCATGGAAATATTTATTGCAATACAGATACAGCAAGTGTTCAGGTATTTTTCAACATATTCGCCACCAGAATTGAGACATTTTCCATACCTTGTAACCAAACTTTTGAATACTTGTGCCGTAGAAGATTGCCGCCTGAGATTTGAACCACTGTGTGACAACCACCTTTCCCTCTTTCATTGTCTGTCATTTCCTGAGGTGTAGGAAAAGCTGAAAAATCACTGGGAACAAGATTCGAGCTGTAGAGTGGATTTTCAAACACCTCTCAGCAAGTCTCTCGTAGATGTTCGGCTGGGAATCGTCGTAACATCCACCCTACAGTCCGACCAGTGATATCCATTTTTCCTACACCTCAAGAAATGACAGGGAATGACAGAGAAAAGGAAATGGTTGTCACACAGTGGTTCAAATCCCAGGAGGCAGACTTCTACGACACAAGCATTAAAAAGTTTGTCACACGGTATGTCTCAATCATGGTGGTGAATATGTTTAAAAATACCTATTGCAAAAAACATTTCCATTAAATTGTGTTTTGTTTCTGTAAACGGCCTCAGGGAAACTTACTTACTGGTCGCGCCTCGTATTATGAATGTGTGCACAATAGGTCAATAGGAAATGGGTCTAATCTGCTTCATGTAATAGCACAAGGTTTATTGATGCATGTCTATTTAAATGCCTAATGTAGCACACAGAGTCTATCAGAGAAATAGTCTAACAACATATCTTCTTCTTCCTCAGGAGTGTATTCAGAAAGGGTGCTGAGGAAGCTACAGTCCCCCCCACCAAAATATTAAGACATGCTAAAAGCCAATTTACACTCAGCAGTGATATAACCGTGGCGTGACAGGCATGGCTTCTACCGGTGATCCTGAAAATATTCTTGTAGTAAACTGAGTGATGTTCATACTTGCCAGGCGTCTGACCATGACAGTGCAGTGAGTACTCCCGCTGTTGCCGACCAGTGACAGTCAGGTTTGTCCCCACCGATATTTTTCTAATTTCATGGCCGTGCCACTGGCTTTTAAAAGTTACAATTAATTTATTGGTATAGAAAACACTGGCTGGTGCCGATCATGCCACATTACAGTGTGAATGGAAACCACTGAGATCACGGGCGATGGGATTACAAGCTAGTCACGTCACGTTCACCTCACTGCTAAGTGTAAATAGACCTTAATACATTGGACATAAGGTCATTTTATTTGACAGATAGTAGACAGTTTAATGACATATCCTGACTCATGAAATGGGAAAGGAGAATCGTGAAATGTCGTTACTGCTTTCACTGCAGTTCTACCCCTGCTGGCCACAGCGACCAAGCAAGCAGTGCTTGATACCTCAGCGCCTTCTATGGTAAATACAGTAAAACCTCCTTTTTACACTGTTCAAGGGGCTGATGCAAAAATGTGCAAATATCCGGAAAGTGTAAAATGCTTTATATTGCAAAATTTAATAAATTTAAATAAATATAGGTACCTATGTACACTTACATTACCTATTTAAAATATGATGCAAAATAAAGTTGCACAAACTTTTTCATAAATACATGTTGTTTTGTAACATAGAGGTTTCAAAGATAACAAAAGAAACAGGTATGTTCCATTAAAAAATGAATTTGCAACGTCAAGGTTAATTAGATTTAGGGATTTTACAAAAGTTTTGGTATAATATTCCCCTTGTATCATCACACATATTAAATGGATAAATAATAATTGCTCTGACCTTTCAATAGATTTTGATGGTATTTTTAAGTCGAGACAGAGAGTACAAATTCTTTTGCCAACTGAACACATGCTCTGACGTGAATCAATATGACGTAGATGTAAATGGCAGGAAATACAGTTGTTTAAAAATTCCAGGGTGCGCGGGCAAAGTCCACTTTCTTATTACTGAGAATTAGAGTGCCTTAACACACTATACCAGCCCAATATAGCTTTAGAGATGGATAAACCCAAGAGGCACACATCCATAACTACCGTACGTTTTTTAATATGACTTACTGGACTTAACACAAATGTAGATAACTTTTTTATCTATAACCTTATGGACAAATCTCAATTTTTTAGGATGGTGGACTTAATTCTCTTTGCCCGTGCACCCGCGAATTGTTAATAGCAGGAATGCTATGTATTTTCAGTACAGGATAAAAGATGAGCCCAGCTGAAAATGATGTAAATGGCAGGAAAATGTAAAAAGGGAGTTTTACTGTAGTCTGTGATATGCATACAGTATAAATCCACTTCACCCCCACATTTTGACAGCTCTCGCAAGCTTTTGTGAACCATAGGGTACAGACTATATTAAATCCAGTTGAAATTATCTGCAAATATTACATTTCAGGGGTTTCTGTATGTTATAGGCTCCCCTATCTTAAGGAACCAGAAGAAAAGCGAAAGAGGAAACTCTTTGGCTTCACAACCAAAATGTCGCACAAGTGATCTTGCACTACTCTATAAAAACATTCATTTTCTAAATGTTACAGCATCTGATATACAACTTTGCTCGATCATTAATGTAAGTACAAATCTACTCTTATACAATTCAACAGCCCTAAATAGCCAGCTCACTCGCTCCCTCACTTCGTGAGACATCGGGTAAACCTGTCGAGCATTTTTTCAAGATAGCTGTTGGCTTTTGTACTGAAACCTAACCTCAATTGAGGAGTGTTTTTTCAAAAGCCGATATCTACATGGATTTCTCAGTGCAAGAGGTGACTAAGTGGCATCAAGAAAAGTGCTAATATTTGTGTGTATTGACCAGCAAAGATCGTATTCTATCCAAGCCAAACATGACAAACAGCCTTGCTGTATCAGTTTCAGACACAGTAATGGCTGCTAGTCATGTTTGGCGTAGATAAAATACGATCTTTGCTGGTCAATACACACAAATATTAGCACTTTTCTTGATGCCACTTAGTCACCTCTTCCACTGAGCCATCCATGTAGATATCGGCTTTTGAAAAAACGCTCTTCAATTTATAAAATCTTGTTATAACTAAAATTTCTTTCTTTCTTTTTTTCTTTCTTTGTCGAGGAGATTTTGGAGGACTAAAAATTTGTTTGTGGACCGAAAAATATACACAAAAATGAAGGCATGTCCTCGATAAAGAGGTCATCCTAGTCCAAATGCATTTATGAAATTATTGATATCATATAGTAGAGTTTAGATGCAAATCACAAAAAGTAAAGCGCCTTTAAAAGTAACAGAAAGTTATCCCCAATCTTTGTGTCTTTTCCCAAAAGGTACCTAAAAGGTTGTTTCTGTACGATTTTAGTTTTCCAGCTGTGCTCATCACCAACACACACACAGACATGTTTCTGAAAATTATATTTTCGGGTTCAAGCAATCTGGAAACAAGAACTCTACATCGAATACACACTCCCTGCAATAAGGCCTCTTGTTCTGAGCAAGAACATATATTTCTCAGTGCTTAAATATCACATCAGAGATGCCTGCCGTAGTCTAGTGGTTAGCTTTTATGACTACGGTCTACAGTCTGGGTTAGACCCTGGTACCTCCTCGGATTTTCCTGAGGTAGGGAGGCCTTGGACGGGGTACACTCAGCATAGTGAGGACAACTGAAGACTACTTGATAAAGAATAGCAGCTTTGGTCATAAAACAATCTATAACGACCTTGAGAGTCGGCATGCTGACCATGTGCCCCCAATTCTTAGCATGGTAGAAGTCTCAGTGGTCGGATGGTAAGACATTCCCACACAATGGATTTAGCCAGGACAGAAAACTGCATAAGGACGAGCTTCATGACCTGTACTCTTCACCGGATATAGCAAGGGTAATTAAATCACGGAGGATGAAATGGGCTAGACATGGGGGAGGAAAGACATATCTCAGAAGTATTGACTGGGAGACCCGAAAGGAAAAGATCACTTGGAAGACCTAGACGTAGGTGGGAGGACAGTATTAGGATAGACTTAAGGGAAGTAAGATTTGCGAGGCCGGTCTTGAAAACCACTATTAACGGCCGTGGGTGTCGGCATGCTGACCACATGCCCTCCAATCCTGCCATCTGCCTATGGTAGGTGACGCAGCGGTCGGGTGGTACGCCAAATCCCTCCAGGGATGTAGCTCCACGGAGTTTAGGTTAGTTTTAGGATTTGCGAGGGATGGTTGGATGGAGTTAGCACAGAATAGGGTTGAATGGCGGGCTACGGTAAGCGCGGCAATGAACCTCCGGGTTCCATAAAATATGTAATATTCCTTTAGCTTGCTTAGGAATTGTCTATTCCCATTGAGTAAGCATTAGTAGGCCTAAAACGTAACAGAAGCCTAGAGAGAGTATTTTTGTTAGTCTTTACAGTGGAAGAGCAACACAAGACAAAGAACCAACACCTCTGTGTGTTGTGTGTGTAGTGGGGTAGGCAATAGAAGCAGCTTATCTATTTTTATCTGTGTGGAGGGGGTGAAATCAGGTGTCCAGTTTGCTGTTGACGTTCGGTGGGTCCGCAAGTTGCGTGTTTTGAGGTGACTTTATTCTTTAGCTGTAACTTCAGTGCCGGGGACAAATAACTCATCATCCAGTGTGCTTTATTTAATTCGTGTTTTCCCAGGATTTTACTCTATTGTCCACGATTTTTAGTGTATATTCAAGACATCGTGTGATCTTCACATGTTTTTCTAAATGCGTAATAATGTAGTAGCCACGGCCTCCGTAGATTAATTCCATTGTCGATATTGGCTAGCGCAGGCCATGATTCCAATGCAGTCAGATTCCTTAAAAGCAAATAACATAGGCCTACGCTAGATTTAGGTATCACATCTTCTTGAGCTTCGGGGATCTACTGCAACTTAGGCCTATGACCGTCGCCAAGTGTGCCGGAATTTTGTCTCGCAGGAGTTCTTTCACATGCCAGTAAATCTACTGAGATGAACCTGTCATATTTATTGACCTCTCGGTCGATCCATGTAGAATTTGTTGTGGACATAATGGGGTCGGGACAGGTTTTCTCGGGCTGCTCCAGTTTCCCGTGCCATATATCATTCCACCGGTGCTTCATTCTTCATAGTATGACCATTTCGTTGCGGTAAAGAATTAATTGTTATAAATACCATCGACCTGGTCTGGGATCGAACCCGCAACCTTGGGCACAGAAAGCCAGCACGATAGCAACTGTGCCACCCGACTTGTTGAGTTTTTTTGTATGCTATTAAAGATTCAATTATGGAATCGTAATCTTTTCTGTATTCATATTCGTTAAAATAGGCCTAACTAATTAATTCTATGGTGTAATAGCGACCTACATATTTTCAAATATAGCATACATAACATAATTTATAATCAGACGTGGTTGAAAAATTACGTAGGCTGCTATTTTCAAAGATCAGAAATTTAAATTCATTTATCACTAAGTAACCATGGTAACGAGAAGTATATGAGCTTTCCCTGCGATCCGCAGGAGGCCATGGCAAAACCTATGCTGGAAAAAACTGCGGAGGCCATTGCCCTTTGTGATATCTAGGCTAATTTTATTTTATTAACCATACGCCTATATTTTATTTTATGACTCTTTTTGAAAATAAAATACTACAATTGGATTGGGGATTGCCTATAATAGAATCTACAGTAAATTTTAGCGTTGAATTTCCTTTCAAAAGCATGTGCAATTCATCTTGAAAGGAAATTCTGGCGAACGTGCTATCAATAAAATTATTATTATTAATCTTAACAGGCCATCTTAGAAATCAGATCGTGAACATCAGAAGTACCTTATAAGATAACAGAACCAATCATCATCACCGTAAGATAGCAGACCAATCAGAAGCTATCGTTTCATGGGACTCACTGAAAACTTGAACGAAATAGCCAATCATAGACCGCCTTACACAGTGGTTAGGGGCAGAGGAAGTCATTCCATCTCGAAGTGCCAGGTACAAGTTTTCGCCATGTGGTTGCTGTCGTAAAAAAACCTTATATTTTTGCAGTTTTATTTGATTAAGTGTGATCTATTGTGTTTGTGAATACTGAAGACATCACTGGAAGCTGTTAAGTGGTTTCAGCTTGTTCCTGGAGGCAGAATAACCCAGGTATGTGTTCAATCCTTAGTGTAGCCTATTTGTGTAGCCTAAAGGGAGGTTATAATGGCGGCAGTTCGACTGTCGTGTTCTAGAAAGGACTTTATTCCCTGTTGTATTTTAACGTTGAATTGCTCAAATGGATAGTTTATTAAATATATTATTTCGGCTAATTCCAAAAACAGGTTGCCCCTTAACTTAGCCAACTAAAGCAGTTGCAATGCTTTGGCGATGGCCCGCTCGCGGCCCCGGCCCCAGCTCTCAAGGAAAGGAAGAAATATATAATATTAATATTATAGTCAGTTGATTTTCTTTATGGCAATTATTTAAAAGTCAGTAGTCTTTGCAGAAGTTTGACCAAATCGACAAAATGGAAGCAGAATCCACAGTGGATTAGGAAAGGGTGGTCCAGGGGTTGCGGACCCCTAAAAATCAAAACCTAAAATTCTGTTTTTGTATTTAAAAAAAAAATCAAATTAAATAGTTTTTGCTTCTGTGACAAATATGATATAGCAATTATTTTGTTTTCATAACATATTGAGTAAGCTATTATTTCCACTGTTCCATGTGTTATTAAACTTTTCTTATAAATAGTAGCCTAATAAGGGTTATAACTTAGGTAACTATTTCTTGTTTAAGTTGGCATGTCTTATAGAAATTTGCTAACTAGTTATTCAGTGCTAAAATGGCGTAAAATTTGATTTTCATTAGTTCAATAATTAATTTTCCGGGAGTCGACCCCTGACCCACAAACATCCCGGAACTTTCGACACTCCCCGAAATTATTTTCTGGCTACGTCATTGGCTAGGTCTAATGGTACAAAGTGTCCAAAGATGTTTAAGCGACAAAAAATAAATTAATTTTAAAAATTGGCCCTCCTAGAAAATATCATATGGACGCCCTTGCAGTTATTCCATATTATTATTATTAGGGGGCGGATTTCTATGACCTATAAAAAATAGGATATATGCATGCATTTATGACCAAAAAACATTAAAATATAACCAATAAAATTTTAAATATGACTTTACCACTTACACGTTGTGTATATTTTTTTAAAGTTTCATTACAATTCATTTTATTAAAATATAGTGCTAATTATTTAAAATACATGTAAATTCTCAAAAAGTATCATTATAATGCAAAGTTTACAAAATATGATAAGAAACTTCAAAATGTCTTTAATATGCACAAAAATATGCCCTAAATATGCATATCCATATTAAATATGCTACAATAGTTGACAATTTCCTAAATATGCAGTTATATGCACAATAAAAGCCGTTCCATTTTCACCTGGATGCTTGGATTCGGGTTTAAATTAGTCGGAAACCTGAAAGAATGCAAAGGGGAAAAAATATGACATGTCATAGAAATCCGCCCCCTAGTTATTATTATTATTATTATTATTATTATTATTATTATTATTATTATGGTTGCTTGTTTCCAATGGAAATCAGAAGTCTATGTGTATCACAGCCACCAATATATTTTATAAATAAAATTAAAGAAGGCCTTGTTTGAATTCTATTCATGTTTTTTTTTCTGCGTGGAAAGTTGTAGGAATGAGATTTTTGTAAATATTTCCGATATTGATAATTACCATGACAATATATTATTTCTTGTTCACCGATTTGTTATTTTAGAGATAATTTCGATAAATAGGCCATTATTTTAAATGTCTTATAATAAAATTACAGTTGTTGAATATTTTTAAATTTCACTTTCTTATAAAAAGCGTATTTTAAAATACAGTGAACGCCGCTTAATGTAATCGCGGATGATCTTATCAGTCGGGTAATGTTATCACTTTTATCAAGTCCCGTACAATTCTGATACATTGAAAAATGTTGTTTACTGTGATCAAAGATTCGGTTTATGTTATAGGCTAACATTTACCTTTCTTCGGCTTTATTTTTCAAGTACTGTACGTCATTCAAAATTTCGTTTTTTAAGACTTTCGTGTAATAACTCAACTGTATTGTGTTGTACTGACAATACTGTTCCCAGCTCACAGGATGACCAGTTCGAGGGGGTGGCATTACCTAACTTTTTCTCTTAAGCAATAAAAAATGTTTTACCCCACAGTTAAGCTGCAGCTTTTGATTTATGAAGATAACAGCGTTGACATGCAGTGATAGCTAGTGTAAAATGAAATTACTTGAACAGACAGGCGTTAGATGTTTTGCTACGCGGTGTTCACCACAGATCAGTACAAACTTCCAAAAATACTCGTAACTGAGTATGGAATGTTGTTTAATGAACTCCTAAAGGAAAGTAAAAACAATTAAAAATTTTGTTACTGGTTGAAAAATAGTTGCTTGCAGTCTATTACTGTAGTAGCCTAAGAGTGGTTCAATGATTCACAGTTTCGTATTAATTTATGAATAAATGTTTTTAACTCTGTTTTAGTAGTGTATTATCTTATGTATGAATAAGTAACCTTCATTTAATTCCTTCGGCTACTGTTATCAATAGGTTAATACTCGTATTAACAGATTAGCTGCGTCCCGAAGTGATGACAATAATTGGCGTGCACTTTATATCATACTAGCGTAGGCCAAGTCCTTCCGGGGATGTAGCGCCACGGAGTTTAGTTTAGTTAGCGTGTGCCCGCGGCTTCGCCCGCGATAATTATTTCAAAAATTAAAAATTAAGAGCATAATAGTTAAATCGTTATATTTATTAACACCTAAATCACGTGGACTACATACCACGATTAGATAGCGTCGCCTGGTAAAAGCGACCTCAGATTCGAGGTCCTTGGCCCAGAAAACCCCTTTATAGTGAGTTTCGTCCAAATCGAACAACATTTGACCATATTTAGGCCTATATTGATTATCCCTCTAATAATAATAATAATAATAATAATAATAATAATAATAATAATAATAATAATAATAATAATAATAATAATAATAATAATAATACTAATAGGCCTACTAATATTAATCCTCTTCGTGTAGGTTGAAAATTTAATATGTTGCGTGCCCTGACATTATAAACAAATGAACTGACCAGCGTGAGCTACAACATTCAAGCGATCGCGATGGTTTTATGTCTAAGGTATGACAAAAATAGCCAAAGCCTACTGTAATTGATTGGACATTGAAATGTATTACTGAAAACTGATGCTTCGAAAACGCAATAAATACACGTTTTCTGCCCGTTTTTCACTCATAACTCACGAACGAAAGCAAAAATTAAAAATGTAATATGCCAGAAACCTTCCCGGGAATGCACTCAACATGGCGATCGGATGAATGGTGTAGTAATGCATAAAGGACAGACACACACACATACATTCATTTTTATATATAACTTATATAGATTAGCCTCTCTAGAATGTCATAGGCCTATTACTCATCCACGTCCTTGCTAATACAGAACTTGTGTGACTGCCTTCCGTCAAGGGAGGGGGAAGTTTTTCTTGCGAGGACTAGCCTTCAGTTCCCTCGTGGTGGTCGAGATACATAGGCTACGACTTAGACTTAGAGAATAAGTTTTCTGTGTGTTTGATTAAGTATCTTTATTCTGTGCTTTTGTTATTGTAATTTTACACATTTTATTGTTAGTGGATATTGGGTCCTCGTTATTTCTACAGAAAACCAATTTCCGAGGTAAGTGCCTACATTGTAAGTTATGTAGCCTAATGGCTTTTATCAATTCTGTTCCCAGTTTGCCGGATTAATGTAAGTTTACCAAACAACACGTTTCCTGGGGACATTCCACGAATTTATATTTCTGTCCCCGGATAAAATTTGTCCCTTAATCTACTTAGTCAGTGGCGATTATTCCATATAGGATGTGAGGATCATCCTACACTTCATAATTCATCTACATAAATGTTTACTAGCATTCATTGTCAAAATTAAAACAATAAAATGACAAAACAGCGTTATTGTAGAGCACTTGGGATGGAAGTTAGCGGTTCTGTTTTGAGCAGGTTGGTATTAGCGAGGATGTCCTCAGTGTTGGTGTTACGCAGTCCATGCCGTTGTTTGATCTCTGGGGCATGTGAAGGGGGAGACGGGGAAGGGAAATGTTGTGAGAAGCCAGTTTCATATGGTGGAAGTTGAGGACGTCTTACAGTACAGTCCTTCCTCACGTTCGATAGCTTGTTTTCTAAGAGGGGAATGATCATATTTTTATTAATATTTATTTATTTCATTTCTTGGTATATATTATAGGCCTAGCTATTATTAAACTTTACAGTGCTGTTTATATTTCAATATAAGTATTCCTGGAGTAATATCAAGTTTGATATCAACTATGAAAATTATAGCGGAATAGCTGATTTCCGTAAACGACAGTTTTCATACGTGGTTAAATATTTTCATATTTTAGGATAAAGCATTATTGTATTAAATTTACATCTCAGCCTTTATGTATTTTTTACGGCGACGCATATGTACAGTCGGTCAAATAAAAAAACGTCGGGCGGTATTTGATTAAGTATCACGAACGAGCATATGCGCATGTACAGGAAGGCTTAAGGTTAGATTCACATCTGCCTCTTGTCTATCCATGTATTTTCTTGATTATTTAGTCAGTTTTGTTCCAAAACGAACATGTATAGAAGGCTGTGGCTATATGCCTCACATCCGCCATATTCTTGCATGGAAGTTCTTATAATAATAATGAATAAATTCGCGAGGAATATGTTTATTCAAGGAGAATTTTTTAAAGATTTTATTTTATAATACCGGTACTTGTAGTGCAAAATCAATAACTTACGTTCAACTTCTGCAACCATTCTAGCATCGAAATCAGATCCACGTTTCCTATGAAAACTTCCGGTCGCATTATAGTGAAGTACCCACCTCTTTAAGAAATATGGAACCTTCTCGCTGCTTCAGAGGCCGAAAATTGCAGTTCAATTACAGCCCTAACTACACTTTCTCTCAAGCTAGCATTTGTATGTGGTGCGATGACACAAAGCAAAATGAATTATGACAATATCGTGTGTTGCGCTTTCCGCGTTTTTCATTTTTCCCTTGTTGTTTATTTTTTTCCCTCCTGTCGCATGGCCTCATATGTTCCGAAAATTACCTGTGTTTTATGTTTTTTATAGGAAACTTGTGAACTAATGCGTTAAAACTTTAATTTTAACTGCATACGAGTCCCGACGTTTTTTATTTGACCGACTGTACGTCAATAGCAGTGAATGGGTTAATTCGCTCTCTCCACACCATCCTACACAACTAAAAAACGAGGAGTCGCCACTGTACTTAGTACTACTCCTACTCCTACTCCTAAAATTAAAGCACTTACGAATTTGTAAGTCGCCACAGGGTTGATATCTCATATTGAGAACGCCTGGTGGTATACCGGGATATGCGAGTCAGTTGGAGAATTTAATGTTGTACCGGCATGTTGCCATGGTAGCTCAATTGGTAAGAACAGCGGCACGGAGAGCCGAATATCCTGGTTCAAATCCCGGCTATGGCATTGATTTTTTTCAGTGTGGCTCTACCTTTCCACCTTAGGCTACATATGGTCAGTGTGAAAAAATTATCGGCAAAAGATAGATTTATGCTGCACATAGGCGTAACCAGGCCGACCATATGGGGGGGTTATAACATCCGCGTGGTCTGGGGGGTATAAAATACCCCCCAGGGAGAGGGGGGTCCGGGGGTCCTCCCCCGGAAAATTTTAAAAATTAAGATGCAAAATAACGAGTTTTAAGCTTCCGGGGGTCCTCCCCCGGAAAATTTTAAAAATTAAGACGGAAAATAACGAGTTTTAAGCTTCCCACACTTTATACTTGTATTAAGCAATTTATGGGCAGACTTTCAAAATTATACAATTTTCATTTTTTTAATCAATGGGGGGGTTCAAACCCCCAAAACCCCCCCCTCGTTACGCCTATGATGCTGCACCCCAGCCAAGCTCCGCCGTTTTGTTAGGTTAGGAACGTTTATATGTTAGTTTAGGAGCAATATACTGAATAGCACGAGGTTTATTATGTCTCACATTGAATTTCTTCTGTGACGAAACCCTAAACCCCACCTTCCCAGGTGGGCCTCATTAGAGAGGAGCCTAGGGTGCAGCATTAAACTATTTTTTCCCGAATTATCATTCCAAGTTACTTAGGTGGAGTTTTTCCTCACCTGTGACACGAATGTCGGGAAACTTTAGGCCCTTGTGGTCCCCAGATATCATCTTCATCCTTGTTCGGAGTGAGTGTGTGTGTGTGTGTGAATGGTGTGTCTCGTCCTATGTGTTCGCGTTGTCACGGAGGTGGCCCCCGGCATTGGGCTGATCACTCATCCGGGGCGGCCCTCCATGTCCTTTTCTGGTCAAAAAAGTATGTGTGTGATCCATAGATATTCCCTCTCCCGACAGGTCGTGGCCGAGCGAAGATAAATTTATATCTTTTAATATCATCAAGCAACATTCCTGCAAAGTTGTAAGAAAACCGAGCTACGCGTTTTATAGTAATTGTTTAAAACACAAATTTACAAACAGAACAAAAGCCCGGTCAATTACTGGTCTTATACAGTGCCACCAATAAGTCTCTCCGCAGCTCTTGTTATGTTCGCCACCCACGCGAAGGTTGGTATTTCTCCCTACATTGCTTTCATTGCAGGTATACCAGAGTAGGTCATGTTAACTGTTGTGCATCTGTTTGCTATTGTTGATGAGTCGAAAATTGGAATAAGTAATTACATTACATCTTTAGTTAAACTTTTCGAAAATAAATTGAAGCGAATGAATTTTTGTCTTCAAGAAAACAGTAAATATTTTCAAAATAAGTGAATTTTCAGCCATTCCACGGAAAGTGAGCCTAAAGTGTCCAGACCCTAACACCCTTTTAAAATTAGCCTAATTAAAAGTATAATTATGTCATCATTGAAAAATTATGAACTTATTTTTCAGTACTGGTCTACTGAAGAACTAATTCTGAAAAGCAGTTTCAACATTTTTCAATGATGACATACGTAATTATACTTTTAATTAATTTTAAAAGGGTGTTATGGTCTGGACACTTCGGGCTCACTTTCCGCGGAATGACTGTTTTATGTTATTTTTATTTCTTACTTCACAAATGATTGTAACCATAGCAACTGATTTTCATTTGTTAACGGATTCTCGCCTGCTGGCGCTATAGAAAAAGATAACTTAGGTTGAAATGCAGATTTATTAAAATCTAATTTAGAAACATCTTCTGATAAATTACAATGCAACAAAAAACAATTGATTAATTCTTGAATCCAACACCGACACAACTTTGCTAGTGCAGTTTTACCGGCGGCTTTCTTTACATGTCTTGGATGCCTTGTCCGCGCACTGGAAAACAAAAGAGCATCTTGTTAACAAAGGTGGTTGAACTCTTAAGTAAAATTGATGGGTTTAATTTACCTTTTTTACGCTATTTATGTTGTCAACATAACTTTTCTCTTAGCTAATACAGTGGCAATTAACGTACCAGTGGATAGGATATTTTACCGACTTATGACATGGCATACTTAGTATAGCCTACACTGTATTATAACACGTTTGTTTCAACCAGTAGTCTTCATCTCGCGGCCCGGCGCCCGCATGTGGCCCGCAAACAAAATTATTTTAACTTGGTTCTAAAAGGGCCAATGTCAGTTTCTTGCAAAAATGAGATGTACGCATTATTGAGGTCAGCTAGTCTTTATCTTTTGTATGCTAAAAGTGCCAATGTATGTTGCTATTAATAGACATAATACAGAAACCTTAGAGGCCAATGTCGGAAGCTCTCAGCAAAAAATGTATCTTCTATAAAGGCTTCAAAGTCAGTTATCTCAAAAGCAAGTTTTATGACATTGACCTTTTTAGAACCAAGCCACATTAATAATATTGTTAACTATGAGACGCGTCCATAAAGTAACTTCTCCTGGGGCCGTTTACAAAAACCAAACACAATTTCAAGGAAATATTAATGCAACAGACACAGCCAGTGTTCAGCTATTTTTCAACATATTCCCCGCCGGAATTGAAACATTTGTCTTACCGTGACACCAACTTTTTAATATCTGTATCGTAGAAGTCTGCCGCCTGGGATTTGAATTACCGTGTGACAACCACCTTCGCCTCTCTGTCATTCTCCGTCATTCTTTGTCATTTCGTGAGGTGTAGGAAATGATGGAAATCACTGGGAGCGTTGTCTGGGCTTTAGGGTGAATGTTTAAACACCTCCCAGCCGAACTTCTGCAGGAGACCTGCTAGGAGGTGTTTAAACATTCACCCTACAGCCCGGACTTCGCTCCCAGTGATTTCCATCTTTTCCTACAGCTCAAGAAATGTCAGGGAATGACAGAGAGGCTCAGATGTTTGTCACACAGTGGTTCAAATCCCTGGCGGTAGACTTCTACGACACAGGTATTCAAAAGTTGGTTCCACAGTATGACAAATGTTTCAATTTCTGTGGCGATATGTTGAAAAATAGCCTGAATACTTGCTGTATATGTTGGAATATATATGTCCATCAAAATGTGTTTTGTTTCTGTAAACAGCCCCAGGGAAACTTACTTTATGGATGCGCCACGAACATTGCCAATTTAGTGACAAAGAAAGTGTCAGGTTTCACCTTAATTTGTGTTATTAGGCTTAATTAAGGGGGACGTGGGTCAAGAATTTCAAAAAATCACATATTTAAAAGAATTGCATCATCTGATGTTTTAAGAATATTCTCTAAAAATTTTAGGGCCGAATTCCGTCTGTGAATGCCTTTTAAAAATAAAATACCCATGTACATATACATATAGGCTACATATACGTATATACAGAGTGTTAATGAATAACGCCGACATATTTTACCTGTGTATAGAGAGGGCATAGACGAGCAACTTTTATCAGTATATTTTAGCTCTGAGGATTCAATTTTTCCTGTTACAGGATAAAATCTCCCAGGGCATAGCCACCACTGACTTCTAGCATTTGAAAAAATACAAAACAAAGGAACTTCGTTCTTAATACTGTAGTTATGAAAAAAAAAAAATCCCTTTAGGCAGGCCTACAGGCTGAGGTAGATTTCAAAGTGCTTTTGGTTTAATTTATTATCGCTGCGCAGCACTCTTCTTTTTTAGCCTTGGCATGGCAAACCTGCAGTAAAGAGGAAGAGCCTACAATCATTTGTTTTGACAACAAGAATAGGATATAATATTCTGGGAGGCCGTGCGCAAGATCAACAATGAATAAAATTAGCAAAGCCGCTAAACAAGACAAAATTATGATATTATAATAATTCTTTTAAGTGTTATTATTTTCAAACATTAAAATCTCGCGTCATATGAGAGCTATAAAGAAACTATTTATTTATTTGTAGAGTACTCATCAAGAGCTTTTCAACGATACCCCACAAGACGTGGTTTCAAAAGTTTCGAATTTTCATCCCCCATCCCCACTCGTACCCCCAAAACCCCCCGAATCGTTGGTGTCACTGTGAACTCCATAGGGAGTACTCTAATTTATTCAAACAAAGTTTCCCTCTATACTTCATAGGGGCCTAGATAGAAATGTTTTAAAATTTCAACCCCCTCCTCCGACCACCCCCATGGGCCAATTTTTCTCATTAACGAACTTGTCCGAACTATTGGGCCTAGAAATAACATAATAAAATTTGGTTCAAATATCTTCAAAATTACGGCCGCTATCGTGTAAAGATATAAATATATATATATATAAATATATATATATATAAATATATATATATATATATAAATATCACAGAATTTTTTTTGAACGGGCGGTGGTTTCGTACTTAGGGGAGCATGAAACGTAAAGATATGAAAGAATTTTTCGAAAATCATGAAGTGGTATCCATTGCAATAGGTAGATTTTTCTTCGAAATCTACCTAAAAAAAGAACTAATGCAATGGCGGCCAGTCGTGTGATTAGTCTGTACATTTTGCAGATTGTGGAAACACTAAATTATGATATAGCTATTGATCAATGATTAAGAATCAGGTTTTTATCGATCACTAAGAAGGAATTAAGCCAATTTAATGAAACTTTTAATCCTATTTTGCTTAATTATTGACTTACAAGCACCAAATTGCAATGTCTTTAATGCCCTGTAGCATACACATTTTACGTCATAGAGCAAACACCTCCTAATAAAAGTTGCTTGTCTATGTTCCCTCTATACGCAGGTAAAATATATAAGAGAATATGCTAGACGTACGACTGACTAACATTATGGCTGAGTTTTGTAAAGAAGGCAGTCTATAATGTAAGCCTATAAACTCACCTCTAAAACACGATTCTCCATGGTGCTAAATCGTGCTACCAGATTCTGCAAATCCTTGGACGAGCTCTGCAACTGCAACAACGCATGAGAAAAACATATGAAAGGCGATTCAAGGTGTTCCAGTTTGCGTGAAAAGCTCGTGGTCTCGATATACTTGTTTTTATTTAATATTTTAAGGGGAAACCTAACATCCTATCTTTACAATGTCAACCACAATGCAGGCCTACCTTCTCTTAAAGAAAATCTTTTTACAGTGTCTATACATTTCCGACCTCAATTTCGGAAAAAAAAGTAATTTCAATTTCGAAAAAGGTAATTTCAATTTGTAATCAATTTGTACAGTGCTTATTTCACTCCTAGACTGTTGCTTTCCTTTATTTTGCTTTTCTTTTAGCCTATTTATTACTGAAAAATCCGGCTGTCAGATTTCTAAAACCCTTTCCGGTGAAGAAACAAATATTAAATAGGAATTAATCGGAGAACTGTGTTGCCTTTCACATGCTCTTGCAACTCTGAAAGAACATGTTCACTTTACAAATCGTTCTTCACTGGTAGATCTTCCTTACAAACTCTAACAGCCATGAATAAGATAAGATTTTTGCGAAACTAATGATTTATTAACTTTTATTTTCGTGCAATTTGTTTTTACCTATTTTGGTGCTTATTTCTTGTATTTTTCGTGCTTATTTACTTTCTTATTTTACTGTTTTATTTTCTTATAAGTCCGGGACCCATTGCTAATTTTTCTTGTAGACGACAGATTAGTCTATCCTTTATGAAATGTGGAGAAAGAAAATGATTTTGTAGCGTTATATTTTCGTAATTTGTTAGGACTATATGAGTAGGCATTTGAGTTTATAGGATGGCTGAATTACCTCGTCACACAACTCCATGTTCCTCGCCACCTCTGTCATCTCCATCTGCAACAACATAAATAAATTCACGTAACTTTCTCTATCATAAGCAATGGAACATTCCATTAAAATTAGTATTTTAATTAGATGGGGCATTAGATGTTTTCTTTCTTTCTCTTTCGTAGTTTTATCTCTCCCTGATAGGAACCTTTAAGCGACCCGGGCCTTACCGGGCCACGACCTTTTGGGAGAGGAATGAACAATGGATCACAATACAGACATACTTTTTTGATCAGACAAGGACATGGAGGACCTCCCGGATGGGTGATCAGCCAAATGCCGGGGTCACCTCCAAGACAACACGAATACATAGGACGAGATACACCATTCACACACACACACTCACTCAGAACAAGGCGAGGATGGGATGAAGATGATAATGACGGCCAGATGATATCCGGGGACCACAAGGGCCTAAAGTTACCTGAAATTTGTCTTACAGGTTCCTATTGTATAATTCCTATAAATGTTGTATAATTAATGTGATTTATATAAATTTGTTGTTCCAAAATTGAGGAAAAACCCCGGAAAAACCTTACCTAGGTAACTTGTCCCGACCAGGAATCGAACCCGGCCCGCTGCGCGAGAGGAGCGATCGCATCCCTGTTTTATTTAAATCTCTATATATATAAAAGGCTTTGTCCTGACTGACTGAATGAATGACTGACTGACTGATTGACTGAATGACAGGAATCAACGTACAGCCTAAACTATAACAGGTAGAGACTTGGAATTTTGACAGTACCTTCGTTTCATAATGTAGGTGCTCACTGAGAAAGGATTTTGAAAAATTCTGATTCTGAATGCCAAAAATTAGGCCTAAATGTTTTTGAAAATACTTAATCCCTTTTTACATAGAATTATCAATTCCAAATCACAGAATATATTGTTGCCAAATGCTATCATGTGGGCTTGGAAGAAACAAATGAAATGCACTTTTCACAAATAAGAGAAGTTATCAAAATAATTCATGTTATAAATAAATATTACAGAAAGAAATCCACTAAAATAATGGAATCACATAACTTTCTCTACCCTGGACATAGAGAAAACAAAACGAGGTATGGTAATGTGTATATTATTATATTATATCGCAGGTTTTTGGAGAGAAAAGTATGAAAGTGATAATGCTTTCTGTTTAATTTCATCCGCAAAACGGCTTTATGGTAACATAAGAGTGGGAAATTTCCCGCCTCGATATTACAATTTTATGTTACAGGAATTTCTGTTTCTTCTTATTTAAACCTCTACCAGGCTTGCTGTGCACTGTACAAGCGATGGGATGCAAAATTCTAGATCCTCTATGAGCCATAAAAAACTATATCAAGCGTTTTCTGAGGGAATAGTTTGAGTGTAATAAGTCGTTCTTCCTATTTCAAAATATAAATGCCTATATAAGGACCTAGAATTTAAAATTGAAAATCCTTCATAAGCTAATTTCCAATTACAAAATACAAAACCCGGGCGACGCCGGGTCTTTTAAGCTAGTAATTTATATAAAAGAAAAACAATTAGCCTATAACATATTTGATAACACTAACATATTTTTTTTACATAACTTGCATGAAATAACGTAAATAATGTTGTAACATGAAAATTCTAATCTTTAGTAGGCCTATCTGATAGTGTATGACCCGCGACCCGCCTATTCATTTTGGTTGGCCTTTGCCCTTCTTTCTGGATAAAGAAATAGTATATTGCGATACAAGTGCCGTAAGCGGTGCTTACGGATCGAGGAAAGAGTTTGAAAAAACTTGCGCCGAGTTTTTTTCAATTTCCGATATTCGTTATGCGCTTACGGCACAAGTATTGCATGCTATTTTTTGCACGATGATTATTTATATCAATTTATTTATATTAATTGAGATATTAGCTGAAACTATTATGTATATACATTATTGAAGATGGATGTTATATTTCAGAAAGTGATTCGCATGTGTTTGTTGTTATGGGAACCGAATATTTGTCCTGTTAAAGTCGCCACAAACTAGGGGGCATTGGTTCCGGTCTTCCATAAAGACTTGTATTATGATGGTTTTACTTACGGCACTTGTGTTTTTTGTAATTTTTACCGCACGGAGATTTCTTTTGTTTTCATAGCAACCAGGTTGCGTGCGGGAATGTCAAATTACGATCCACGGCAACAATAATCGTAAGTACCACTAATTAGTTACGTCGTGCAAAAATTAATTCAAAGTTCGTGGACTGTTCATTCATCTAGTATGCCGTGGTCTTACGGTTCACAGAATATTGACAACAAGGTGAGAAAATAATTATTATTTACAAAATCCGTTACAGTTTATTCGTGGAATAGTCTTAATAAATCCTAACCGACATTGCGAGTTTCATCAAATAAATTTGTTCGAGCTTTTTTTCTCGCAAATATATCGATAAACTCTTAAATCTCTCGTGGGATTACCTATGAAAAATCCATGGGACAGCAAACCGTACTGTACTTTTTGATATAAAGGCAAAGGTATCCGCGGTGGCAAGGGACAATCCCCGTCCTTCCCTAAGATTACAATCAAATCTCAATTCCTATTCTAACCTTACCATGCGTGTGCTTTGCTCCAGTTGTTCCCGCATGTTCCGGACGATCTCTCTCACGTTTTCCATCTGAAATACACAAATACACTTATCAGCATTCTAATGATAGCAGATACATTTCTATGTAGAAAGTTTATATCAACATTGTGTCGTGTTTTTAATGGCTACAGAGGAAGTTTTTTTCTTGGTAGAAATTCGCAGTGTTATCAACTGACTTGAACCCTACGTTTTACTTAAAAATGGAAGTTCAGTGGATCATTAGGGAGAGCCGTACAAAATTTCATGAAATTATCTTTTCAGGGTGTCCACAGAAATTTCGAAATAAATTTCTCTGACTTTCCTTGGCCAGAAACTTAGATTTCCCTGACCACAAAATTCATGGTTTTAATTTTTTTTAAATAAACAAAACAAGAAAAAATCCAGCCTCCCCTAACTTCATAAGAAAATAAGAAATGATTGGCTGAATGGTCAGACCACTCGCCTTCTAACGTTGGGACCCGGGATCGAATCTCGGCGGATCCATGTGCAATTTGTGATGTAGAAAACGGGGTCGGGGCAGTTTTTCTCGGGGTGCTCCTGTTTCCCTGTTCTATATCATTCCACCAAAGCTCCATTCATCTTACTATGACCATTGATTACGATAAAGGAATTATTATTATAATAAGAAATGATTAGCTCATGTACTGAAAAGAAAATTGCTTACACGGCCTGGGTTAGAGCAAAACACATGTCCCTCACATTTCAATCACTGGAGCTAGTTATGTTCCCTGACTATTCCATATTTTTGTACAAAGTACCTGACTTTTTCCTTTACTTTAAAAAATCCCCTAATTTTTCCCTGACCGATTTCAAATTCCCTGACTTTCACTAACTTTCCGGAATGTGGACACCCTGTATAAATATATTCTGGACACTATTATTTAAACAGTTTTATAGAATTCAGTATTAAGAAAATCTTATAGGCCCACTTAGGACTGTGTAAAATTTTAATGGGACCTTTCAAAGTCAAATTATTCCAGATTTTGTAATAACTTGGCTTAGTACATGCACAACTTACTCTAGTCGTGAGTGCATCGACTTCTCTAAGGAGTTGATTGTACCGGGAAACACTTCTCCAGATCTGAAACAAGAAACACATGGATGTCCCTATTAGGCCTATGTTTATTCGGAGACACAAGGTGTCGTTTGGATAATTTACCCATAGGTAATTCGCGAGTTTATAGAAACCGGCCATAAGCCAACGAAAACATATGCCTCAGCAATCAGCTCTTAGCAAGTTCTCGTAGTTCTTGTCTTCTGCTGTATGTGGCAACTGATGGCGTGCGGTGACGTCGAAGCTATTTCTTGAATTTTGACATCACGAAATGAACCCATGCCCCTCATATTTTGATCACTGTGGCTAGTTATTTTCCCTGACTATTCCATATATTTTTTTTTTACAAATTTCCCTGACTTTTTCCTTTATTTTACAAAATTCCCTGACATTTCCATGACAGATTTCAATTTCCCTAACTTTCACTGACTTTTCAGGATTTGGGCACTCTGTATAAATAAATTCTGTAAGCTATGATTTGAACGTAATTTTAAATTAACACGAACTTAATTTATTTTATTTTAAATATATATTGTTTATTACGCAGTTTATTTTGCTTCACTCAAGGATTCAAGATCATTCCGTGATCGATAATAATAATCGATAACACGTGAGTGTTATAAGGAAAATTTATATCTTAATGGATGTCATTCTGATACCGTTAAGTTATTAGTAAATGTTTGGCCTGCTAATATTACTAGTAAACTATTTCATAAACTTCAAAGGTAATACAATTTTATAATAATATTAGGCGTTTTTCTATGAACGTGTTTGCAATAATAAGTTATTCTCAAATCCGTATGATACAGATTTCGTGATCTTAAAATTGTGAAGAAAAAAAAAATAGTTCTGATTCAAAAATCAATAATTACGAAAAGTCAAAGGAATTTTAGACACAATAATATTTTAAAAATTGTCTCTAGATTTTAGTACGTCTATCGCTATCTTGAATAAGTGCGTGATAGGTTAATTGATTTCTCAAAGCTATAATAGTTATTTTCTAATCTACACAAATAGGCAGTTCATCAAAAAGGAAATAAGAAGGAAATATACGATGTGAAGATAAAAACAGATGCCATCAAATATTTCAACAATGAGATTTGTAACATTTATGAAGTTATACGTAGGCCGTGTTGCTTTGAAGTAATGCAGAAAAGAAGAATAACAAGAAACAAAAAACAAACAACAATCCAACGACTTAACCTCGAAATCATTCAATGACTAATGAATTAACAATTAGTGAACAGATTTTATAAATGCACGATATTTTTACAAAACAAGAAGTTGTTAATAAATAGTATGAGTTATAATATTATTTAATATTATTAGCGAGTTCTATGTAACAAAACCCTGACTTACTTGAATGGCGGTGGAAAGGATTCGATCCTAGTAGAAAAACAAAGCATATCCTTACCCAAAAAAGGACTATGATGCCGTGAAGGATATTGATGTAGAACCACAAGCCACACGTCCCTTGAAATTCTTCAATTGCCCCCCACATTTCCCACATTTGTTTATACATCGGGTTTCTAAAAATTTCTAGCACTGCTTCCAAAAGAAACGGAAGTATATTTTTGTTATTTTCATCTAAATAAATGACTGTCGATGAAATAATCTTTATAGTTGTATTGATAAAATAAAGACGGCCATGTGCAACACGAACTAAAGGGAAGAATTTATTGATACAGCAGCGAAATGAAAGAAAATATATGCTACTGATTACTACCCAAAAGTTCAGGATCTGATATTCGACTCTACACGCGATTTCAATCCAGAAACCTTGCTGAACAAGCTGAACAAAATATTTGTGGGGAAAGAAATTCAACAGAACGTTGCCAGCATAGGACAAGCTATGGTACTGATGAATCCCCACTATCGGTCAAATAAAAAAAGACCTTAAAGTAGCCTAAGTTTCTCTAGGGCCGTTTACACAAACAAAACATTATTTCATGGGAATATTTATTGCAGCAAATATAGCAAGTATTCAGCTATTTACAAACATATTCACCACAGGAATTGAGACATTTGTCATACCGTGGGACCGACTTTTGAACACTTTTGTCCTAGGAGTCTGCCGCCTGGGATTTGAACGATTGTATTGACAACCATCTCCGCTTCTGTCATTTTCTGCCATTTCTTGAGGTGTAGGAAAAGATGGAAATCGCTGGGAGCGAGGTCTGGGTTGTAGGGTGGATGTTGAAACATCTCCTAGCCGAACTTTTGCAGGAGACTTGCAGGGAGGTGTTTAAGCCTCCACGCTACAGCTCGGACCTCGCTCCCAGTGATTTGCATCTTTTCTTACCTCTCAAGAAATGACAAAGAATGATAGAGGTTGACAGAGAAACGGAAAAGATTGTGACGCAATGGTTCAAATCCCAGGCGGCAGACCTCTACGGTACATTTATTCAAAAGTAGGTCCCACGCTATGACAAATGTCTCGATTCTGGTGATGAATTTGTTAAAAAATAGCTGAACACTTGCTGTACCTGTTGCAATAAATATTTCCATGAAATTGTGTTTTGTTTGTGTAAACGGCCCTAGGGAAACTTACTTTGTGTATCAGAATGTGTTCCAAATTCCCATATCCATAAAAGAATTGTATGGTCATGTATCAGCATTTATAAAAGCTAAGCGTAATAAAAATTTATAGAATTAAATGCTGGAAACACACAAAAAAGTTGAACTGCGTTACAGGTTGTATTTAGTCCATTTATGTTTCATGGATTGGATAGGAAAGAATCATCCGAAAGCCATTTACACCCATTATACAAGAGCTCTGAGCGTTAATGGCAGGATGTAGAGACCTCAGGGGACCTCGGATTTGCGGGTTTATACGTGAGATAACAATAACATTTCCAGGTATCCATAGAACCAGTCGTTTTTACATTTGTTACATACAACGCTTTCTTTTTCGCAATGGCATAAATGCTACACAACCTTATAATATAATATAATATACTATCATGTGCCCGCGATAGCCTAATTATTTCAAAAATTAAAATTTAAAGCATAATAGTTAAATCATTATATTTATTAACACCTAAATCACGTGGACTACATACCACGATTAGATAGCGTCGCCTGGTAAAAGCGACCTCAGATTCGAGTTCCTTGGTCCAGAAAACCCCTGTATAGTGAGTTTCGTCCAAATAAAACAATGTTTGACCATATTATGGCTTACAACATTCAAGCGATCGCGAAAGTTTCATTTCCAAGGTATGACAAAAATAGACAAAGCCAACTGTAATTGTCAAACTTCCATTTAATTTAATTCCAAACCCATCTGAAACCCACTGGCAACAATATGTTTTAATGTCAAATGTGATTAGGATTCGATAATTCTGTGTAAAAAGAGTATTCTCAAAAACACTTGAATTTTGGCATTTAAAATAAAAATTTTGCAAAATCCTTTCTTACTGAGCACTTACATTATGAAACGATGGTACTGTCAAAATTTCAAGTCTCTACCTATTATAGTTTAGGCTCTACGTTGATTCCTGTCAGTCAGGACAAAGCCTTTTATATATATATAGAGAGATTATTTATTTTTTGCTGTCCTTAACTAATTAGTTATATTACGAATGTTGTTGCCGTGGATCGTAAGTTGACATTCCCGCATAGCAATCTTGTTGCTATGTGCGGCAAGAGTTTCCGTGCTGTTATGAATTTACTTACGCCACACCTCATAATACAAGCCTTTATGAACAAGGCCCCCAGGACAAATATTCGGTTCCCATAACAACAAACACATGCTAATCACTTTCTGAAATAAACATCTATCTTCAAGATTGTATATACATAATATTTTCAGGTAATATCTCAGTTAATATAATTAAATTGATATAAATAGTCATCGTGCCTTTATTTTGATATATTTATCCTAATACTACAATTTGTACAATTATTTAAAGAAATTCCTCCATACTTATTTACAAATATTCGGTTCCCATAACAACAAACACATGCGAATCACTTTCTGAAATATAACATCCATCTTCAATAGTGTACATACATAATATTTTCAGCTAATATCTCAATTAATATAATTAAATTGATATAAATATTCATCGTGCAAAAAATAGCATGCAATACTCGTGCCGTAAGCGTATAACGGATCTCGGAAATTGAAAAAACTCTGCGCGAGCGCCTCGTTTTTTCAAACTCTTTCCTCGATCCGTAAGCACCACTTACGGCTCTTGTATCGCAATATACTATTACCTGGTGGAATTAAGGGAAAATATCTGCGAAAAAAAATTCCACAGTAGTACATTTCATGGAAATGTTTATTGCAATAGATATAGAAAGTCTTCAGCTATTTTTCAACACATTCGCCACCGGAATTGAGACTTTTTCATTCCGTGGGACCAACAAGACAAAAAATGCACGTTTTCTGCCCGTTTTTCACTCATAACTCACGAACGAAAGCGAAAATTAAAATTCCGGTTTAGAGGTGCATTTTCCGACCCTTCAGCCCACCTATGTTTAAAATTTCAGATCTCTGCGTTCAGTAGATTTCGCTGGGCATCGCGGAAAGACAGAAGGACAAACACTTTTTTATATAGGCCTATATATATATATATATTTTTGTTATACATAAGTATTGTGTTATTAATAATCAATAAATCAATGCGGCCCAATGGTCTTTCATCAAAAAGAAAATGGCCCTTTAGTTAAAAAAGGTTTGCCTTTAGATATTCCAGTCGGTGTTTAAATCCATGTTATATTAGAACAGGAGCAAACTTGAAAAGTGTGAGGTAGTGCCATCTCGTACACATTTCAGGAACTACGTCCTTGTTTCTGGGGTTACTTCACAGATAGCGACACTGAACTGGTGTAGCGTTGTAATCAATACCATAACTTGTAATTATCAGAAACTTTTAAATATTTTTAATTGATAAAAAAGGTTTATTCTTCACGTATATTTTTTTATAATCGACTTAGTTGTCGACAAAGGAATTTATAAGAAAAACTGTACATTTTAAAAATCTATCATAGCATTATTTTAGAATTTATATTTTTGTATACGATGTAGCGTAATAAATATGCCATGACATTTATTTCATATGTTAGGGGAAACGGTATTGCCTAAATTTACAATGTTAAATACAATGCACCTTAAAAAAAAACTCCTAAAGCTAGGCACTTGATATTTTTACGGTGTCTAGATACCTACCATGTGTCAGTAGCCTACTGAAAAAGGATCTTTCATAAAGGCACTTATTTACTGAAATATGGTTTTTTTTCTTCATAAATAAATTTTATCAACATTCTTAAGTACCATTTGACCTGTAAATATTCCATAAATTAACCAATTCAAAAAAAATATTTGTTTATTTATTGTGTATAAGATGTGTCAATAATAAAAAAAAATAACCTGAAATTTCAAGTTTGTAGGTTATGTAGAAGCTGAGAAAATGTACCTTTTATACAGAAAAAGTAATGCTGAGGCATACAGTACCCGTATTCAGGACCCCTTTGGTCAGTCATGAAATGAACTGATGCCATTTTGGATAAATAAATAAAAATAAAAAAAATACGGACAACGAGCTTCGAAATTAAAACATCCTTCCGCCATGGTCTGGATCTTCTCAGAAAAATAAAAAATAGCTTGGAAAGAATTATGTATGATACATGATTCTAAAGATGATCACAGTTTTCATCCAAAAATCAATTCCATTTCCTCTTAATGGCGTAAATAATAATAATAATGATAATAAAACTAGAATAATGCGAATTTCATTCTCTGCTGCCATCTGCTAGCAACCTGTTCAACCGTTGAGCTCTTGCCAGTTCCTACAGATCAGCAATGAAATACTAGACAGCCTGAAATTATACGTCCCTGATTACCGGCACAATGTTGGATTGAAAATTAGTACAGAAAACCCTAAGTAGACCTATGTGGTCATTAAACGTCAAAATAAGGTGCTACAAAATATTAGAATAGCCGGTAAATCGATCGGACAAGTGGAAAAATTCAAATATCTGGAAGCAATAATTACAAATACAAATAATATTAAGGCAGAAGGTAAGTGTAGACTCAAATCAGGAAATGCCTGCTTTTATGCAGTTCAGAAACTCTTTATTTTCTCGGCTTCTATCAAGAACTCTAAAAATAAACATTTATAAGACAACTAGCTTAAAAGACCCGGCGTCGCCCGGGTTTTGTATTTTGTAATTGGAAATTAACTTATGAAGGATTTTAAATTTTAAATTCTAGGTCCTTATATAGGCATTTATAATTTGAAATAGGAAGAACGACTTATTACACTCAAACTATTCCCTCATAAAACGCTTGATATAGTTTTTTATGGCTCATAGAGGATCTAGAATTTTGCATCCCATCGCTTGTACAGCGCCTGGTAGAGGTTTAAATAAGAAGAAACAGAAATTCCTGTAACATAAAATTGTAATATCGAGGCGGGAAATTTCCCACTCTTATGTTACCATAAAGTCGTTTTGGGGATGAAATTAAACAGAAAGCATTATCACTTTCATACTTTTCTCTCCAAAAACCTGCGATATAATATAATAATATACACATTACCATACCTCGTTTTGTTTTCTCTATGTCCAGGGTAGACAAAGTTATGTGATTCCATTATTTTAGTGGATTTCATTCTGTAATATTTATTTATAACATGAATTATTTTGATAACTTCTCTTATTTGTCAAAAGTGCATTTCATTTGTTTTTTCCAAGCCCACCTGATACCATTTGGCAACAATATATTCTGTGATTTGGAATTGATAATTCTATGTAAAAAGGGATTAAGTATTTTCAAAAACATTTAATTTTTGGCATTTAGAATCAGAATTTTTCAAAATCCTTTCTTAGTGAGCACCTTCATTATGAAACGAAGGTACTGTCAAAATTCCAAGTCTCTACCTGTTATAGTTTAGGCTGTACGTTAATTCCTGTCATTCAGTCAGTCAGGACAAAGCCTTTTATATATATAGAGATTATCCTGCCGGTTGTAGGCCTATTATATGGATGTGAGACGTGGCCCCTTACATAATCTGAGAGTGGTCGAAAACAGGGGGCTTAGGAAAATATTCAGACCTAAGAGAGATGAAAACTGCATAACGACGAGCTTCATAACCTGTACTCTTCACCGGATATAGTAAGGGCAATTAAATCACGGGGGATGAAATGGGGGAGGAAAGACATATCTCGAAAGTATTGACTGGGTGACCCGAAGGGAAAAGATCACCTGGGAGACCTAGACGTAGGTGTGAGGACAATACTAGGATAGATTTAAGGGAAGTAGGATTTGCGAGGGATGGTTAGATGGAGTTTGCGCAGAATAGGGTTGAATGGCGGACTCAGGTAAGCGCGGCAATGAACCTTTGGGTTCCATAAAATAGATAATATTCCTTTAGCTTGCTGAGGTATTGTCAATTGCCATTGAGTAAGTAAGTAAGTAAGATGGGTGTAGTATTTTTTCTTAGCATTAGAGACCTATTTCTAATTACCCAATCGCTTATGGTCTGTTAAATGTATTTTCTAGACTCGAAAGTAAAAGAAGCAGTTTTAACGGTAAAAATATTAATCAAAAGGAGAATATAATACGACTGAGTGATATAAAATTATAACACTCCAGGGGAACCTACTTTATTTTTCCTGCTACGCCAATTCTCCTTACACTGTCAACTGCTGTAAATATAAATATGTATATAACAAATCACTGATGCAGAGAAGAAACAAATGACTATCACAAGCGCTTCCAGTAAACCCACTCTTTCAACAATGTCTATACTTTATTTCTGGACACTCTGTATTAATATGGCAGTAAAATTTTGTACTAGTTGATTGGTACGTTTTAAGCAAGTTGTTCCATGAGAATGATTCATTGTACATCGGATTCCCATTCATCTTTTGAACAGGGGGCGGAGAAGGTGTGAGAAGCTGACATCTGGTGAGATTTGTCAGTATCACTGTACAGAGAGAGAGAGAGTCTAATCGTGTTCTTCCCACAAACTCAGTCTATGAGCTGAAAAAAGGAAAACCTCCCATGATCGAAGGGGCTGTTTCCCTGAAGCTACAACTCCCCCCAACCCTGCGTAACAAAGTTGTCGATGTTCTCTGAGCTAGGGCTCCCCCCAGGGAGGCCAGCCTCCCAATAAAAGTGGCCTCTAACGGACCAGTCGAGAGATACATGATTAGCAGTGAACATGGTACTTTGACCCTTTTTCTTGTAACTCACAACTTTTCTCCTTAACTTGGTTCATATAAACTACACGATTACAAGGGTTGGGAAAGTAATAATTCTAATATTTAGTGAATTTTACCGGTATAGGAGTACTCTTCATCAGATATAGCAAGGGTAATTATATCAGGTAGGATGAAATGGGCTGGACATGTTGCGCGCATGGGGGAAGAAAGATATCTCAAAATTAAAAATTCCTTTAGGCAAGCCTTTCAGGCTGAGGTAAATTTCAAAGTGCTTTTGGTTTAATTTACTGTCGCTGCGTAGCACTCTTCTTCTTTAGCCTTGGCATGACTAACCCGCAATAATAACCGCAAAAAAGAGGAAAGAGCACTTTTTCAAGCATTCAAATCTCGCCTTATATGAGAACTATCAAGAAACTAGTTATTGATTTGTAGAGTACGCATCAAAAGCTTTTCAACGATACCCCACATGACGTGGTTTCGAAAATTTCGAATTTCCATCCCCCCCACCCCCTCGTACCCCCAAAACCCCCGAATTGTTGTTGTCACTGTGAACTCCATAGGGAGTACTGTAATTTATTCAAACAAAGTTTCCCTCTATACTTCATAGGGGCCGAAATATAAATGTTTCAAAATTTCAACCCCCGACTCCCCCCTGGGCCAATTTTGTTCATTAACGAACTTGTCCGACCTATTGGGCCTAGAAATAACATAATAAAATTTGTTCAATTATCTTCAAAATTACGGCGGCTGGCGTGTAAAGATATAATATATATAATTGAACGGGTGGTGGTTTCGTATTTAGGGAGGCATGAAACGTAAAGATACGAAAGAATTTTTCGAAAATCATACATGGTATCCATTGCAATAGGTAGATTTTTCTTCGAAATCTACCTAAAAGACTTCATATTTTCAATGAGCCAGTGAGTTAAGACTCAATGTGTTTGAATTCATGTTTTTGTAAACATAATTCTTAACAAACTGCGCTAGATTATGATAATATTAGTGTGTGCCTATCAATTTTAATTATACGACGAACCTTTTGTACAGGTTAATATTATGACATTTAGCATATATGAATGCGAGCTATTTTATACCACATATAGCCTATTGATGCTAGTCATTTTAATTTTTAATGACATAGTAAACTTAAGCCGAGATATCTCATTCACAATCAAATTATAAGAATTTCATGCATTAAGGTAAGTTAATTTATCATTTTGTAATTTTAATTTACCCATTTAATAAACATACATTGTAAATGATATTGGCAGTACCTTCTCCCTGGTACATCTATAAATAATAAATAAAATTGAGGGTATGACGTGGTACTAAAAAGCAACATCTATATCTCAAAAGTATTGACTGGGAGACTCGAAGGGAAAATACCACCGGGAAGACCTAGACGTAGGTGGGAGGACAATATTAGGATAGATTTAAGGGAAGTAGGATTTGCGAGGGATGATTGGCTAGAGCTAGCACAGAATAGGGTTGAATGGCGGGGTCAGGTAAGCGCGGAAATGAACCTCCGGGTCCCATAAATTAGATAATATTCCTTTAGCTGAGGAATTATCTTTTAAAATTCAACTGTATGCAACGATGAAGAAATACAATAAAATCGATAATCGCAATTATGATACGCAGAAAAAAATTATTTTTGTAATCGATTTGCAAGTTAAGCTCCAGATCGATTCATTACCCAGGGCTTACTGAAGACCAAAGTTTTAAAGTTTGATAAGCGTGTGCGAAGGAATATATGGGTAATGTTATTTGTCAAAGCTAACTCTATTGCAACTTCCAAAGCCGTATATGAACACTGTAAAACAATATGTTGTCTTGAGAACTGATTTGCATTTGATAAATTCTTTCTAAGATATTACCATAAAATAGGCACTAAATTGGGCTTTACTCCGGTACCGGTCAAGCAATTTGTTCCAAAATCAACAGGCTTTTTCCCCATGGACGTTATAAATGCGTATATCAAGTTTCATGAAAATTCGATAAAGCGTATTTGAGTTATCGCGCCTTTCTAATATATTACCATAAAAATAGGCACTAAATTGGGCATTACTCCGGTACCGGTCAACAGATATGGTAAAAAATCAACAGACTTCGTTTCATGGACGATAAAAATTCGTATAGCCAATTTGAGTTATCGCACGTACAGACATACGGACAGACAGACAGTCAGACATTTTCACGTCCATCACACAATCTCAGAAAGTACCATTCTGGCACTTAATAAACCGACTGAATTCTTTGAAGTGACGTGCAGTTGATAATGTGAAAGAAGCGGTTTGGAATTTATTGGAGTGGCGTGCAGTTGATAGTGTGCAACAGACTGATTGGCTAGATAGACGTGTACTTCTATACACCTGTGTTCGGATAAGGCATCAGAATGCACCTGAAGGCTCTGCAGGTCCCTGCAGGGATTCCTTCAGGTCCCAAATCGAAGCGGTGGAATCAATCTGATTTCAGTACGTGCTAGGAGGGGGCAATTTTGTCGTTCCTACGTCTCGTGCCGATCCCTGGGGTACATCCACTTCATACCCTGTTTCCAATGCGAATCAGCTCCCTGTTACAAGGGATGAACAGAAACGTGGAACAGGCACTGCACAAAATTTAAATTAAATAAAACAGGATAAATACAACTTCTTCTGCCCAAATAAAAGTTAGCCTCTAAGTATAATCTCTATATCTCTATATATATAAAAGGCTTTGTCCTGACTGACTGAATGAATGACTGACTGACTGACTGAATGACAGGAATCAACGTACAGCCTAAACTATAACAGGTAGAGACTTGGAATTTTGACAGTACCTTCGTTTCATAATGTAGGTGCTCACTAAGAAAGGATTTTGAAAAATTCTGATTTTAAATGCCAAAAATCAAATGTTTTTGAGAATACTTAATCCCTTTTTACACAGAATTATCAAATCCAAATCATAGTTCACTTGACAACAGTATTGTTGGCAGTCTTCACATAAGGCTTTGGAAATAAATGAAACGAGACTTGACAAATTAGAGAACTATCAATAAGATCCATGATATAAATAAATATTAAAGAATGAAATCCACGAAAATAATGCAGTCACATAACTTTCTCTACCCTGGTCATAGAGAAAACAATACGAGGTATGGCAATGTGTATATCGCAGGCTTTTTGGAGAGAGAAGTATGAAAGTGATATTGCATTTCTGTTTAATTTCATCCCCAAAACGGCTTTATGGTAACATAAGAGTGGGAAATTTCCCGCCTCGATATTACAATTTTATGTTACAGGAATTTCTGTTTCTTCTTATTTAAACCTCTACCAGGCTTTCTGTGTACTGTACAAGCGATGGGATGCAAAATTCTACATCGTCTATGAGCCATAAAACGCTATATCAAGAGTTTTCTGAGGGAATAGTTTGAGTGTGATAAGTAGTTCTTCCTATTTCAAATTATAAATACCAATATTAGGACCTAGAATTAAAAAATTTAAAGTCTTTCATAAGTTAATTTCAAATTACAAAATAGAAAAATAGATAACGACGCCGGGCCTTTTAAGCTAGTATATTATGTATCACATTCTCTTCATATAAACTGGTTATAAAAATTAAGAAAACGTCGTTACCACATCACTTGGCATCCGCGAAGGATACATAACCCAAATAAAATTTTATTAATGTACTCTCGTAACTTTCTTTATTTTAAGCATGGCCAATACATTTTTCTCACTTCACATTTCGAAATAGAATAAGAGGCCATATTGCAAAGAGCGCGTATTCAGAGTGGGTGGCTTATAACTACCCTTCAGAGATTTATTTTGATAACGTTTCAAATAAAAGTTTTAGCTGTCTGTATAAGCACCCCATGTACAAAATTTAAAGAATATCGTATGAGCCGTTTTCGATAAAATCGCGAAAAACGAAAATGTCTTCAAGTAAAGTCCCCTTAAAAATAAGAGAAACTTGTCGCCAATCTTCGGGTCACATCTTCAGATTGCTATGACTGAAATAAGAGTCAGGAAGAAACTTCGACGTCATAAACATCCGGTCCCCAGTGATAAGAAATTCGATAGCAACATTA
The DNA here is from genome assembly GCA_964059195.1 of Ectobius pallidus. NCBI lineage: Eukaryota > Metazoa > Arthropoda > Insecta > Blattodea > Ectobiidae > Ectobius > Ectobius pallidus. The sequence continues at coordinate 9,495,432 of CAXKWD010000002.1, forward strand.
AGTTTCATGACCTACTTTGTTGATTTCTTTTGTATGTAAAGCGATACATCAGATAATTAACTTCTTAGGATGGAGTAAATCGTTACATAGGCCTACATCTGAAAAAGTCTTCTTATTTTAAGAGTATTTTGTAATCTGATAGCCTCTTTAGCTTAGAACCATCAGCTTGTTGTGCAAAACGACAGTATCAACACAAACTACTTTAAGAAGTAAGATACTATTTGCTTTAGGGTTGTTCTTATAAAGACTTCATCCAGGCATTCAATAAGCCAGTAGCTATAGTAATTAATCCTAAATATACTTCAAACTCTTTACTGTCTATGTATATAAAAGGCTTTGTCCTGACTGACTGACTGACTGACTGACTTAATGACAGAGAATCAGCGTAGAGCCTAAACTATAATAGGTAGAGACTTGAAATTTTGACAGTGCCTTCGTTTCATTATGTAGGTGCTCACTAAGAAGGGATTTTGAAAAATTTTGATTTTAAATGCCAAAAATAAAATGTTTTTGAGAATACTTAATCCCTTTTTACACATAATTATCAAACTCAAATCACAGTTCACATGACAACAGTGTATTGTTGGCAGTGGTATCAGGTAGGTTTGGAAATAAATGAAATGGACTTTCACGAAACTATTGATATAATGCATTGCTGTAATTAAATATTGAAGATGAAATATATATTATTATATCGCAGGTTTTTGGGGAGGGAAGTATAAAAGTGAAATTGATTTAATTTTTAATTTCATCCCCGAGACGGTTGTATGGTAACATGAGGGTGAGAAGTAAAATGTTACCGGAATTTCTATTTCTTCTTATTTTAACCCCTACCAGGCTTGGTGTGTAGAAGCGATGGAATACAGAATTCTACATCCTCTATGAGCCATAAAAAGCTATATTAAGCGTTTTCAGCGGGAATAGTTTAGTAAGATAAGTCGTTCTTCTTCATTTCAAATTTTCAATACGTACATAAAGACCTAGAATTTGAAAGTCGGAAGTCCTTCATAAGTTAATTTTCAATTACAAAATACAAAACCCGGGCGACGTCGGGCTTTTTAAGCTATTCCTAAAGATAACTTACTTCAAATTCTTTACAGATGTTTCAATTGGCATTTAGGTCTATGACCCTGAAGTCTATTAAGTGCCAGAATGGTACCTTATAAGATTGTGTGGGGGACAGGAAAATGTCTGTCCGTCCGTCCGTCCTTGTGTCTGTACGCGGGGTTAACTGGAATACGTTTTATAGGATTTTCATGAAACTTGGTATACGCATTTATAATTGTTTACAGAAACAAAACACAATAGCATGAAAATATTTATTGCGACAGATACAGCAAGTTTTCAGCTATTTTCCAACATATTCGCCACCGGAATTGACAATGTCTGTTATAGCCTACCGTGTGACGAACTTTTTAATACTATTGTCATAGAAGTCTGCTGCCTGAGATTTGAACCCCTGTTTGCCAACCACCTCTGCCTCTTGCATTCTCTGTCATTTCTTGAAGTGTAGGAAAAGATGAAAATCACTGGGAACGAGATTCGGGTTGTATAGTGGATTTTTAAACACCTTCCAGGAAGTCTTCCGCAGAAGTTCGGCTGGGAAGAGTTTAAACATCCACCCTACAGCCCCGACCCCGCTCCCAGTGATATCCATCTTTTACTACACCTCAAGAAATGACAGGGAATAACAGAGAAGAGGAAATGGTTGTCACACATTGGTTCAAAACGCAAGCGGCAGACTTCTAGACACAAGTATTCAAAAGTTGGTCCCACGGTATGACAAATGCCTCAATACCGGTGGCAAATATGTTGGAAAGTAGCTGAACACTTGCTGTATATGTTGAAATAAATATTTTTTAATGAAATTGTGTTTTGTTTCTGTAAACGGTCCCAGGGAAACTTACTTTCTGGACGCAGGGAATTCAACGTAACCAGTAAATTGAACTAAAATGAAACAAAATAAATTATATACAGGAAAGTAAGAGTGAAGGTACGAGGCTGATTTGTCGTATGTGAAATCATGAACGACAGAAATCTTCTAGGAACACTATTCTGGTATCTATGAAGATTTCTAAGTAAACGTCTTGACAAGGTTTCCTGAGAATTTCCAGGAGTTTTATAAATACATGAGCTATTTCGTGTGAAATATATTATTTACAACCTGTTCTAGCTGCTCGTCTTTTCTTTCCTACATCAAGGATGATACGTCACATTTACTCCTCCGTAAATTACTTGCTCACTTTCATTTTTTCTTCACACACCCGTCACTTAAATATGCAAATGAAATCTCATTCCAAATAAATATAAGCGTTAAAAATAAGTTGTTTTTCGTGGATGGTTGATTTTTGTTGAGTTGTATTTTAGTTATTACCAGGGCCCGGATTCTAATGACATGTCATCTTTTTACTGGTGCTGCATAGACATTGCCAACTTGTAGATGAATCCTAATCATGGCCTCTAGATTATAGAAATACATTTTTATTAGGTCATTTTTTGTCATTTTATGCCATTTTATATTTTTAGGGCATTTTTTTTAAATTTTAGGTCATTATTTTGTCATTTTCGTGTCATTTGCTTCCTTATTTAGTCATTTTCATGTATTTACATTGAGTGTCTTAACTTTTTTCGTCGCTAGCGGTGCTGTCTTTGAAGTGTTGTTTGTTTAATGCAAGAAGGAAAAATCAAGTGTTATCTTGTCTCAGTCGGAAATGAGAATCAAAGAAACGTCAAAATGTTGTATTATATTACTATTGTTATTAGAGTGATTTGGCACCTGCTTGGATTTGAGAGTGCAAACTACTGTTTACCCTGAATTAAACAACAATATAATCCGGCAGACCACAAAAGGAAATTCCGAATTTTGACTGACCAGTGCCTCAGTGCCAGTAAAGTCCAGTTACTCATTGCATACCCAGGCGGCTTCCTTTCGTTAGGAGGAAAAGTTTGCCGACAGCTCAACCCATGTTCTTTGTTTTTACCGCACCAATCAGCTAGTTACCCCAGCCAATCAAAACCTAAGAATGTCCTGTGGCGATTTTGACAGCTACTCGTCTACTCCGCGTGGAGTGAAATGCGTGGTTGCAAGATCAAGTTACAGTAAACAATAACACGTGTGAATTGAATAAAGCGAAGGAAGAACTGAGGTCAGTGATAACAATGAGGGAATATTGCAACGTTGCTTTTGTTTTGGAAAGCGGAAGCCCAAGACCGATTTAGTCAGATCAATTAACATAAAGAAACACTGAAACCTTTGAAGCCGACTGGCCATCCAATGAGTAACTGCACTATATAAAGAAAGAACATTCACAACATTACAGTTATTTACAGTTTTTGCAATTATGTACAAACTAGTCTGTAACTTTGTGTGTACAATAATAATTTTTCACAAATAAAATATCAGTTTATAGGTCATTTTTTATAATTATTAAGTCATTTTCTTTAAAATTTAGGGTCATTTTATAGGTCATTTTTCACACATTTTTAGGTCATGAGAATCCGGGCCCTGGTTATTACTGTCTATTGAAATAAGACTTATAGCAGGCCATGATTAATTGATCATAACAAGTATGTTATAGTTACTATAGCAACAGATGTTGATTGCGATGGGGTTGTATTTTAGTCATGGCCCTCTGCTTAAAAATTACTACAGGTCTCGCTGAACGGGATAGGCTCATCCACACTGGATGAATTTTCATTTATAAAATACAAATTGTGTTTTATTTACGAACTCTAATAACCAGCGTTAGGAATTATTATTATTATAAATAATTATGATATAATCCACAATGTTATACACTACCATGGAAATAATTTCTTATTTAAGTAACTTACTTGAAAAGTTTTATATAGCCTTTTCTTGCAACTTTGACTTCAGTTTTCTCAATGCTTGTTATTAAGTGCCAGTATGGTACTTTATGAGATTGTGTGGGGGACGAAAAATGTCTGTCCGTCTGTCTGTCTGTCCGTCCGTCCGTCCGTGTGTCTGTACGCGCTCTAACTCAAATACGCTTTTTCGGATTTTCATGAAACTTGGAAAACACATTTATAATGTCAATGGGAAGAACCCTATTGATATTGAACCAAATCGGTTCAGCGGTACCGGAGTAATGCCCAATTTAGTGCCTATTTTAATAGATTATGGCGCCTTTCTAATAGAAAGGCGCCATAATTCAAACACGCTGTATCGGATTTCCATTAAACTTGGTATACGCATTTATGACGTCCATAAAAAGTACTCTGTTAAATTTGAACCTAATCTGTTGACCGGTACCGGAGTAAAACCCAATTTAGTGTCTATTTTAAAGACGCGGTAACTCAAATACGCTTTACCGGATTTTTATGAAATTTGGTATACACATTTATAGTGTTCATGGGAAGACGTCTATTGATATTGGATGAAATCGGTTCACCTGTTTCGGAGTAATGCTCAATTTGGTGCCTATTTTATGATAATACTAGCTGAAAAGGCCCGGCGTCGCCCGGGCTTTGTATTTTGTAATTTGAAATTAACTTATGGAGGACTTTCGATTTTGAAACTCTAGGTCCTTATATAATATGTATGTAGAACTTTAAATGAAGAAAAAGATCTATCAAACTATTCCATCAGAAAACGCTAGATATAGCTTTTTATGGTTCATAGAGGATGTCGAATGCTGCATTCCGTTGCTTCTACTCATCATGCCTGGGAGGGGTTGAAATAAGAAGAAACATAAATTACATAAGATTGTATTAACTTGACGGAAAATTTTATTTCTCATTCTCATGTTACCATACAACGGTTTCGGAGCTGAAATAAAATAGAAATGCAGTATCACTTTCATACTTTCCTCCCCTAAAACCAGGGACATAATATACTGCGAGTATAGGACTCAAAATGTTCCATCCCATGCTTAGGGCCTATGATAAATCTCAACTAATAAAAAGCCTACAGCTATGGATAACTGACTATTTACCGACTTCTGATATAGCATACTCACACACTTAAGTTGTACCTGTAATACGACCTCTTATTCTACATCAAAATGTGAAGTGAGAAAATATTTCTTATGTCTAGGGTAGAGAAAGTTGTGTGACTGCATCACACTTTGCTGCATCATAATTCGTTAAGTCCAGTTGCCAAGGCCCAATGTTATCAAAGTAAACAATACACGGTTGTCATGTGAACTGAACAGCATTTCTTTTTTTCAGTATAAAATTCTCAGAAATTATATAATTTTCAAGGGAAGGAGTATTTTGTTTGAATTTTAATGTTGACCGCTATACTTCCCGGGCTTAACTGGGTATGTGTGCAAAATTCCGTGTAAATTGGTAAAGAAATGTAGATTTGTATAAGGAACAAACATACATACATACATACATATCCACAAACACACATTCGACTTTATATATTAGACTAGCTGAAAAGGCCCGGCGTCGCCCGGGCGTTGTATTTTTTAATTTGAAATTAACTTATGAAGGACTTTATGTATGTAGAACTTGAAATGAAGAAAAAGATTTATCACACTCAAACTATTCCATCAGAAAACGCTGGATATAGCTTTTTATGGCTCATAGAGGATGTGGAATGCTGCATTCCGTTGCTTCTACACATCATGCTTGGGAGGGGTTGAAATAAGAAGAAACACAAATTACATAAGATTGTACTGACTTGACGGAAAATTTTATTTCTCATTCTCATGTTACTATACAATCGTTTCGGAGCTGAAATAAAAGAGAAATGCAGTATCACTTTCATACTTTCCTCCCCTAGAACCCGGGACATAATATACTGCGAGCATAGGACTCAAAATGTTCCATCCCATGCTTAGGGCCTATGATAAACATCCCTATTTCTCAACTAATACAAAGCCTACAGGTATGGATAACTTATCAGCGGAAAGGATTATTTATAGACTTTTGATATAGCATACTCACACACTTAAGTTGTCCCTCTTATTCTACATCAAAATGTGAAGTGAGTAAATATTTCTTATGTCGAGGGTAGAGAAAGTTATGTGACTACATCACACTGTGCTTTATTTTCGTGGATTTCATTTTCAGTCATTATTTTCGCCAATATATTACATCGATGGAATCATAATTCGTTAAAGCATTAGGCTATATACTTGCCAAGGCCCTATGTAATCATAGTAAACAATTTACTGTTGCCATGTGAACTAAACAGCAATTCATTTTTTCAGTATAAAATTCTCAGAAATTATATAATTTTCAAGGGAAGGAGTATTTTGTTTGAATTTTAATGTCGACAGCTATACTTCCCGGGCTTAACTGGGTATGTGTGCAAAATGTCGTGTAAATTGGTAAAGAAATGTAGATTTGTATAAGGAACAAACATACATACATACATACATACATACATACACACTTTCGATTTTATATATTAGATACGTATTCGAAAGAATTTATATAAAAAAAAAGAGAATCAGTTATCATGATAACATAGTCAATTGTTTTACTGTTATATTATACGGCTTTGGAAATTAAAATAGAGATAGCTATGACCAAAAGCACTATTGTTTTACATGCGCTTATCCAACTAGACCGTTAAACTGACCCAGTTGACCGAGATGGTAACGTTTTGGCCTCACATTATGGAGTTCCATGGTTCAAATCCCGAAACGAGCCAATTTCACTTTCTTTTTCGTATTTTTATGTGAGTGTGCGATTGTCAAGATATCACAAATCTGTACAGTTCAGCTGATGCTGGAAGATTTTAATCTGATTAAAAAAAACTAGACCTTTGTTCTTCCGCAAGCACTGCTTAATGAATAAATCTGGAGCTTAACTTGGAAATGAATTTAAAAAAAAACATATTCTGCATACCATAATTGCAGTCATAACTGATTAAAAAAAAACATACTGGCACTTTTTTACATCAGTTTACCTGATTTTATTTTCTATAGGCCTATGTATGAAATCCACAGTTAAATTACTCCTAAACTATACAAGGTAATGAGTTGAAATTTTCAGAATACGCCTAAGTTGAAATATAAAAATTAGCAGGAAATGTATGTTAAATTACAGCTATATTATTGTTAAAAATATTGACTAAATAGTAGGCTATAATGTAGCTACGAGAAACGACTAAAATTTTGCCTTTTATTGCAAATATGAAAACAAGTAACATACGAAGCATGCTAGATTTAGGCAACAAGCACAAGAAGTTTCACGTGACTATCCGATAGAAGCCTACTGGACTTTCTTTTTGCACTCTGAAAACTTTATTAAAAATCTTTATTGTTCCTAACGTATTAAATTATTCAAAGGACAACAGTAATTCTACCGAGTGTGGTGGCCGAGATGGTAGCAACTTGGACCCGCATTAGGGAAGCCCTGGGTTCAAGTCCCATGGCTGGCCAATTTGACTTTGGTTTTGGGTTTCCCCAATCGTAAATGCAAAATGGATATTTAGGCTACTTGCCACGAATCATTCCCGCTATTTCATCCTGTAGTATCATATTCATTAAAATGAGCATCAATTGAAATTCAAGTGACGCCATAAAACCCATCAACAATAGAAAACAGTAGTACATCAATAGCTGCCTGGCTTAAGAATCTGAACTCAAATGATGGTCTTGATACTTAAAGAAGTATAAATAAAGTTGAATTAAAATTAGTAATAATAATAACTTACAAAATAGACAATTCCTCAGCAAGCTAAAGGAATATTATATATTTTATGGTACACGAAGGTTCATTGCCGCGCTTACCTGAGCCTGCCATTCAACCCTATTCTGTGCTAACCCTATTCCATCGCAAATCCTACTTCTCTTAAATATATTCTAATATTGTCCTCCCACCTACGTCTAGGTCTTCCAACTGGTCTTTTCCCTTCGGTTCTACCATTCAATATTTTTGAGATATGACTTTCCTCCCTCATGCGCGCAACATGTCCAGCCCATTTCATCCTCCGTGATTTAATTACCCTTACTAGATCCGGTGACGTGTATAGGTTATGAAGCTCGTCGTTATGCAGTTTCTCAATAATAATAATAATAATAATAATAATAATAATTCTGTAAATAATCCTTCTTTTCCATCTGTCAAGATATTTAGAGAGACGTGGTTAAGACGCTCTTCATTGTTCGGACCTATTTCACTCTAATCATCACAGTTGGGTAATGCAGGCAGTTTTGCCGAGAGCGTAGTTCGCCTTTTCATGGATAGATGGCGGGGAGCTCCATATAGGAGGAAATAATAGTCCAAGATTATGCAGATTGACTCTACAACTTTCTATGCAAATGATCTTTAACGAGTCGCTTGGATTTAAGTCCCGACTGAATATGCGCATATTGAATTATTGTCGTATAATCACTCCGGGAGTGAGAGAGTGAGAGACTCGGTTGATAGACATATTGTCTTCTCCATTCTTTTCTAAATACACCCCAGACACATGCTATGACAGATATTGACTCAACACCGCTCAGGGCTGGAATAATTTACCCTCTAAAACAGTTATCAACCCTTTAAACATCCCTCAGTGAGGGTAAAACCCTCAATACCAGACGATTTACTCTCTTTCAATAATCATCATTAGGGGGGCGGAATTCTATGACCTAAAAATATGATATATGCATGCATTTATGACCTAAAAGCATTAAAATATGACCAATAAATTTAAAATATGACTTTACCACTTACACATTGTGTACATTTTTTAAGTATCATTACAATAAATTATATTAAAATATAGTGTTAATTATTTAAAATAACTGTAAATTCTCAAAAAGTATCATTATAATGCAAAATTTACGAAATATGATATGAAACTTCAAAATGTCTTTAATATGCACACAAATATGCCGAAAATATGACCTAAATATGCATATTCATACTAAATATGCTACAATAGTTGAAAATTTTCTAAATATGCAGTTACATGCACAATAAAAGCCGTTCCATTTTCACCAGGATGTTTGGAATCGGGTTTAAATTAGTCGGACACCTGAAATAATACAAAGGGGAAAAATATGATGTCATAGAAATCCGCCCCCTAATTTTCATACATTATTTCTGTTGTCACTGTACACATTTAAAAAGGGAATACTGGGACTATACACACGATTGAGGTAACAGTCTACATCCCGCTATCTTACCTCAAAAGTATTCCATTCTTGAACTGATTCAGTTAAGAAAGCGTATCGTGTGCAAAATGAAATTTTCTTGCACGCTATTTATTTATTTACTAGCTTAAAAGACCCGGCGTCGCCCGGGTTTTGTATTTTGTAATTGGAAATTAGCTTATGAAGGATTTTCAATTTTAAATTCTAGGCCCTTATATAGGCATTTATAATTTGAAATAGGAAGAACGACTTATTACACTCAAACTATTCCCTCAGAAAACGCTTGGTATAGCTTCTTATGGCTCATAGAGGATGTCGAATTTTGCATCCCATCGCTTGTACACAGCAAGCCTGGTAGGGGTTCAAATAGGAAGAAACAGAAATTCCGGTAACATAAAATTGTAATATCGAGGCGGGAAATTTCCCACTCTTATGTTACCATAAAGCCGTTTTGGAGATGAAATTAAACAGAAAGCATTATCACTTTCATACTTTTCTCTCCAAAAACCTGCGATATAATATAATAATATACACATTACCATACCTCGTTTTGTTTTCTCTATGTCCAGGGTAGAGAAAGTTATGTGATTCCATTATTTTAGTGGATTTCATTCTGTAATATTTATTTATAACATGAATTATTTTGATAACTTCTCTTATTTGTCAAAAGTGCATTTCAATTGTTTTTTCCAAGCCCACCTGATACCATTTGGCAACAATATATTCTGTGATTTGGAATTGATAGTTCTATGTAAAAAGGGATTAAGTATTTTCAAAAACATTTAATTTTTGGCATTTAGAATCAGAAGTTTTCAAAATCCTTTCTTAGTGAGCACCTACATTATGAAACGAAGGTACTGTCAAAATTCCAAGTCACTACCTGTTATAGTTTAGGCTGTACGCTGATTCCTGTCATTCAGTCAGTCAGTCATTCATTCAGTCAGTCAGGACAAAGCCTTTTATATATATAGAGATATATATTTATATATTTACAATTATACAAATTCGTCAAGCCGGAATGAAAAATCTTTTGATTGATCCAGTATTCACTTTGAAAAGTGTAAAAGTGATTACATTTTGAAAAGGTTTTCAAGAAATGCCTCTTAAAAAATTTCAGTTAGGCCTATAGAATCCGTATTCTGGGCGATTCGATAAAATCACGAAAAGTCCCTAATTAAAAAAGAGAGATCAATAAAATGCACTGCTCATCCGCTACCCTTGCATACAGAAGGACAGATAGACAGATCGAGAGACTGTGATTTCAAAAACTATTTTTTAGTACAAGCTGTCTAAAACAGCTGCTTGTCGGGCTGGTAACACGCCGAAAAATTGCATTTTAGCAACCAAGGCCACTAAAATTGCATAAAAGTGCATTCAGAATGCAGTTTTATCGGCCTAGTACTTTCAAGTCGTCATGGCAATCTATAAACAAACCCCAGATGGCATTGGCCAGTCACACCAACTTTAACATGGATTTACGCATATATTTGGTCATAAAACAACAAATTTAAGCGAACATATTTCTTTGTGATAATCAGCAACTTTACCAGGGTTTTCGCAAGAGAACATTGCTTACTATGGATGCAACAGGATATAATTGAGATATATATACCTTCTCATAGTCTGCTGCTGCCGTGATATAAATTAGCTGGCAGCAGCTCCAATTCAATGTTTCTGGATTGGAATGATTAGGCTCATAGTTTTTTTTTAAATAAAATATTTTTTAGTACAAGCTGTCTATAACAGCTGCTTATCGGACTGGTAGCACGCCGAAAAATTGCATTTTAGCGATCAAGGCCGCTAAAATTGCATAAAAGCGCATTCAAACTGCATTCAAAATGCACTTTTAGCAACCTTGTCCTTTAAAGTCGTCATGGCAATCTATAAACAAAACCCAGATGGCATTGACCAGTCACACCAACTTTAACATGGATTTAAGCATATAATTGGTCATTAAACAACAAATTTAAACCAACATGTTTCTCTATGATAATCAGAAACTTTACCAGGATTTTTCACAAAACACGGTAGCCTACTTCATCATAATATAACAACAGATATAAGTCAACAACTTTTCAAAACTTCGTTCACAAAAGAAACATTGCTTACCATTTAAATGCAATAATATATTCCTTCTCATAGTCTGTTGCTGCCGAGATTCATTGTTTCTGGATTGTATTGAAATTTCCTCGGTATTATCACTCATATGTTTCTTTACGATAATGAGAAACTTTACCAGGGTTTTTCGCAAAACAAGAAAATATGCGTTTCTTATTCAACGATTTGTACATGGAAAAGCTCCTCTGTACCTCCACTGCAATATGACCTAAAATGCCGAAAATGACTTCAAAATTGGCAAAAATGACCTCTCTCTTGAAAATGACGAAAAATGCAAAAAACAAATTGCCCTTATTTAATCAATTATTTCATTATATACATTTATGTAGGCCTATATTCGAGATATCTTTTAACCTTCGTATAAAAAAAAAAAAGATGCAAAATCATCAAATGGCTTACCCTAATAATCAGAAACTTTACCAGGGTTTTTCGCAAAACATGAAAATATGCGTTTCTTATTCACAAGGGCTCAGTTCGATGCTTGGGGCAGTCAGTTTGTTGGATCTCTGTGGTTGTGAATCAATTTGTGCTGGCTTGTCGTAACAGATAGGTGCCGTTAAGCAAATTTTAATTATCTTTTCATGAGGTGGAGGCAGATTACCCCCCTTCCCTTCATATTTCACCCCGTGATGGATTGAACCCTGCTTAATGACGCCATGGGGAAATGACCTGCCGCCTGATGGCGTTAATGTTGCAGTACCGTCATTGTCACCACCTTCTAAGTGCAATAACTACACATATAGCCATACAAGCGTGGCATTTTATTATCGCACACTATTTTTTCTACGATAGTAAGTGTAACTGTGTATAGACAAATTAACTTAATTTTACAATAATTTTAATGAATAACACTGAAATATTTTAGCTGTGTATAGAAGAGACATGGAGAAGCAACTTTTATGGGGAGATTTTTGCTCTATGACGTAAAATGTGTATGCTACAGGGCATTAAAGTCATTAAAATTTGGTGCTCATAAGTCAATGATGAAGCGAAATAGGGTTAAAATTTTTATTAAATTGACTTCATGCCTTCTTAGTGATCGATAAAAACCTTATTCTTAATCATTAATCAATAGCTGTATCATAATTTAGTGTTTCCACAATCTGCAAAATTTACAGACTATTCACATGACTGGCCACCACTGCATTAGTTCTTTTATTCACAACTCCAGTGTTAACAACGAAGTTCCTTCGTTTTGCACTTTTTCAAATGTTAGAAGTCAGTGCCGGCCAAGATGTGGGAGATTTTAAGCTGTAGCAAGAAAAATTTAATACATAGAACAAATAAATAATAATAAAAGTTGCTTGTCTATGTCCCCTCTATACACAGCTAAAATATTTCTGTTTTATTCATTAACATCCTGTATAATCGCACATTATTTTTTCAACTATAGGAAGCACCGGAAGTGTGCTACTGTACGTATAGAAATGCTCCTGATATAAATAGAAGCAAGATTGAGGATGGCCAAAGGTCCTGGGTTCAAGTCCCAGTGTCGGAGGAATTTTTCTCCTATAATATTTCTCATCTTAATATATCATTAAATAATTTATTTTATAAAATAACATAATTTTATAGTGTCAGTCTAATTTTTTTTGTATCTCTATATATAAAAGGCTTTGTCCTGACTGACTGAATGACAGGAATCAACGTACAGCCTAAACTATAACTGGTAGAGACTTGGAATTTTGACAGTACCTTCGTTTCATAATGTTGGTGCTCACTAAGAAAGGATTTTGAAAGATTTTGATTTTAGATGCCAAACCTAACATGTTTTTAAGGATACTCAATACCTTTTTACACAGAATTATCAAATCCAAATCACATTTGACATTAAAACATATTGTTACCAGCGGGTCTCAGATGGCCATGGAAAAAAAATGAAAGTAGAATAAATTTGACAAATGAGAGAAACAAATGAGAGAACTATCAATATCCACGAAAATAATGTAGTCACATAACTTTCTTTACCCTGGACATAGAGAAAACAATACGAGGTAAGGTAATATGTTTTGGGAAGAGATGTATGAAAGTGATATTGTATTTCTGTTGAATTTCATTCCGAAAACGGTTTTATGGTAACATGATAGTGAGAAACAAAATTTTCAGCCACGATAATACAATTTTATGTTACCGGAATTTCGGTTTCTTCTTATTAGAACCCCTCCCGGGCTTACTGTGTACTGTACAAGCGATGGGATGCAAAATTCTACATATAGCCATAAAAGCTATTTCAAACATTTTCTTAGGGGATAGTTTGAGTGTGATAAGTCGTTCTTTCTACTTCAAATTATAAATACCTATATAAGGACCTAGAATTTATAAATCTAAAGTCCTTCATAAGTTAATTTCCAATTACAAAATAAAACACCCGGGCGACGCCGGGCCTTTTAAGCTAGTCTGTCTTATAAGACGACCCCGGGTTTTCGGAGGACTTTTTAGATTGAACTATCGTCTCATCTGCGGAAATATATGATAAATACACAAATAAATAAGTAATAGTGTTTTCAACACATTCATAGCTCTCACGTAAGTGAAAATTACCCAGAATTCCCCAAGAAACCTCCCAGACGCCCAGAGTAAGCGGGAACAATAAACTGGGTGTATAAATATTGTTCAATCCATTAGCGAATTTCCTCCTCTACTTGACGCGTATGAATATGTCTTGTAGCCAAGCAATCTGGCGGAGGTAAACAGAACTAAGCCGTGATAAATGACTACGACAACGCGCATGAGGGGGAGAGTTGTATCTCAGCTTCAATTCTACTTAATTAATGGAGACGTAGAGTAAATATGCTAACAGCAGTAACAGTAAATATGCTAATAGTAAATGTTAATAGTAATAATAGCAAATAATAATAGGAATAATCAGGCCCCGGATTCTGATGACCTAAAATTGTTTGAAAAATGATCTATAAAATGACCCTGAATTTTAAAGAAGACGACTTAATAATTATAAAAAAAATGACCTAAAACTGATATTTTGTTTATACAGATTTATTGATGTCCACAAAAAAAGTTTTATACTAAATTTTACATAATTGTAAAAACTGTAAATAACTGTAAAGTTGTGAATGTTTTTTCCTCACGGAAATTTATACTGGCTCTGAGGCACAGCGAGTCAAAATTTGGCACATCCTTTTGTGGTCTGCCGGATTATTTATTGTTTATTGAGGGTAAACAGTACTGGTAGTTTGCACTCTCAAATCCAAGCAGGTGGAAGACTCTGATGCCAAGTCAATCTAATAACAATAGTAATATAATACAACATTTTGGCGTTTCTTTGATTCTCATTTCCGACTGAGACATGACAACGCTTTTCCTTCTTGCATTAAACAAACAACACTTCAAAGAGAGAATCGCTAGCGACGAAAAAAAAATTAATACACTCAATGTAAATGCATGAAAATGACTAAATAAGGAAGCAAATGACACGAAAATGACAAAATAATGACGTAATAGTATATTGCGATACAAGTGCCGTAAGGCACGTTTACGGGTCGAGGAAACAGATTGAAAACCCAAGGCGCAGCCGAGGGTTTTTAAGTTTTCGAGACCCGTAAATGCCTTTACGGCCCGTGTGTTGCATGCTATTTTTTGCACGATGATTATTTATATCAATTTAATTATATTAATTGTGATATTACCTGAAAATATTATGTAAATACATTCTTGAAAATAGATGTTTATTTCAGAAAGTGATTCGCATGTGTTTGTTGTTATGGGAACCAAATATTTGTCCTGGGGGCCGTGGCCATAAAGGCTTGTATTATGAAGTGTATCGTAATGAATTATGACGTAGAGCTTGGACCGTAAGTGTTTTAACCTCATCGCAACCGGCCTTAGCAACAAGACTGTGTGGGAATGTCAACTTACGATCCATGTAAACAAAGTTCGTAAGTACCACTTACTAGCTAAGGAGTGCAAAAAATTGAAATAAATGCCCTAAAAATATAAAATTGCTTAAAATGACAAACAATGACCTAATAAAAATGCATTTCTATAATATAGAGGGCATGATTAGGATTTATCCACAAGTTGGCATTGTCTATGCAGCATCAAGAAAAAGATGACATGTCATTAAAATCCGGGCCCTGATTATTATTAGTAAATATGCTAATAGGAGGCCTAATAGGAGGAAGAAATATCTAGTAGGCTGACTAAAAAGAAAGACTCGGAAAGGCTGTAACGAGGACGCAGGTACGCGAAACATCTTGTGGGTGCTGCCTAAATCGAGCACGCTCCGTATGTTATGATAATTGTTTTCATACGAGGGATGTTCTGAAAGTAAGTTTCGTCATTTTTTTTCACATGGAAACTTTATTGCCAAAACAAATACACCATGCAATCATGAAATATACCCCTTGCACTATTTTTCAACATAGTCTCCACCGACATTGAGACATTTGTCATAGCTTGCAATCAGTTTGAAGAAACCACTCTGGTAAAACTCGGTGCCCTGCTATGCAAGGCCTTCTCCACCTCAGCATTGTTTTGGAAGTGACGTCCCGAGAGTGCGGCTTTCATTGCATGGAACAGGTGCCTTCCTTCACTGAACATGCAACACCAGCGACCAACAATTTGATGAGACATGACCTCTTCACCATACACAGTCTGTAGGCGTCCATGGATGATGGACACACTAGTCCTACATGCCCATTCATACCGGATAACAGCATGTACTTCCATTGTCGACCACGTTTTCAGTACACGTCCATCTGCCATCGTGATTTGTACTCAAATAACCTCGGGCTCGCCAGTCTACTGCTACTCTCTCTTCTTCTCCTCTGCTGACGCTCTTTCCGTCGTTGAACCAGCAATAGGTGTCGATTCTTATGGCAGTTGTTTGCTTCATCTGCTTTACCATCTTCACTTTTTAAAAAAACGACGAAACTTACTTTTGGAACATCCCTCGTACTTACACTAAATAGGAAAGTGGTATGTACGAGTAAGAATCAAATGAAAATCGTAATTAATTTTTTTTCCACTATTTTTAGCTGTTTCATTAATTATTTTATTTGTTTAGTTCTTCCCTATGAACATTTCACTTGCAAGTGTTAATAAATGTATTGTTTTAATTATTTTGCTCTTAATTTTTAATCTTCCAATTAATTATAGTGGGAGAAGCCGCGGGGAAATGCTAGTTTGAAATATAAGTACTGGATCATTCTGCTAAATGTTTTCTTTGCAGTCCGCCACGGATTTATAATTTGCGTGAGAAATTTAGTGGTGCCCAGTAATAGCTTAAAATCCAGCGAAATACTGAGTGGGAAATTGTTAAAGGAATACAGCAAAAACTAATTGTTTCCTCTAAACCAGCCTTTTTGAACCCGAGGACCTCTAAGATATCTAAAAAAAAATTAGGGAACCCCTAATTTTACATCCCATTTTTAAAGGAAGGCCTATATTCTTGGCCTAATATTATGGGTATTAATTATAGGCTATTATAACGAAATATGTGGAAAAAAATTTAGTTCTTGACTTGCTTTATAATATTTTAAAATTATGTCTGCGGACCATCTGCACCATCTTCGCGGACCATAGGTTGAGAAACGCTGCTCTAAGCCATTATTTATGCATGTTTATGCGCATTTCCTTTCGTTCAAAAGAAATCACTGTTCTTATATTTATAATGTTTCTATCACATAAGGATTGTAACATTTCTATAAGAAAACATCATCACGGGTCAAAGAATTTGTATTGGGAGAACATTAAATGCATAATAATATGTCCTAAGGGATAAAAAAATCCCTTTAGGCAGGCCTACAGGCTGAGGTAGATTTCGAAAGCATTATCAAATTGTACAATGCATGCAACATATGAAATATAAATAAATCTGAAATCTTCTCATAAAAGAGAGTTCTTTTTTATGTTTTAAATTGATATTTTATTTTTTATTTTGCCATGCGTTATTGTTCTAAAGGTGTGTAACTATTATTTTTAATATTTCAAACTCTATTACATTGGTAATTTTATCCTTAGTCGGTCCTCACACATTCCTTTCGGCAGGCATTCAGGCTGAGGTATAAGTGTATTGTTTTTCAAACATTCAAATCTCGCCTTAAATGAGAGTACTCATCAAGAGCTTTTCAACGATACCCCACAAGACGTGGATAAAAAATTTTGAATTTCCATCCCCCACTCCTACCCCCAAAACTCCCGAATCGTTGGTGTCACTGTAAACTCCATAGGGAGTACTCTAATTTATTCAAACAAAGTTTCCCTCAATACTTCATAGGGGCAGAGATATATATTTTTCAAAATTTCAACCCCCTCCCCCTTGGGCCAATTTTGCTCATTAACGAACTTGTCTGTCTGTTGGGCCTAGAAATAACACAATAAAATTGGGTTCAAATGTCTTGAAAATTACGACCGCCATCGTGTAAAGATATATATATATATATAGGCCTATATATAATTTGTGATATATATCTATGTATATCACAATTTTTTTTTTTTAACGGGCGGTTGTTTCGTACTTAGGGAAGCATGAAACGTAAGTATATGAAAGAATTTATCGAAAGTCATGACATGGTATCCATTGCAATAGGTAGATTTTTCTTCGAAATCTACCTAAAAAGTTTGACTTTTGTAATAAACGAACAGAAAATTTGAAATGTAAGTAAAGTTTACTGAATCATTCAGTTAAAAGTTTTCTTTGCAGTCCGCCACGGATTTATAATTTGCGTAGGGAATTTATTGTTGCGCATAAAAGTTTAAAATCCACAAGAGTCTTCTTTACTGCAATGGAATTATAATTCTTTCACACTGACCTAGGTGGAAAGCTAAGGTGGAAAGCTAAGGTGAAAAATTCAATGGCATAACCGGGATATGGACCAAGGTTCAAATCCCGGCTATGACATTGTAGCTATAATATGAAGGAGAAAACAAAAACAGCAATTAATTTTTTCCACTATTTTAATGCAGGAATAATGTTTGCTTGTACATTATTACTTCCTCTGCCCGTACCATAGGTACTATAGGTAGAGGAAGTATTGTTTTCGACCCCAAAATTCGAAGTTGAGTTTTTAGCATATATACACGTTTCAAGGCCCCCTGAATCCAAAAATACTATTTTTGGAAACATGTCTGTGTGTCTGTGTGTCTGTGTGTCTGTGTGGAAAATATCTGTGAACAAGCTAGCTCCAAAACGGAAAATCGTATGAAAACAAAATTTCGTATTTGGGTCAGGTACCTTCTGAAGATGTGAGGATAAGATTGGCGACTATTTTCTCTTATTTTTAAGGGGACTTTACATGAAGAAATTTTCGTTTTTCGCGATTTTCTCAAAAACGGCTCTAACGATTTTCTTTAAATTTTGCACATAGATTGCTTATACTAAGAGCTAAAACTTTTATTTGAAACATTTTTTCGAGAAAATTCTCTGAGGGTAGTTACAAGCCACCCACTGTTCACCCACTGTTTGTAGAAAGTTTGTCTTACGTGATGAACAACTGAATTCGCTCTCTTTTACGGCCTCTTATTTTATATAAGAATGTGAAGTGAGAAAGATGTATTGTTGGCCATGCATAGAGTAAAGATGTATCTGAGGGAAATATTCGATAAATTTCGGAAATTATATTTTACGGCAGAAAGTTCAATAAACGTCTGCAGTCATTTGTTTTTTTTTTAAAAGTTTGTTATATAGACTGCGCTTTTAGTCGCATCATTGAAAGAAGAGGTATTTATAGGATAATTAGCGTAAAATTGTGTCTTTCGATTCTGTACAAGGATATTTGAATACTGCTAACTTTTATTTGGGCAGAGGAAGTTATGTGACTTTCACATCAGATTTTTTTTACTTCCTCTGCCCGTACCATAGGTACTATAGGTAGGGGAAGTAACTTATTGTTTTCGACCCTAAAATTCGAAGTTGAGTTTTTAGCATATACACACGTTTCAAGGAACCCTGAATCCAAAAATACTATTTTTGGAAACATGTCTGTGTGTGTGTCTGTGTGTGTGTCTGTCTGTGTGGAAGTTTGTGAACAGGCTAGCTTCGAAACGGAGAATCGTATGAAAACAAAATTTCGTATTTGGGTCAGGTACCTTCTGAAGATGTGATTCGAAGATTGGCGACAAATTTCTCTTATTTTTAAGGGGACTTTACATGAAGAAATTTTCGTTTTTCGCGATTTTCTCGAAAACGGCTCTAACGATTTTCTTTAAAATTTGCACATGTGTTCCTTTTACTGAGAGCTAAAACTTTTATTTGAAACTTTTTTTCGAAAAAATTATCTGAGGGTAGTTACAAGCCACCCACTGTTCACCCACTGTTTGTAGGAATTTTGTCTTGCGTGATGAACAACTGAATACTCGCTCTTTCACGGCCTCTTATTCTATATAAGAATGTGAAGTGAGAAAGATGTATTGTTCGCCAGGTATAGAGTAAAGAAGTATCTGAGGGAAATATTCGATAAATTCCGGAAATTATTCTTTACGTCGGAAAGTTCAATAAACGTCTGCAGTCACTTGTTCTTTTTTTTTTTTAAGTTTGTTATATAGCCTTGCGCTTTTAGTCGCATAATTTTCAAAGAAGAGGCTATCAGGTATTTATAGGATAATTAGCGTAAAATTGTGTCTTGCGATTCTGTAAAAGGATATGTGAATACTGCTAACTTTTATTTGGGCAGAGGAAGTTATGTGACTTTCACATCAGATTTTTTTTACTTAGTGTCCTCCTAGTTCAATGCACTTTCGCCGTCGGATAATTAACACCCTGTATTACTTCACTTCCAAATTCAAGCTGTCGGGAGGTCCCGCAAACTTTATGGTCAACATGATCACCATTGAACAATTAGGCTAGAATATTTCCTCTACCCGTGGCACACAAGTAGGCCTAATATACGTAGAGGAAGTATTGTTTTTCGACCCTTAGATTAAAGTTGTATTTCCAACATACGTAGGCCTACATGTTTCGAGATCCCTTCAATACCTGGGTGTATATATAAATATATTTTTTTTTTCAGGAACATACCTGCGTGTGTCTGATCAGTAGAGACCGGATTTTAAAGGGAAAATTTTCACCCAAAAAAGGACGAAAAAAGGGAAAATTATTGCCAAAAAAAGGTGGGAAAAAAGGAATATAAAAGTATAAGAGAGTGTAAAAATTCAACAGAGAGATACATGTTTGTTTTATGTTTTATTTACTTCATTAGAAATGAGTTGAACTTGATAACGTTTAACTTTTCCACATTCTTGAATGTCAGATTCTGCCTCTTTGAGTGTAAAATATCTTTGTACAAAGAAAATAACCTCTCAATGTCGACGGAAACCAATGGCGAACTTTGTTTGAACTCGGAATTCCAAGTGGCATACAGTTTAGTCTCCAAATTCGGGTTTCTAAGTAAAGCCTTGGCTTGCTCTACAGCTGCTGATTCTGTATCATCTAATGACTGAAGACATTCCTTGATGTTGTTGAAATTCTCACAGAGAAAAATAGCACACGAAATCCATGTTCCCCACCTTGTTATAGTGGGAAACTTTGGCAATGGCAAGCCTGTGATTTCCCTGTAACGCTCTATTCTGCTGGGAGGAATTATTTTTTCAATGGCGAATCAGTGAAAACAATTTTTAATGTTTTCATATTACCAAATACTGGATAATTTACGAAATTTTCAAAATAAATGAGCAAAAAAAAGTACTGGAAAGTTCCTAAAAAAAGGGAGATGAGCCTAAAAAAGGGAAAAAAGGGGAAGTTAAAACCAGGTCATTTGCAGTTGAAACTTATTCAGTAATGTCCTGTTCAATTTTGTCACGTTTTGTGATGAAATATTAAAAAAGGAATTCCCTTTAAAATCCGGTCTCCACTGATCAGCATAGCTCGAGAAAGAAAAATCATAATATAAAAACACAATTTCATATTTGTGTTAGATACGTTCTACGGATGTGACACGAAGATAATCATCTACTTTTTCTTACTTTTAATGCCACTTCTTTTCATGAAGAATTTTGTTTAACGTCTTGGACTCGCATTCGGGAGGTCCCAGGTTCGAATCCCTTGGCCGGCCAATTTGACATGGGTTTTTTCGTGGTTGCCGAATTGGATACTTACATACCATGAATCATCCTCAACATTTCATCCTGTTGCCATATCCATTTAAATTAATATCAGTTGAAATTTACTCCATTAAATGCACCGACAGAAGAAACAATTGGCAATCAATAGTTCCATGGCCTACCCTACTGTATAGACACAGATCCCGAACTCATGATATAGCCTCGAAGATAAAAGGAGTATAAATACAGCTGGAAAAAAAATATATTTTGTTAAAATTTGTACATTGAGCTAAAACTTTTACTTGAGACATTTCCTCCAATAAATTATATTAAGGGTAGTTATAAGCCACTCATTTCATACTTAGATTTGAAGTCTTGCCTGAAGCTGAGGCAATTAAATGCGCACTATCGCGATGCAACCGTATAGTGCAATATATTAAGAACAGAGGAAGTCCCAGAGTGTTTCAGTCTGATTTTTTTCCCTGAGTTAGTTCATTTAAATTTTAATTTTCCGAACTACATTAACCGTTACAAAAGGTATAATTATTATCGGTGGATGGAAAATAGTGCATCAATGCATTTACCGAGCAACGGGGAGAGAGAGAGAGGGAAATTTGGAGCGCAGCAATTAGGTCAATTTTGTGCCATTATTGCGAGTTATTGCATGATGAAAACTAGATACCAGCCTATTACCATGGTAACTCATTAATGACGTCATGAAGTACGAACGCGATCATGGGGCCGTGATAAAGGGTAAATAACGCGCGTAAAATTTAATGTTGGCTGCATTCACCGGCACAAATAAAAACATAGAGGGCTTTGTAGAGATCGAAGTGGGGATTGTTTGTAACAACTTTACATAATAGAGTGGGTCATGGCTTTTTACATGTAAATAACAACGAGCGAAAAGTTTATAGAAACATAAAAATCATAAAATGACATTCGAACCTTAGTTAGGCCTATTTCATATACGCAGCCTACAAGGCTAAAGAACCCAATGGAAAGATATAACGGGTTCTCTGACCTCTTTGGGTTCTTGTACACTATAATAGTATATTGCGATACAAGTGCCGTAAGGCACGTTTACGGGTCGAGGAAACAGATTGAAAACCCGAGGCGCAGCCGAGGGTTTTTAAGTTTTCGAGACCCGTAAATGCCTTTACGGCCCGTGTGTTGCATGCTATTTTTTGCACGATGATTATTTACATCAATTTAATTATATTAATTGTGATATTACCTGAAAATATTATGTAAATACATTCTTGAAAATAGATGTTTATTTCAGAAAGTGATTCGCATGTGTTTGTTGTTATGGGAACCGAATATTTGTCCTGGGGGCTTTGTCCATAAAGACTTGTATTATGAAGTGTATCGTAATGAATTATGACGTAGCGCTTGGACTGTAAGTAATTTATCCTCATCGCAACCGCCCTTAGCAACAAGACTGTGTGGGAATGTCAACTTACGATCCATGTAAACAACTTTCGTAAGTAACACTTACTAGCTAAAGAGTGCAAAAAAGCTATTTATTTATCAAGAACGCAAAATAAGGCTTTAGAGGACGAATCTAGTATTGCGGCCGAGGCGAAAGCCGAGGCTGAAATACTGGATGAGTCCCCTAAAGTTTTTGCGTACGTGGTGCATACAAACAGTTTTTAGTAGGCCTAATAGCTCTGTAAATTTATTATTAATGAATAGGGGGCGGATTTCTATGACATGTCATATTTTCCCCCTTTGCATTATTTCAGGTTTCCGACTAATTTAAACCCGATTCCAAACATCCTGGTGAAAATGGAACGGCTTTTATTGTGCATATAACTGCATATTTAGGAAATTTTCAACTATTGTAGCATATTTAGTATGAATAGGCTACTATGCACATTTAGGTCATATTTTTGCATATTTGTGTGCATATTAATCAAATTATGAAGTTTCATATCATATTTTGTAAATTTTGCATTATACTGATACTTTTTGAGAATTTACAGATATTTTAAATAATTAACATTATATTTTAATAAAATGTATTGTAATGAAACTTAAAAAATATATATACGTAATGTGTAAGTGGTAAAGTCATATTTTAAATTTTATTGGTCATATTTTAATGTTTTTTAGGTCATAAATGCATGCATATATCCTATCTTTTAGGTCATAGAAATCCGCCCCCAACTAATGAACTTAGTTTTTCACTCATTTTCAATGATTCTGCGTAAAGAAAGCAAAATTAATGGCAATTGTGTCGGTAGTGCATGTTTACAAACTTCGCTTGCTGTGGATTTTTCTTTCCCTTAAAAAAAAATTCTAAAGACACCGTTAAGATAATAATGTTGATTAATTAAACTAAATATGTATTTAAATTACACGTCATTTTTATCATATTTTCTGCAACGAAACTTATTATGTCTTGTTAAACGAAGAAATCGCACAAGAGGTTCATCTGAAGCCGTTTCTTTCAATTAACAATGGTGGTCTCGGGGACTAAGAAGTTCAAGTCTGATGAAGACGTCCAATAGGCGGTGCACGAGTGGCTACAGCGTCACCAAAATAACTTTTCTCACGCGGTATCAAAGCACTTCATATCTGTTGGCGCAAATGCATTGAACTGGGAGGGGACTATGTGGAAAAAATAATGTACAAGCAAACATTCTTCCTGCAGTAAAATAGTGGGGAAAAAGTCCCCTCTATACACAGGTAAAATATTTCGGTGTTATTCATTAACACTCTGTATTGTAACATTTTGTATTGATTTTATTTCTAATCCAGTATACATATTGAACTGTCTTTAATATCCATATTTATTCCCAGAATATAGTTGCTACACGATTATTTTTCAATTTCCAGTAATTAATAATTAATACTACCATGAAATCGTACATAGGCCCTATAATAACTAAAAGGTGGCATTTAGCATTTTCGGTATATTGAATTGCTAAAAGCTAGGTTTCAAGGACAGAAAGGGAAGTGTTTTTATTTAAAAAATTCATCCTTCCAAAAGTTTTGTTTATTTTTCAAAATTGAAATGTTAAAGTGGGAAAAATGGTAAAGTTTAAAAATTAAGGCTATCATGTGAAAAATTTCAAACAGTGGGTGACATTTGTAAATTTTCTTTTTTAGAGTAATTTAAGCTCTTTTTTTATTTATTCATTTAAGAACTAGGTGTGAAGGAGTAAAAGTAAAGTCGTTTTCTTAAAAATCCCTCCTTCCAAAAGTCTTGTTTTTTATCAGAATTTAAACTCTGTAAAAAGTTAAAATCGATAACATTTTAAATTGATAAATTCAGATTATCAGGTGAAAAATGTAAAACAGTGGGTTACATTTTTAAGTGCTCTCTTTTATAATAATTTAAGCTTCTTCTTATTTAGTTATTTATTTAAGAACTATGTGTCAAGGTCTTAAAAGAAATAGTTCTGAAAAGAAACCTCCTTGCAAATGTCTTCTTTCATTTTCAAAATTTAAACTTTAGTAAACGTCAAAGTGAAAAAAAAAAATCAGGTTATCATGTGAAAAATGTCAAACAGTGGGTGAAATTTGTGGATTTTATCTTTTATAATAATTTAAGCTTTTTCTTATTTATTTATTTAAGAAATAGGAGTCAAGATCTGAAAAGAAATAATTCTTCTTAAAAAAATCCTCTTTGCAAAAGTATACTTTAATAAATGTTAAAGTGAAAAACAAAGTTAAAAATTCAGACTATTTGGTGAAAATTTTCATACAGTGGGGGACATTTGAAATTTTTTTCTTTAGAATAACCTCAGCTTTTCTTTGTTTTTTTTCTTTTTACTGTCATTTTTAACTTAACTTATACCCGACCAATTATACCGTAGTAAGGGAAATATTTCATTCACTGATCTCTAATCTAATGTAGAAACTTGATTGTTTAAAGTGGAGTTTTTATTTATTTTCCCCATAAGTTTCTTTGAGTTGCAAGCTGTATATTGATCGCAAAGTACAAAAGAAGACGCGAGTATGATATTAGAATTCAGGGTGCAGAATCTTTCTGGATCCAGGGGATTATATTTCTGTTCGGTTTGTTCCATACTTTGAGGAGAGAGAAAAAAAAAAAGGAGCAAGAAATAAAAGATAAAGAATTGCGGAGAAAAGTTTGTGGGTGCAATTATCAGGTGACTTAGGAGTCCGCGGTTAAATCCCACCTAACCGTAACGTGAGTCCGGGAGGACACCAACTTTCTCTCCGTGTTGAGCTCCCAGTGCTGCCAACAGTCAACTTCCAACTTCTATAGTACGACCCAAGTAAACAGAGTCAAGCGAGGAGAAAATCTCGGCCGGTTATTTTAACTCTTAATCATGGACTTGAGGTCTGTGTGACCGCTTTAAAACATAAACCGCTGTTTCCGTCTGGATATCGTCTTCGCAAGTTATTACTTACTTACTTTTGAATGGCAATAGACAATTCCTCAGCAAGCTAAAGGAATATCATCTATTATATGGAATCCGATGGTTCATTGCCGCGCTTACCTGAGCCCGCCATTCAACCCTATTCTGTGCTATCTCCATCCAACCATCCCTCGCAAATCCTACTTCCCTTAAATCTACCCTAATATTGTCCTCCCACCTACGTCTAGGTCTTCCAGGCGGTCTTTTCTCTTCGGGTCTCCCAATCAGTACTTTTCGTATACGTCTTTCCTCTCCATGCGCATGACATGTCCAGCCCATCTCATCCGTGATTTAATTACCCTTACTAGGCCTATATCCGGTGTTATTTACATTACTTTCCATTCCTCAAGACCCTTTATCACCCCATATATGTCACTTTTCCATCAGTGTTAGTGAAGCCGAGTTAGAAAAAGGTGTATTTTTGTACCGGTCTGTGAGACCTCACATAATTGTTATGTTTTTTTTCAGTTTATTATTTCGCGTGAAATGCCGGACCATGGAAAACTGTTAGGCCGAGAGTTTTGAGACTATTTGATACCAGTTATGATGAAATTTTGCAGTGAATGTTTTGAGAGAATGTCTCAAGGTTGTAAGTTAAGCTATTGCTGTTATTATGGTGAGCTGTGATTAATCAATAATAATAATAAGAGGAAGTGTTTGTCTGTCTGTCTGTCCGTGCGCAATGCCCAGCGAAACCTACTGCACGCAGAGATCTGAAATTTTTAACGTAGGTGAACTGAGGGGTGGGCGAATGCACCTCGAAGCCGGATATTTTATTTTTGCTTTCGTTCGCGAGTTATAAATGAAAAACTGGCAGAAAACGTGCATTTTTTTGCGCTTTCGAAGTATCGGATCTCAGTAATACGTTTCAGCTGTCATATCAGTTGCAGTTGGCTTTGTCTATTACGCGATCGCTTGAATGTTGTAAGCCCACGTTGGTCGATTCATTTGTTTATAATGTCAAGGCAAGCAGACATCTGAAATTTTCAACCTAGACGGAAGAGGGATAATGAATATAGGTCTCAATGCCTAAACATTGTTCTATTTAGACGACACTCACTGTGCAGGGGTTTTCTGGGCCAGGGAACTCGAATCTGAGGTTATTTTTCCCATGCTACGCTTTCTAATCGTGGAATTCACTTCCAAGCCGAATGTTTAGCTGTTTCATCTATTATATAAAGTCGAATGTGTGTTTGTGGGTATGTTTGTTCCTTATACAAATCTACATTTCTTTACCAATTTACACGGAATTTTGCACACATACCCAGTTAAGCCCGGAAAGTATAGCGGTCAACATTAAAATTCAAACAAAATACTCCTTCCCTTGAAAATTATATAATTTCTGAGAATATTATACTGAAAACAATTGTCAGTTTACATGACAACAGTGAATTGTTTACTGTGATTACATAGGGCCTTGGAAACTATATAGCCTAATGCTGGATGCTATATCAGAAGTCGGTAAATAGTCAGTTATCCATAGCTGTAGGCTTTGTATTAGTTGAGATTTATCATAGGCCCTAAGCATGGGATGGAACATTTTGAGTCCTATACTCGCAGTATATTATGTCCCGGGTTTTAGGGGAGGAAAGTATGAAAGTGATACTGCATTTCTATTTTATTTCAGGCCCGAAACGGTTTAACATGAGAATGAGAAATAAAATTTTCCGTCAAGTCAATACAATCTTATGTAATTTATGTTTCTTCTTATTTCAACCCCTCCCAGGCATGATGAGTAGAAGCAACGGAATGCAGCATTCGACATCCTCTATGAACCATAAAAAGCTATATCTAGTGTTTTAGCTTTCTGAGGGAATAGTCTGAGTGCCATATGTTGTTCTTCCTAATTTCGAATTCTACATACATTATTATATCAGGAACTAGAGTTTCAACATCGAAAGTCCCCCATAAGTTAATTTCAAATTACAAAATACAAAGCCCGGGCGACGCCGGGCCTTTTCAGCTAGTTAATTATATTAATCGTTTAGTTTAGGCCTATGAATGTTTCACCTGCAAGTGCTAATAAATATCATGTTTTAATTATTTTACTCTTAATTTTTAATCTTCCAATTAATTAATAAATGCATAATATGTCCCAAGGGACACAATAGTTTGACCTGAGTTTGTAATAAACTAACAGAAAATTTGAAATGTAAGTAAAATTTACTGAATCATTCTGTTAAATGTTTTCTACGCAGTCCGCCACGGATTTATAACTTGCGTGAGAAATTTAGTGGCGCGCATTAAAAGCTTAAAATTATGTGAAATTTTTTATTTGTCGAGAGGGAAATCGTTAAAGGAATACAGCAAAAACTTTATTGATTCCTTTAATCTATTATTTATGCTTGTTTATGCGTACTTCCTTTCATTCAAAATAAAATAATCACTGTACTTATATTTATAATGCTTACATCATATAAGGATTGTAACATTTCAGTATGAAAACACTTCATCATGGGTCAAAGAATTTGAATTGTTAGAACAATACCGTTAAATGCATAATATGTCCAGTCTGAATGAAGCTTGTAATAAACTAACAGAAAATTTGAACCGTAAGTAAAATTTACTGAATCATTCTGCTAAATGTTTTCTTTGCAGTCCGCCACGGATTTATAATTTCCGTGAGAAATTTAGTATCGCGCATAAAAGCTTAAAATCTGTCTTTTTCGGGTGATTATTTGAATTTTCCTATCATTATGTTTATGATCTAACTGAAAGCACAGTATAGTATAGCAGTAGCGAAGCTCTAATGAAAGGAAAATGCATCCTTTTGACAGATCGTGCGACACTAGCACCCCAAGCGGCCAGCAGGATGGAACTAGCAAACAGCCATTTCCAGCATTGGAAAGAAACGAATATATGGCTGTATTTTTTCTTATTTTAAAAATTACCAGAACGAGATTATTACCGGAAAGGCATACTGGTGAACTCACCAAATCATAGACTTTATGGTAATATAAAGAAGTTGTAGTTTCAAGATCGATGACATTGTATATCTTATAAAGTATCAGACCGGTTTCCGTCCACCATATAAGCTACATCCCTAAGACAAATATTCAAGAATTTAATTGACCTACCACTAACATATACTGTACTTACACTGAAAATTCTGACAAATAAGAAAACTTAATAATTTCAATAAGCATGTAGTAGTACTAGTTCAGAAATTAGGAGGGAAAGTAAAGTTCTATAGGCATATAGCACGATAGGCCTATGGTCAGTATCAGATGCAATAGCAAAACACTTTTGTCTTTTTCTTCATTTTGTTAAACACGATAAATTATTAAAAAGTAAAGGATTAAACACGTTATCTTTATTCTCGACAGTTTAATTTTGTTAAATTCAATTATATAGGCCTAACATAACCTCGTGTTAAAACATTTTTAAAATTAGTAGGGTCAGGTGGGGTATTTGTAAAGAGGCCTATATATTTAGAAACCTTTGCTTCGTTAGGATTTTCATTTATGATATACATATAAAAATAATTAATTGTATATAGCATTTACAAGCCATTTTCTGCTCCTAAAATTAAAAGAAATAGGAGTAAATACACTAGTATGGATGCAAGCATGATAATCACAAATTTGCAATTTAATTTCACAAATAACTGTTTTTGCTTACCTCTCAGGATCTTTAGGGAACCTGAAGAAAGATAAATCGGGAGAATTCCTTTGGCTGTTGGTGCAATTTATAGCACCACAAGCATTTCCATAAAATATTGTTGACATTTTACATAAGCAACAATGTAACATATTGTGTGGATTCTTGCTCACCGCTACGAGCGCTGCAGTCGCGCCGGTTGAAAAAAACTGTATGGAGCTTCGCTACTGTTATACTATACTGTGCTGAAAGCATGTAATTTTGTGTAAGTGTATACTTTGTTAATAGATATTCTTTGTCTGCAAGGCAATCTGCGTTGTGCAGAAAGACTAATAAAATAAATAATTCTTTCACACTGGCCGTCCATAAGCTAAGGTGGAAAGGTAGTATCAGACTGAAAAATTCAATGGCATAACCGGGATATGGACCGGCTATGACATTGAATTTTTCAGTCTAACTCTAGCTATAATTCGAGGGAGAATCAAATAAAAACATCTATTAATTTTTACTTCCCCTGCCCGTACCATAGGTACTCTAGGTAGAGGAAGTATTGTTTTCGACCCTAAAATTCGAAGTTGAGTTTTTAGCATATATACACGTTTCAAGGCCCCCTGAATCCAAAAATACTATTTTTGGAAACATGTCTGTGTGTGTGTCTGTCTGTCTGTGTGGAAGTTTGTGAACAGGCTAGCTCCGAAACGGAGAATCGTATGAAAACAAAATTTCGTATTTGCGTCAGGTACCTTCTGAAGATGTGATTCGAAGATTGGCGACAAATTTCTCTTACTTTTAAGGGGACTTGACATGAAGAAATTTTCGTTTTTCGCGATTTTCTCGAAAACGGCTCTAACGATTTTCTTTAAAATTTGCACATGTGTTCCTTTTACTGAGAGCTAAAACTTTTATTTGAAACTTTTTTTCGAAAAAATTCTCTGAGGGTAGTTACAAGCCACCCACTGTTCACCCACAGTTTGTAGAAATTTTGTCTTGCATGATGAACAACTGAATACGCGCTCTTTCACGGCCTCTTATTCTATATAAGAATGTGAGGTGAGAAAGATGTATTGTTCGCCAGGTAGAGAGTAAAGAAGTATCTGAGGGAAATATTCGATAAAATTAGGAAATTATTCTTTACGGCGGAAAGTTCAATAAACGTCTGCAGTCACTTGTTCTTTTTTTTTTTTTAAGTTTGAGATATTTATAGGATAATTAGCGTAAAATTGTGTCTTGCGATTCTGTAAAAGGATATGTGAATACTGCTAACTTTTATTTGGGCAGAGGAAGTTATGTGACTTTCACATCAGATTTTTCTCTCACTATTTTACTGCAGGAAGAATGTTTGCTTGTACAGTATTTTTCTACATAGTCCCCTCCCAGTTTTCTGCATTTGCGCCATAGGATAGGAAATGCTTCGATACCGCGTGAGAAGAATTATTCTGGTTGGCACTGTAAGCACTCGTGCACCACCCATTGGACGTCTTCATCAGACTTAAACGTCAGCCCTCCAAGTTGCTCCTTTAATGGACCAAAGATGTGGAAATCTGATGGTGACAAATCTGGCGAGTATGGCGGATGTGGGAGGCACTTGAAGCGAATGTCATCGGTGGTTTTCATGGTTGCACGAGCAGCATAAGGACAGGCGTTATCATGTAGAAGCAAAACACCTGCTCTCAGCAATCCCCTTCGCTTTGTCACCATCAGACTTCCACATTTTTGGTCTATTAAAGGTCTATTATTACCCCATCCCTTACCAAAGTTACAATGCATGCAATAATTGAATTTTATCTTTCAAGCTAATTTCACTTGAGTTATTTAATGGTTTTCCCCTACAAACGCCGCTGTTTCATCCAACATCATAATCATCAAAATTGAAAATCAGTTGAGATTCAAAAAAGCCATACCACACCAACAATAGAAAACATCAATAGTTACGTGGCCTACTGTTGCACAAAAGAAAATCTTAACTCCATACATTAAGCCTACACTAAATAAAATTTGGTCCTGTTGCTTAATCACTAAAGTCAAGCTATTCTGCCAAGGTTTTTTGCGGTTTTCCAAGGCCTCGCAACGAATGTTGGAATAGTTCCCTTACAAAAGACGGGCCGCATAATAACACCCCCCCCCCCCCAAATTTCAAAATTATTAAATAAAAGGACCCTCTAAACGCGTAAGACAAAATTTTAGAGCAAGAAATTGGAGATACAAAATCACAATAGACTGTCTTCTCAGCAAAAACAATAGAATGGAACATTCTAAACACCCCTACTTTACTGCTATGACACCACCTCCAAATCATACTCAAAATTACGGGGCAAATGGGCTTTGCCTAGGTACCCATTGCCTACTACATAGTAGTGGGCATAAAAGAGGAAGGAGCCACGTATCAAAAGTACGTTGCAGATATTCTCAATTCGATTCCGATTCCGACTTATTTTTAACTTGGCACCAAGGGAGTTTTTAGGAATGCTTTTAAAAAATAACAAGATCCTAACAGTAAGTGGAATTTTGATATACAAGGCTACTTTATTTTATTTTAACAACAAAGATAAGTTCATCTTTAATTCAGGATTACATGAGCACAGCACAAGGAGCAAAGACGTCATGCATATTTTTAAATATCGAACTTTTAGGTACTCTGAATCGCCAGTTTACATTCTTAGTCAAGTTATAAATAACTTACGAGCCAGTAGGCCTATTTTAAATGTGAAAAATCTCAGGTGTTTACTTAAACTGAAAGAGTATTTGTATGAGAAGATATTTTATTCTTTTAAGGATTGTTTACGTAAATGATTTTGCAGTCACTGTAACCTTATTTGTCCTAAACTAGCAGGTCCCCGTGGCTTCGCCCGCGATAATTAATTAAAAAATTAAAAATTAAGAGTATGATAATTATTAAAGCATTATATTTATTAACACTTGCACGCGAATCATTCATAAACTAAACCATTAGTAATTAATAAAACAGCTAAAATTCCGGCTTCAGAGTACATTCCACGATTAGAAAGCGCCCCCTGGGAAAACGATCTCAGATTCGATTATGCAGTTCCAAAGGAACGTCTGTCATCACATAATACGTATTGTTTCTCAACTGTTTGTTGACAGATGATTATGATGTGAATTTTATTTGATAAATTCAGTGTGATTTTCAGAAATTATATAATTTTTCAAGGGAAGGAATGTTTTGTTTGGATTTTTATTGTCCGCGATACTTCCTTGGTTAAACTATCAATAATATTATAGCTGGTGCCCGCGGCTTCGCCCGCCATTATTAATTGACTCTAGGATTTTTTGAAATTTGCACTGGCAGTTTATTAAAAATGTTTGTGGTTCAGTGCTATGAAAATTGTAAGTAAAAATAAAATTAAAATATTTATTCATTGTGTTCATTTCACTTAGGCCTTATATAATAAAGAAACTGTTTTCCTAATTTTGTACTCTTCGTGAAAGTTTGGACTGCGAGAGACGAGCATCGCCGAGTATGCCCGAAGTGAACGAGGGAGTGAGCACTCTATTTAGGGCCGTTGAATTGTATAAGAGTAGATAATATTGACAATGTCTATCTATACAATATATAGCTACAGATGTATTATTATTATTATTGTTATTATTATTATTATTATTATTAATATACTCACAGAATCTAACTCATGATATGATCTCGTTGTTGAAACACAGATAAATAATTTTGAAGTAAAAAAAAAAAAAAAAAAAAAAGAGAGATGACAAATCTGACAAGCAATTTTGTACAGTGTACTTTGTCGCATTGCCGTACAATTGTGTACAAGACTAACAACACACTATTATGAAGCTATGCTTGCATGAGCTATGTGTCCACTTAAGACGTATGAATGCCGCTGTTATTATGACGTCAATGATTCATTAGAAACGTAATGCCGCATTGGAGGAAAAAGTGTTTGGCTCGCTATGAATTTAATAACGCGCCTTCATCCTCCTCCAGAAAGTTTACTTTTCTAGGCTTAACACTGTCATCCATCTTCAGAACCCTGGTGGGAAATGAAAACAACCAGGAATTAAGATGATCTTCCAAAGATATTTTTCACTTTCTCTAAGAATCGTTATAACACACTATAATATGGTCGGTACAACGCCAAAGTGAACTAAGCGCCAATTGTCAAAATATATACTATTGGTAGTCCATGGTGCAGATTTTGATATCCTACGGTCTGCAATAACGAACTAAGCGATACTACGATAGTAAAATCAGTTGAGAAAAAAGGAAATTTCGTTTTGATCAAGATTTTTTTACAACACTCAAACTTCAACTTCAGTTTTCTCAAAATATGGAGTTTGGCGCTTAGTTCACTTTGGCGTTGTACCGACCATATAAGTAATCCGCAGTTATAAATGATTTCGGCTTTTTAAATTATAACTTGAAGCCAGACTTTAAAAAGTCTGGATTCTTAAGAAAGGACAACAATAATGCAGGGCTTGAAAAAAGGGTTGACCCTTTGGTTATAAATGAGCTTGCTCTTGCAACAGTTTAATGCTAGGGATTTTTAAATCTCTCCTTTCTTGACATTTTTATATCATTGTTGTATATAGGATATCAGAGAAGTGTTTATGAGAGATGACAAAAGAAAGAAAACGAAGAAAATAAGAAATTACGAGACTGGAAGATGTATAACCCGTTACTAGAACGAATGCCGTATTTGTAGAGGTCCCTACTTGTATATTTATTAAGTTCCAGTATGGTACTTTATGAGATTGTGTGGGGGAAGGGAAAATGTCTGTCCGTCCGTCCATGTGTCTGTACGCGCGATAACTCAAATAGGCTTTATCGGATTTTAATGAAACTTGGTATACGCATTTAGGATGGGAAGAATCATATTGATTTTGGGCCAAATCGGTTGACCGGTACCGGAGTAACGACTATATTATTATTATGCTACAAAGCCGGGTTCCTAATCACTGAGGGCTTTGACTATAATGTAGTCAGATGTTTGTAAATGTATTAGGTATATCACGCCTTGTTTTAGTTACTTCATTTTTCATCCGCACTTAAACGGGTGGCCCTGAAACTGAAATTAATATGTGTTTATTAATGTTTATTAATGTGCAATTCGTATATTATGATGCTTTAAATAACTCCAAGATAGAAAAAATAGAAATATAGGGTTTTCGTAGGTTTCCCCTTAATGCTGATAACCAGAAATCGAATTTCCGGGTCAAACACAAAACTTCCTCTTCGTATAAAACTTTTTTGATGGTTTTGTAGACATAAAACTCTGGAACGTGTAAGTTTTTAATCAAGCTTCGCTATAAATTGAAAAAAAAAAATCCCATCGGAAGTCGAAACGCTGACATCTACGTTATAAAATAGCGCTTCGTCATTTTTTTATCTCAGTCAGGTGTCAGTCCAGTTGCGTCACATCCGGGAGAAATAAAAAAAAAGTCTCGGATTCTAATTTGAACCCATTGATATTGAAAATTCGCAAATACACAGGACTCAATAGGCCATCAACTCAGATTTTATGGCTTTCAGGGGACGTCGGGGGGGAGGGGAGGGGAGGAAACGCTGATGAGCCGTCACATTTGCGAACTGTGTCACAAGTCGATAGCTCGACATCACAATTCGATATAATTGCGACTCCATAAAAGCGATGGCCTCTATTCTGGTGTCAAATCAAAATGTATTCTTGCGCGACTTAATAGGTCGGAGTTACATTATGATATCTGGACATCTGTCACGTGGTATTTGACGTCACTCATGAAAATACAAGATGGCTATCCCGAATCTTCCAATAAAGAAGTCGTAACCAAACGTTTTTTATCCGACCGTACTATAATACGCTATAATATGTGTGACGTAATGGTATCATAATGACACTCATTTCAAAACTGTTTTTCATTGCGACAGGTGTGGTATAGATTAGGCCTACACAGCCCAACAAAATATAACTTTTTGTTTGGAGCCACAGATCTTTTACCGGACTTTGGCCATACTTAAGCCCGGTTTCTAGAAACTAGTGAACTATCTGTGGATTAATTATCCATGGGCGAATTAGTTCCAAATCACCCACATTGATATAATGAGGAAGGCCTTGGAGATGTACAGTTAATTTAATTCAGAAAGCTTTGATTCTCATTGATAAAATTATTATTGATCCTATGAGAGGTTAAATTTTATCCAGCCATCCATGAAAGGATAAATTAACTCGACGATTCACCCTTGGAAAGATCTAGCCCGAGTTTGTAGGAACATTTTTTCTGTTATTTTCATATTTACCCAGAGGAAATTTATCTATAAACTCACCACAAGTGTATGTGATTGTTACCTTTAAATTACTTGAGTTTGTAAAAGTTACCCTTGTGTAAATTCTGTCCATTGGATAATTTACCTATAGGTATTCCGCAAGTTTATAGAAACCGGCATTAGTGGGCTTATTCCAAATATGTAAACAGTTTTTCTCTACCAGCTCTACTTTTATATAGATTTTATTCGTAAACTCTTAGTCTAGCGAAACAAAATCTTGCTTGATATTATAGTTAGTGAAGGTTCTTGACCATACTTTGGACACGTGGGACGAAAACTGCACGAAGTACAGAAAAACTAAAAGCTGGATTATTTTTTGGCCCTCAAATTGACAGCTCATAAGTCAAAAACGACCGTACAATATGTGATATCAATTTTTTGAAAGACCCCATGTTATATTGTTATTGTAATGTTAATGTAATGTTAGTGTGTTGCTTTTAGGTAGATTTTCGAAGAAAAATCTACCTATTGCAATGGATACCACTTTATGATTTTCGAAAAATTCTTTCATATCTTTACGTTTCATGCTCCCCTAAGTACGAAACCACCGCCCGTTCAAAAAAAAAAATTGTGATATTTATATATATCTTTACACGATAGCGGCCGTAATTTTGAAGATATTTGAACCAAATTTCATTA
Organism: Ectobius pallidus; assembly: GCA_964059195.1. NCBI lineage: Eukaryota > Metazoa > Arthropoda > Insecta > Blattodea > Ectobiidae > Ectobius > Ectobius pallidus. The sequence goes on from CAXKWD010000002.1 coordinate 9,531,521, forward strand.
TGTTATTTCTAGGCCCAATAGTTCGGACAAGTTCGTTAATGGGCAAAATTGGCCCAAGGGGGTGGTCGGGGGAGGGGGTTGAAATTTTAAAACATTTATATCTCGGCCCCTGTGAAGTATAGAGGGAAACTTTGTTTGAATAAATTAGAGTACTCCCTATGGAGTTCACAGTGACACCAACAATTCGGGGGTTCGAGTGAGGGTGGGGGTGGGGGATGAAAATTCGAAACTTTTGAAACCACGTCTTGTGGGGTATCATTGAAAAGCTCTTGATGAGTACTCTACAAATCAATAAATAGTTTCTTGATAGCTCTCATATGACGCGAGATTTTAATGTTTGAAAATAATAACACTTAAAAGAATTATTATAATATCATAATTTTGTCTTGTTTAGCGGCTTTGCTAATTTTATTCATTGTTGATCTTGCGCACGGCCTCCCAGAATATTATATCCTATTCTTGTTGTCAAAACAAATGATTGTAGGCTCTTCCTTTTTACCGAATTCAGTTCTTATTACTGCAGGTTTACCATGCCAAGGCTAAAGAAAAAGAGTGCTATGCAGCGACAATAAATTAAACCAAAAGCACTTCGAAATCTACCTCCGCCTGTAGGCCTGCCTAAAGGGATTTTTTTTCCTTCACATGATTTAGAAGCTACAAGTAGGCACTGCTTTTTATTTATACCAAACGTAAAATGGGATAATATGCATAATGGTAATACCATATCTCACAAAACTAAAGCTGATGGGGCAAAACTAATGGCACGTCAGCGACCTAAATATACCCAAGAATAGGTATAAATTCTAAGGCACCAAAATGGCTGTTGGTCTGTGTTATTATCGAACACGAAACGATCTTGAGACCTTGAGTGGAGCATCTGAAAACTACCTAGTAAATAATAGGTACTTAAAGTAAAATAAATTATCTTCGTGTTAATTTTAATTATCTCTATATATATAAAAGGCTTTGTCCTGACTGACTGAATGAATGACTGACTGACTGACTGATTGACTGAATGACAGGAATCAACGTACAGCCTAAACTATAACAGGTAGAGACTTGGAATTTTGACAGTACCTTCGTTTCATAATGTAGGTGCTCACTAAGAAAGGATTTTGAAAAATTCTGATTCTAAATGCCAAAAATGAAATGTTTTTGAAAATGCTTAATCCCTTTTTACATAGAATTATCCATTCCAAATCACAGAATATATTGTTGCCAAATGGTATCGGGTGGGCTTGGAAAAAACAAATGAAATGCACTTTTGACAAATAAGAGAAGTTATCAAAATAATTCATGTTATAAATAAATATTACAGAATGAAATCCACTAAAATAATGGAATCACATAACTTTCTCTACCCTGGACATAGAGAAAACAAAACGAGGTATGGTAATGTGTATATTATTATATTATATCGCAGGTTTTTGGAGAGAGAAGTATGAAAGTGATAATGCTTTCTGTTTAATTTCATCCCCAAAACGGCTTTATGGTAACATAAGAGTGGGAAATTTCCCGCCTCGATATTACAATTTTATGTTACAGGAATTTCTGTTTCTTCTTATTTAAACCTCTACCAGGCTTGCTGTGCACTGTACAAGCGATGGGATGCAAAATTCTAGATCCTCTATGAGCCATAAAAAACTATATCAAGCGTTTTCTGAGGGAATAGTTTGAGTGTAATAAGTCGTTCTTCCTATTTCAAATTATAAATGCCTATATGAGGACCTAGAATTTAAAATTGAAAATCCTTCATAAGCTAATTTCCAATTACAAAATACAAAACCCGGGCGACGCCGGGTCTTTTAAGCTAGTCACACATAATTGCCCTGGCTGAGTGGTAGAGAAGGCCTTATGGCCTTAACTCCGCCAGGTTAAATAAATAAATAAAATGAATTTTATTCGTGTTGTAATAATTCGTTGTTGGTTTCAAGAAATCAAACAGAAGGTAGCTTCGTTTTGACCGACGCCATGACTTGCCACAGCCTATCAAAGCGAAGGATTTTTGCCTATTCTATAACGGTATAACTTGAAGAGAGAAATAAAATTCTATTCTAAAAAATGTAGAAGCTATGTTCATCTGTCTTCATACGTCATTTGTTTCCAAACAAATTGTTGCCAACCAAAAGCGCCTGAATTCCGCTACATACTAGATTACCAAAAAAAGTATTTTGAGTAGCCTACTATTCTAAGCACAAGGAAACTGAAATTATTTTCTTTTTAAAACTTACGGTGTAAAATAACATAAAATGTTGTAGAAAGCCTCAAATCTTACACAACATAAAATGTTGTACAATGTTCGACCGTTATAAGAAATTAGCGGGCTCGCAATAATAACAAAATTCGCTAGCACTTGTTTTGTTAATTTCGTGCTTGCCTGCTGGTCTTACATAGTAAATAAGTGTAACGAACCCTTTTTACTTTTATTGTCTTTCTTTTCTTTCTTGTTATAATAAAGTTTGTTTGAAATAAGCACGCTGTCCTACGAGTAAACACCAGACCGCACTGAAATATTGTCATATCCTTTGTGTCCCTCTATTGTTCTCGCCGTCCATTGTTACTCTGGTATTATACGGCGTGCTGCTTGATAGAAGGATTAATTAATTACCCTCAGAAGCACTTTACTCAACAAGTTCCATTAATGCTAAGTTCCACCCTCGCAATTTATTTCGCAAGCAAGCCTCACTGAATAAATCCGAAGATTCAGCAAAGCCTTAACAGAGTTTTATTTGATGCAAGTTTGATGCAACTAATTGTACCATCTTTTGACATGAATAAGTCTGTGGTAACGTCTTGGACTCGCATTCGTGAGGTCCCTGGTTCAAATCCCGTGGCCGGCCACACACACACCTGGATAACTTTTAATTCTGTTTTTTCCCTTCTCAAACCTTCACGATGTTTCGGTCCTATCCTCAGGTGACTGAGGAAGGCCCGGAGCATGGGGAGGAAAGACATATATGAAAAGTATTGACGGGGAGACCCGAAGGGAAAAGACCACTAGGAAGATCTAGACGTAGGTGGGAGGACAATATTAGAATATTCTCGTAGGCATACACACATAAATTATCAATAATATGCCTAATAACCTTGACTGTCCGGGTGGAGCCGTGTCATCATGTCTAAAACAGACGTTTCGGCCTTCATGTCGTGGCCTTCTTCTGGGTGTACTGAACTATGATGTTCTGTTATGATGTGATATTAAAATAGTTTTAATGGAAGTAGGATTTGCGAGGGATGATTGGATAGAGTTAGCACAGAATAGGGTTGAATGGTGGGCTCAGCTAAGCGCGGCAATGAACCTTCGGGTTCCATAAAATAGATAATATTCCTTTAGCTTGCTGAAGAATTGTCTATTGCCATTGAGTATGTAAGAAAAGTAAGTAATACAATGTTTACATTATAGGCAAAAATTTTCCGCCCTTTCTAGGTTTGCCGCCCTGCCCATTTATAAATTAGGGCCTGCTCTCACCTGATTCTAGCAATACCCTGTCGCGTAAAACGTTATTCAACTTATGCCCGCTTTCTGTAAACTCGCGAATTACCTATGGGTAAATTATCCAATGCACAGAATTTACTCAAGAATAAACCACACAAACACAAATAATTTAAAGGTAACAATCACATACACTTGTGGCGAGTTTCTAGATAAATGTCCTCTGGGTAAATATGAAAATGACAGAAAAAATGTGCCTACAAACTCGGGTTAGATCTTTCCAAGGGTAAATTGTCGGGTTAATTTATCCTTTCATGGATGGCTGGATAAAATTTAACCTCTGATAGGATCAATACTAATTTAAAGAGTGAGAATCAAAGCCTTCTGAATTAAATTAACTGTACAACTCCAAGGCCTTCCTCATTATATAATTGTGGGTGATTCTGGAACTAATTTGCCCATGGATATGTTACGAGTTTATAGAAACCGGGCATTAAACGGGTTACCTACATGTGCCATCGACCACATGGAGGCCAAGTTAACATGATAGACAAGGCCTAATAAATCTTGTTTACATGGAAAAACCGCTGTATGACGTGACAATACCACGTGACACTGCTGTCACGTGATGCGACTGTCACTTGTCACACGGAACAAAACAAATGACAGACGTGTGTGTGTATCGCTGCAAACGGCAAACGTCCTTTATTTAGGTCACTAATTCTGCGTGTGTTAATGATACGAGATCAAATTATGTCCTCTTTGGTGGAACTTGTGATTTTCTTGCTTCTTATTCCCACGTAGAGTGTTTGTGCGTTTAGTGGTTTCAGCCTCAGTCAGTTGAGTCAGGGTTTAGCCTAAATAAGTTTGTATTAGTTCATTTCTACCCTTCAGAACATTTTATAAGAAAAACACTTTGAACTAAAGTTTTAAGTTTCGTTGTTACAAGCTATTGATATAGGCCTAAGATAATTGAATGACATAAATAATAATAATAATAATAATAATAATAGTCAGAATAATATTATTCATTATAATAACATAAATAATAATAGTATTTATGTTAATAATATTTGTGACAAAAAATATTTATAATAATAATAATAATAATAATAATAATAATAATAATAATGATAATAATATCAGGCATTATTCCAAAGTACAACATTATATGGCGCTGAAACTTGGACCATAAGTAGACAACAAGCAAACAAATTAATGGTATTAGAAATGGATTTTTGGAGGCGTTCAGCAAGAAAATCCAGGAAAGAAAAAATTCGGAATAATAGAATAAGGGAATTAATGCAAATTGAAAAGAATATTTTGAAAATTGTAGAAGAAAAGACACTTGAAATGGTATGGACATGTACTCAGAATGACAGAGGATAGAATACCCAAGAAAATTTTGGATTGGAAAGTAGAAGGAAAAAGAAGAAGAGGGAAGCCCAAAGAGTGCTGGATGGATGGGGTCAAAAGGAGTATGGCGAGAAAAGGATTAAGTGAAGACGATGCTATGGACAGGGAGGCAAAAGATTGTTGTGGGATGAAGGAAAACCATTGTATTTTGGAATATTCCTTAATAGAAATAATGATAATGATAATAATAATAATTTAATAATTTATTTTTTTAATATTGACCGGATTCTTGGGTTTTTACCTATTTTTACTTCCTCTGCCCATACCATAGATACTATAGTTTCAGAAAGTATTGACTGGGAGACCCGAAGGGAAAAGACCACGTGGAAGACCTAGACGTAGGTGGGAGGGACAATATTAGGATAGATTTAAGGGAAGTAGGACTTACGAGGGATAATTAGATGGAGTTAGCACAGAATAGGGTTGAATGGCGGGCTCAGGTAAGCGTAGCAATGAACCTTCGGGTTCCATAAAATAGATAATATTCCTTTAGCTTGCTGAGGAATTGTCTATTGCCATTGAGTAAGTCAGTTGAGAGATACCCTGAATCCAAAAATACTATTTTCAGAAACATGTCTGTGTACCTGTGAAAAGTCTAACTCATGAACGGAAAATCGTATGAAAACAAAATTTTGTATTTGAGTCAGGTACCTTCTGAAGATGTGAGACGAAGATTGGCGACAAGTTTCTCTTATTTTGAAGAAATTTTAGTTTTTCGCGATTTTCTCGAAAACTGCTTTAACGATTTTCTTTAATTTTTGTATGGAAGGTGTTCATATATTAAACGCTAAGATTTTTAGTAAAAATTCTCTGAAGAATAGTTATACATCACTGATCATTAGACTTCGGATTTTAGGTAAAAACCTATTTTAATCCTTAAGTGATATATGGACGAAAACTTGTATATGCATGTTTCATATGTGACTGTGCCTAAAACTGATACTTTTATAGGACCTAAAACAGCCTACTTTTACGCTAGAGCCTAATATTGCCTTTTTGCTTGTTTTTCCTCTAAAGTTCAAAATAAGTTACTTTTTTAAATAAATTCTAGCATTTATTTTCAGTTCGTACTAAATTTTTAGCTCAGAATGTGCAGTATATGACACATTTATGACATGGTTAAATAGTAAGGAATGTTTCGTCTTGAGTAGAAAAATTCCTTGGAATTCCCAAGAAAATGTAGTGTTTTCCCCCGACTCCCACAAAAAAAAAATTATCTGAATCACTGAGGGATACAAGGGGGTTGAATATGCTAGTATTATAAGCGTAGCTTCTGGGCGCAGGGATTAGGTTTTCACTGCAATGGTAGTAAAACAGGCCCTAGTACTAGGGTCTATATAATTCTGTGTAGGCCTACCATATGCCTATATCTGTATTTTATCATGATTATTGATTAATGGTGACTTCAGTAAATATAATATTCTGCATTGCAATTGAGATATTTCAGAAATTTGGCAACTTAACGATTTTATAAGAGACTATTTTACGATTTTTAGAACGTATTTTCCAGTTTTTAGAGCCTATTTTAGGTACCTAAAACAGCATTTTTAGGACCTAAAAGTCCGAAGTCTACTGATCATATACAAAAACCTAGGTCGTAAATCTTACCTAGCCACTTTGAATGCTCACTATTGGGATATAGGCCTAACATTGTATTCTGCACTAGAATAATAGTAAGAATAGATGAAGTTATGTCAGTGGTTTCAAATAAGATTTTTGTAGTTTAAATTTTATGATAATTTTCATTTTGCAGTATTAAATCTTTTATTTTTATGATCAAATTTACCATGAGGCTCGGATACAAATAAATTTTAGTATTAGCGGCACGATTAAGCAGGCATATCTATCATGAAGGATGATATAAGGATAACAGATGGTAACACTAATCACTTCCCTCGTGCAGTATAATTTGCAGTTAATTATGGTGATTACCCATGATCCAGTTCGGGGATGAGGTGTGATTTACATGCAGGTATATGGCAGGAAATAGCTTATGCATTAAACTATCATTCGTGAAACAGTGCCTTCTATAACCCAACTCCGTAAAGAAAACAGATTTACAAAGCCCTCTTAGACTTCACTTTGTGGATAGAGTAGGTAATGATTAAAACAAAGAAATATCAAAGCAGGAATTTTATGGATTTAAAAACCAAAGCCCTAGACATTTGTTTTTAATGCACAGTATAACGATTAAACCACCACCATGGGTGTATAGGTAGCATACTTGCCTTCCACCCTGGTGGTCTGGGTTCGATTCCCGGCCGGGTAGTGGATTTTTCGGTACATAAAAATCCCAGGGTTCAGGACTGAACACCACCCAGGAAAATTATAGGCTATATTAAAAAGCCTTAAATTAAAGTGGTGACTGCTAGAATTGGGTATAGGGTATTCTCAATAGATCTATTGAGGTCGCAGGGTTGAGAAGCCGAAGGGCTTACACTACCCCTCATTAATCTAATTTAATCTATTCCATAGGCGTAACCAGGCCGTCCATATGGGGGGGGGTTATAACATCCGCGGGGTCTGGGGGATATGGAATACCCCCCAGGAAGAGGGGGGTCCGGGGGTCTTCCCCCGGAAAATTTTAAAAATTAAGATGCAAAATAACGAGTTTTAAGCTTCCGGGGTCCTCCCCGGAAAATTTTAAAAATTAAGACGCAAAATAACGAGTTTTAAGCTTCCCACGCTTTATACTTGTATTAGGTAATTTATGGGCAGACTAAAAAAAAATATATACAATTTTCCTTTTTATAATCAATGGGGGGGGGGTTCAAACCCCCAAAACCCCCCCTCGGTACGCCTATGATCTATTCTATAACGATTAAACCATGAATTATTATCAAAGAAGGGAATTTTATTATTTCTAAATAACCAAAGCCCTCAGTAGATTTATCGTTCTGCATAAATATAGATATTATAAATATACATAGCCGTTGATTCCAAAGCCTCCTTGGGCTTATCTTTGCGTAGAGTTGGTTTTGATCAAAACAATGAAACATCAATGGTGGAAATTTTAATGTTTTTAAATCCAAAGCCTTTCTTGGCTATTTCTGTGTGCATAGTGGAGGTAGGTATAATAGAATGAATAATTTTGTCTTTTTAAAAATTTCAAAGCCCTCCTTCGTCCATATCAGTTTTCATCTTGCGTGGGATAGGTATGAATTAAAACAATGAAGACTCAAAACAGGAAAATGAATAGCTCTAGCTTCCAGAACCCTTCTTTGACTTACCTTTGTGCATAAAGTAGTTTAATGAACGAATATTAATTAAAAATCATATAGTCCTGTTTATAAAAGAAAGTTTTTTTTCTATTTTCTTGGAATTATTTTATATGAATGAACATTTTTTTAAATAAATATGTGGGTGGCTGTGTTTTACCTTTTATTTCCAACCAGGTAAGGCTCACCTCTGTACACTTTGAACAATTCACACAGTCTAGCTCGTTTTTTCCTTTCCGCAAGTGTGTCCCAAAGAGATGGATGATACTTAATAATTACATATTAAGTTAATAACCAAAACAATGAAAAATCTAATAAAATGATTGTATTGCTTATATTTCCGAAGTCAAAGCCTCCTTAGACTTTCCTTTATGAATAGAATAGTGTTAAAAATAAAGTAACAAAGAAGAGAAATTACATGCTTTTGTTTCTTAAGCCCTCCTTAGACATAAATGAATCGCTTTTGTTTTCAAAGCCCTCTGTAAACATAATTTAACAGTAAAAATAGTAATACTATTAAAGTAATGATTCGAAAATGGAAGCTATATAGCGTTTGTTTCCAAAGCCCTCCTTAGATTTAATTTTCTGTATAAATTAAGTAATGAGAAAATAGGTAATGTTTGCCTTCCAAAGCCCACCTTTTTCTCAACTTTAAGAATAGGTAATGTTGAGAACAATGAAGCATCAAAGGAGGAAATTTTCCCTCTAAACCAAATGATTTAGTTTGAAACTTGAAACGAGTTTAAGATGTGATATAAAATGGAACCCGGGAAAGAACACATTTCAGACACCGGCGTCAAGTCAATCTATCTCCGGGAAAAACATATTCAAAGAGCCGGACTGCCTGTGAATAGCCCCTTTGTGTGCAGGTGCTGGCATCTATCGGATCTATGGACTTGATTTACTTACCAGGAAAGTAGGTATTCACAGGAGGTGGACACTTCCAGGCCTTTGTGTGTTGGCACCTGGAAGTTAGTTATGTTTCCTATCTCAGCAGAACTACCGGGCTGCAGTCAATATTAACACCAACTAAATTATTAAATTTACTTCACATACAGGGTGTTAATGAATAACACGGAAATATTTTACCTGTGTATAGAGGGGTTATAGACAAGCAACTTTTATTAGGAGATATTTGCTCTATGGATTCAATTTTTCATGTTACAGCATAAAATCTCCCAGGGCATGGCCGCCAATGAATTCTTCAAAAAAATGCAAAACAAAGGAACTTCGTTAACACTGGATAAGCCTAATCATTGAGCTTATTGTTTTCTGTGCAGTCCGTTCCGTCACACCTCACTAATTTCGTGACGATTTTGAGCGTTAGGCCTCGATTTACCGCGGCTAATTTCCGAGATCCGTTATGCGCTTACGGCACGAGTATTGCATGCTATTTTTTGCACGATTATTATTTATATCAATTTAATTATATTAATTGTGATATTACCTGAAAATATTATGTATATACATTCTTGAAGATAGATGTTTATTTCAGAAAGTGATTCGCATGTATTTGTTACTATGCGAACCGAATATTTGTCCTGGGGGCCTTGTCCATAAAGGCTTGTATTATGATGTGCCGTAAGTGAATTCATAACCGCACGGAAAAACTTACCGCACGTAGCAACACGATTGCGTGTGGGAATGTCAACTTACGATCCACGGCAACAACATTCGTAAGTACCACTAATTAGTTTAGTCGTGCAAAAAACATGTTACGCAATTAATAAATAACACTTAAAACAAAAGATATTTGCACGTTAAAATCTACTTTGTATAATCTTTTCTATGTCAAGTCACCAGTGAAAGAACATCTGTTTAAGTGAATATAGTTCGTGATGCCTAATTTTGCAGTTAATTATGTCAAGAATAGGTATAGGCCTAGGCCTACCATGTTTCTTGCAGTAAAAAAAGACCATATTACAGTTTAAGTGTATAGGCTATTGTAATATATAAAGTCTATTTTCTGTCTGTCTACACATTTTAAAGCCTATTTTAAGTGCCTAATTTCCTCTTTTAGAAGCCTATTTACTTGTTTTAAAAGCCTATTTTAGGTGCCTAAAACTTATTTTTTTAGAGCCTAAAATCCCAGGTCTACACCATTTCAACCTCAATTTCGGAAAAAGTAATTTCAATTTCGGAAAAAGTAATTTCAAATTCGGAAAAGGTAATTTCAATTTCGGAAAAAGTAATCTCAATTTCGGAAAAAGTAAGTTCAATTTCGGAAATACCAGGGCTATTTTTTAAAACATTCGATGGGGCATAAAATGAAAACCACAGTGAAAATCAAAACTGTTTTATTTGGAACTCTTAGGTACACCTTCTAGCTACTTCTCTACATAATCTCGCTCCGATTGAGTCATTTGTCCTAGCGTGGTACCAACTTTACTATACCCTCTTCATAGCCCTCGTATTTCCGAAATTGAAGTTACTTTTTCCGAAATTGAAATTACCTTTTCCGAAATTCAAATTACTTTTTCCGAAATTGGAATTACTTTTTCCGAAATTGAAATTAGATTTTCCGAAATTGAGGTTGAAAAGGTGTAGTTATTAGGCCGGGAATTTTTGTCCAGAGGCTCTAATTTAGGCTTGGAGTTAAAAAGATAAACACAGATAAAAAAAAGACCTAAGATATTTACACGTTAAAATCTACTTTGCGTAGTCTTTTCTTTGCTCGACTCACCCTTGTATGGCAATTTGCTATTCGCAATATTAGATAAAGCAATGATATAGGCCTGCCTTTTCCCGTGATTTCATTTTTTCCCCCGGCACGGGACGAGGGAGACGTCTTAAGTGCCAAGGCAAGTCCGGTATGATCGCTACATACACAAGGAAATATATTATTTATAGGGCGGCCGCTCTCCTGGGAAATGTACTGAAAACTACAGTGGTAGTGAAACTTTCTCGGCAATTGCATTCTACTCTTGTTCAAGGCGAGATTCTGCGATTAGAAATGATGTACTCGCTTCTAGACTTGCATCAGTGGCGTGCATGTATCTCAGGCGTGGCGTGGATATATATATAGCCTACGTATAATGGAAGCCTGAGGTTCATCGCCGCGCTTATAGACCAGTTATTCATTGGATGGTCAGGCGGCTTCCTTTCTTTAGTAGGAAAAGTTTGCCGACAGCTCAACCCATATTCTTTGTTTTTACCGCACCAATCAGCTAGTTACCCCAGCCAATCAAAATCTAAGAATGCCCTGCGACAGAAATGACAGCTACTCGTCAACTCCACGTGGAGTGGAACGCGAGGTTGCAAGATCTACACCTTTTCAACCTCAATTTCGGAAAAAGTAATTTCAATTTCGGAAAAAGTAATTTCATTTTCGGAAAAGGTAATTTCAATTTCGGAAAAAGTAATTTCATTTTCGGAAAAGGTAATTTCAATTTCGGAAAAAGTAATTTCAATTTCGGAAAAAGTAATTTCAATTTCGGAAAAAGTAACTTCAATTTCGGAAATACGAGGGCTATTTTTTTAAACCTCCGATGGGGCATAAAATGAAAATCACAGTGAAAATCAAAACTGTTTTATTGGGAACATTTAGGTACACCTTCTAGCTACTTCTCTACATAATCTCGCTCCGATTGAGTCATTTGTCCTAGCGTGGTACCAACTTTACTATACCCTCTTCATAGCCCTCGTATTTCCGAAATTGAAGTTACTTTTTCCGAAATTGAAATTACCTTTTCCGAAATTGAAATTATTTTTTCCGAAATAGAAATTACCTTTTCCGAAATAGAAATTACCTTTTCCGAAATTGAAATTATTTTTTCCGAAATTGGAATTACTTTTTCCGAAATTGAGGTTGAAAAGGTGTAGTTACAGTAAACGATAACACGTGTGAATTGATTAAAGTGAGGGAAGAACTGAGGTCAGTGATAATAATGAGAGAATATTGCAACGTTGCTTTTGTTTTGGAAAGCGGAAACCCAGCCCGATATAGTCAGATCAATTAACATAAAGAAACACCGACTTAATGGTTTATCTCTTTGAAGTCGCCTAGCCATGCAATGAATAACTGAACTTTACCTAAGCCCGCCAGTCAATCCTATTCGGTGCTAACTCCATCGATCCATCCCTCGCAAATCCTACTTCCCTTAAATCTATCCTAATATTGTCCTCCCACCTACGTCTAGGTCTTCCAAATGGTCTTTTCTTTTCTGGTCTCCCACTCAATATTTGTAAAGTGAAACTTCTTTAGCCGCGGTAGGGGTAAATCGGGAGCTTGTGTTACGATCAAAATCGTCACGAAATTAGTGAGGTGTAACGGAAAGGACTGCACAGAAAACAATGAACTCAATGATTAGGCTTATCCAACATTTAAAAAATCTCAAAAATTCAAAGATACAAAATTTAATAAATTCAAAGTTAAAAATTTCAAATTTTCAAAATTAAAAAATTCTAAGATCCAAAATTAAAAAGTAAAAAAATCCAAAATTTAAAAAATAAAAAATTCAAAATTCAAAATCTAAATATCCAATTTTTAAAGAATAAAAAATCCAAAATTAAAAATCTAAATATCCAAAATTTAAAAAATTCAAAATTCAAAATTTAAAAAATAAAGAATTCAAGATTGAAAATCCATCCAAAATTAAAAAATAACAATAAAAAACACGAAAATTAAAAATCCAAAAAATAAAAAATTCGAAGATCTCTAAAATTTAATAATCCAAAATTCCAAAATTAAAAAATTAAAAGATCTAAAATTTTAAAAATCTAAAATGAAGAAAGTCTAAAAACCCAATATTAAAAAGTGCAACAATCTAAATTTGAAAAAACCCAATAATCCAAAATTGAAAAAAAAAATTAAAACAAGTTTCACTTCTGTCGCACACTTTTTTTTTTAGATATATCTTTCCCCCCCCATGCGAGCAACATGTCCAGCCCATTTCGTCCTCCGTGTTTTAATTAACCTTATTACATTAGGTGGAGAGTAAAGGTCATGAAGCTCGTCGTTATGCAGTTTTCTCCAGTCCCTATTTTCATCTCTCTTAGGTCTGAATATTTTCCTAAGCCCTCTGTTTTCGAACACTCTCAGATTATGTAGGGGCCATGTCTCACATCCATATGATACAACCGGCAGAATAGTCTAATAGTTTTATAAATTTTTATTTTTAGATTTCTGTACAGAAGATGAGTTTCTAAACTGCATAAGAATAATCATTTCCTGATTTGAGTCTACTCTAACTTCTACCTTAATATTGCCTGTATCTGCAATTATTGATCCCAGATATTTGAATTCCTACACTTGTTCGAACGATTTACCGGCTATTCTGTTTAAAAATCTAGAAATTGTTTTCCTTTAAAAGGTATGTATTTTTCTTCCAAAATCTATAGGAATTTTAAAACTTACAGCTTAAAGTATAATTATAAAGATAGTTCCACGTGGAATCGATCCAAGGTACCTTGTTTCTATATTGCTGCATTTTACCCCGAGTTTGTGCCTTTCTTCAGGTATTTATTAGCCAATTAGTAATGTACATTTTATCAGGGGGCTGATGTTTGAATATTACAAAAAAGAAAGAAGATTTTAATACAAAGATAATAAATATAAAAAGACATAAACAGTTGACGACTAAGATCGTAATTGCATAGAGATTTATGTAACAGGAGGCTGAGTGCGAGTATTATGAAGTTCAATATAGCGATGACACCTTTACAACCACGAGATAATTCCTGTGTTTTTATGTCACCAGGGGGCACTGGAATGACGCAATAAATAGAGATCAAGATGGCGGTCACTCAGAGTCACTTTACGTCCAGTAAAGTGGATTTAATGCGACTGCTACGTGATTCTTGCTCTCAATTACACCATTCCTACTTAAAGCAGATAGACCGCACAAATTTCCACTTAAAACTATGCCTATTTCAGCCATTTCCTGCATCAGTTTTTATTTTTTGCACGACTTAACTAATTAGTGGTACTTACGAATGTTGTTGCCGTGGATCGTAGGCCTAAGTTGACATTCCCGCACGCAATTTTGTTGCTATGGAAACAAAACAAATTTCTATGCGGTAAGAGTTTCCGTGCGGTAAGAATTTACTTACGCCACACATCATAATACAAGCCTTCATGCACAAGGCCCCCAGGAAAAATATTCGGTTCCCATGACAACAAACACATGCGAATCACTTTCTGAAATATAACATCCTTTTTCAATAGTGCATATACATAATATTTTCAGCTAATATCTCAATTAATATAAATAAATCGATATAAATAATCATCGTGCAAAAAATAGCATGCAATACTCGTGCCGTAAGCGCATATCGGATCTCGGAAAATTGAAAAAAACTCTTTCCTCGATCCTTATGCATCGCTTACGGCACTTGTATCGCAATATACTATTTCCTACCTAGGCCAGATATAGTATTGTTTTCGAATCTGTAATTCCAGGTCTAGGTTTTTAGAAAAGCGAGAAAAACCGGAATTTACCTACGGAATTAGGTTCCCCATTTTACAGTAGTTTATAATCACATAAGTTTGCTTAAATGCTTAAAAACAGCGTTTCTCAACCAGTGGTCCGCGAAGATGGTGCAGATGGTCCGCAGACATAATTTAAAAATATCATAAAGCAAGTGGAAAGTAAAGAAGTAAATTTTTTTCACATATTTCGTTGTAATGACCTATAATTAACACCCCAAATATTAAGAATATAGGTTTTTTAAAAAATGGGATGTAAAATTAGGGGTCCGTTAAATTTTTTTAAACATTATAGTGGTCCTCGGTTTCAAAAAGGTTGAGAAACGCTGCTTAAAAATATATGCCGATTTCACAGAATGTACTGACAATAAATTGTTTTTGGACAATGAAACTAATAGTGGTACTTACGAATATTGTTGCCGTGGATCGAAACTTGACATTCCCACACGCAATCTGGTTGCTATGAAAACAAAAGAAATCTCCGTGCGGTAAAAATTACAAAAAACACAAGTGCCGTAAGTAAAATCATCATAATACAAGCCTTTATGGAAGATCGGAACCGAGGCCCCCTAGTTTGTGGCGACTTTAACAGGACAAATATTAAGTCCCCATAACAACCCAACACAGGCGAATCACTTTCTGAAATAAACATCTATCTTCAATAGTGTATATACATAATATTTTCAGCTAATATCTCAATTAATATAATCAAATTGATATAAATAATCATCGTGCAAAAAATAGCATGCCATACTCGTTCCGTAAGCGCATAACGGATCTCGAAAATTGAAAAAAAAACTCTTTCCTCGATGCGTATGCACCGCTTATGGCACTTGTATCGCAATATACTGTACTATAAATTAGAAACCTTTTTTATAATCTTAATGAGTTTTTCCAATCAACGATGGTTTTTATATGAAATAATGTAGTGTATTACTTTTTTAAGTCTTGACGAGTCTATCTGTATATTTTACAGCTTTTGTCAATAACCATCAATCTATTTTTCTATGGTAACAAATAACAGCTTTCACAGAAAGAGAAATAACTCCAAATTCTTAGTTCAAACAAAATGAAATAAAATAAAGTCAGGTAAACTGATATAACAAAGTGTCAGATGGAGTTAATAGACCATATTTAAGAAACTATTGCGTTTTAGACCACGGTTTCTTCAGAAAGTTAGATAAGCATATGTGAAGCAACATATCTGAGGAGATCTTGATACCACAAACTGCTGATGTGGGTGATTTTGATAAGAGTTCGTGTGGCTGTATTTCCCATTACAAAATAGACGTAGCACTCACAAACCTCGGCGCTTAAGCTTTCCGATATTAATCATTAAAAAAAGGAAGAGAAAATGACAACGTCTACACGAATTCCCTCCAATTAATATCTATTTTCTACAAATAAGAACGTTTTCTCCTATCTTTATCAAATAAATCTGAAAACATGTATTTTAATTCATAACTCCTAGATGAAGTCTTGTTTCCTTTACTTTATATGTCATGTTTTCGTTCAATCGGGAAGTCCTAGGATAGGAACCCGTTTTCATTTCCAGCAATGCATTTCGTATGCAGGTATGGAATCGGAGCCGAGATCATCGCATTGCGGGCTTCGCCCGCAATGCTCTGATCTCAGTTAGCTTATTTGGTCTGGTCTATTTGGTCTGGAATCGGGAAGTACACGACTGGAGGAACTAATAGCTTAATTGCAATTTTTGTAACCGATCTTTGAGTTAAGCTCGAGATCGATTCGATTAACCAGGGCTTTAGGGCCTTTTCACAATGAGACACTTGAGTCGGTCACTGCTAGTATTGCCAATAGTAGCCACATGATAAAACAATTTGTAATGGCTTTTCACATCTCAAATGGCCGGTCTACATTCCACTTCACTTATGAAATTTTCAGTATTAATCAAATCTAAACTCATGGCTGAATAACTAGTTTCGTTGAGCTCGACTATACAACTGAAATAGGCCTATGTATATACAACTTGCATTGTTGGCAATCATAATAAAAATGACCGTCACTTGTGTCCCAGTGTGAAAAGAAACCTACGGAAGAATAAAGAAGAGTTTGGTAGAGTTCTTGTGACTGTATTTCCCTTTACAAAATAGACGTAGCACACACAAACCTCGGCGCTTTCCGATTTTAATCATCAAAATAAGGAAGAGAAAATTACAACGTCTATACCAATTCACTCCAATTAATATTTCTTGTCTACAAATAACAAAGTTTTCTCCTATCTTTATCAAATAAATCTGGAAACTTGTATTTTATATCAATAACTCCTAGATGAAGTCTTGTTTCCTTTACTTTATATGTCATGCTTTCGTTTAATCGACTATGGGTGATGGGATCCAACTAATCGATTATTGAAATTTTTGTAATCGATCTTTGAGTTAAGCTCGAGATCGATTCGATTAACCAGGGCTTTAGGTCCTTTTCAAACTTTTCACTTGTGACGGTCACCGCTAGTATTGCCAATAGTAGCTACATGATAAAACAATTTGTAATCGCTTTTGACATCCCAAAATGGTAGGTCGACATTCCACTTCACTTACGAAATCTTCTGTATTAATCAAATCTAAACTCATGGCTGAATAACTAGTTTCGCTCAGCTCAACTATTCAACCCCATCCACGGGGACTTTTAGTATATTGTTTAAGGACACTTTCCTCTGCATCTCTGCCAAAACAAAATGAAATAAAATAAAATCAGGTAAACTGATATGTCTATAACAAAGTGCCGGATGGAGTTAATAGACCATATTTAAGAAACTATTGCGTTTTAGACCAAGGTTTCTTCAGAAAGTTAGATAAGCATATGTGAAGCATCACGTCTGATGGGAATTTGATACCACAAACTGCTGATGTGGGTGGTAGAGTTCGTGTGGCCGTATTTCTCATTATAAAATAGACATAGCACATACAAATCTCGGCGCTTTCCGATATTAATCATTAAAAACGGAAGAGAAAATTACATCGACTACACGAATTCACTCCAATTAATATTTATTGTCTTACAAATAACAAAGTTTTCTCCTTTCTTTATCAAATAAATCTGGAAACTTGTATTTTATGTCCATAACTCCAAGATGAAGTCTTGCTCCTTTACTTTATATGTCATGCTTTCTTTTAATCGGCAAGTCACAACATTACTCCATAGTACTTTATGGAAATTTTTGTAATCGATCTTTGAGTTAATCTCGAGATCGATTCGATTAACCAGGGCTTCAGGGCCTTTTTACACTAGGTCACTTGTGGCGGTCACTGCTAGTATTGCCAGTAGTAGTAGCCACATGATAAAACAATTTGTAATGGCTTTTGACATCCCAAACGGCAGGTCTACATTCCACTTCACTTATAAAATCTTCAGTAATAATCAAATCTAAACTCATGGCTGAATAACTAGTTTCGCTGAGCTCGACTATACAACTGAAATAGGCCTATGTATATATACAACTTGCATTGTTGGCAATCATAATAAAAATGACCGTCACTTGTACCCCGGTGTGAAAAGGAACCTACGGAAGAACAACGGTCTGACGTTTGTTAAGCATATATGAAGGAATATGTGGGTAGTGTTATTGGTCAAAGATAACTGTGTTGCTACTTCCAAAGCCGTATATGAACACTGTAAAGCAATATGTTGTCATGAGAAATGATTTGCATTTGATAGATCTAATATATTACCATAAAATAAGCACTAAATTTGGCATTACTCCAGTACCGGTCAACCGACTTAGTCCAAAATCAGTAGGCCTAGGCTTCTTCCCATGGACGTTATAAATGTGTGTACAAAGTTTCATGAAAATCCGATAAAGCGTATTGAGACACACGGACAGACGGATATACATTTTCCCGTCCACCACACAATCTCAGAGATTACCGTTCTGGCACTTAATAAATGATAAAATATGGCAATAGGCAGCCGTGATTGGTAGACGTTTTACATGTCCTTACACCAGATTCGTCATTCACTCATGAGGTAGATAGTCAAAATAAAGCCTACAATTACTTTAAATCATGGCCATCGCTATTATACTCAAATGTTTTATATGATAGCGGAATAAATCTGCGGTGGTCTTGAGTAAAATAATTACTGAAATGCTAATGGAATAGGTACTTTAGAGTTCTTTTTATAAAGAGTTGATGCTAATTTTGTTGAATGAAGAAATCAAGGCCGCCTGTAACAACGTGGAGTGTGGCTTTGTTACATTATATTATAATTATTATAGCAGTCCATGATTTCTGTTTGCAACATCTGAACATCGATCATATTCCTCAGCTCTCATGCAAAGAGCCCTATGTAACAATATTTAGATAATCTATGAATTCAGTTACTTCCAATTCAGTTGACTTCTGCATTTTATGAAGTTAATAATGGATGAAAACTGATGAACAGGGGGAGTTAAATGTTGGAATTGCTTTTCCCCTCCCCCTCTGGTTATATTTATTGGCTAATTGGATTAATATTGCAGCGCGAATGTTGGGTATGGTAAATATATCATTGAAGCTATCTTGGTTTATTGTATCCCAGTGCAGAGCAGATAAAGGCTAATTTGCACAGGATTAAATTTGGATAGCGTTTTGTTTGTGTACATTTTTAGGGTAAGCTCAATGAAAATGGGAGGAACTTAAAAAAAAAAAAAAAAAAAAAATAATAATAATAATAATAATAATAAATGAAAAAACAGGAAACCTGTTTCTAACTTCAATTTCGGAAGACATCTCTATGTACATAAATGGCTTTTTCCTCACTGACTGACTGACTGACTAACAGAGAATCAACGTAGAGCCTAAACTATAATAGATAGAGACTTGGAATTTTGACAGTGCCTTCGTTTCATAATGTAGATGCTCACTAAGAAAGGATTTTGAAATATTTTGATTTTAAATGCCAAAAATCAAATGTTTTTGAGAATACTTAATCCCTTTTTACACAGAATTTTCAAATCCAAATCACAGTTCACATTAAAACAGTGTATTGTTGACAATGGTCTCAGGTAGGTTTGGAAATACATGAAACCGGACTTCGACAAATTAGAGAAGCTATCAGTATAATTCATTGCTGGAAATAAATATTGAAGATGAAATCCACGAAAATAACGCACAATGCAGTCACATAATTTTCTCTACCCTGGACATAGAGAATACCATACGAGGTATGGTAATTTGTATATTATTATATCGCAGGTTTTGGGGGAGGGAAGTATGAAAGTGATATTGAATATATTTTTAATTTTATCCCCGAAACGGTTGTATGGTAACATGAGAGTTAGAAATAAAATATTCCGCAAAGAAAATACATTTTTATGTTCTGGAATTTCTGTTTCTTCTTATTTCAACTCCTACCAGGCTTGGTGTGTAGAAGCGATGGGATGCAAAATTCTACATCTTCTATGAGCCATAAAAACAATATCAAGCGTTTTCTGAGCAAATAGTTTGAATGTGATAAGTCGTTCTTCTTCATCTCAAATTCTAAATACCTATAAAAGGGCCTATAATTTGAAAATCGAAAGTTCTTCATAAGTTAATTTCCAATTACAACATACAAAACCCGTGCGACGCCGTAGTAGACCTACGTAGTATGGTCGAAGAAAAATGTATTTTTAAGTAGGCAAAGAATTAAGGCTATAAATGTATAGGAAGATTCAGATAACGTTTATGGTGAAAATCGTCACTTTTTGCCATCTCAGAGTGGACCTATCACGTTTCCTTAAAATAATTGATTTATATTGTTGGCCTAATTGTGAACTCTAAAACCAGGAATCATTATTTATATTGTAATTTCGTTGTTTTAATAGATAACAATGTAATTGGGGTTTATTGTTGTTGTTGTTATTATTATTATTATTATTATTATTATTATTATTATTTTACTATTCCCACCACAGAGTTCATTATCATGGAAAATAAAAACTATATTTGTAGATTTTAATGAATGGTAATGCAGTACGCAGAGTATCAGTGTTTTGTCTGTATGGTTTGTTGGTGGCGGTTATGGCTGCAGTGGGTTCGATTTAGGTTGGTGCCACTGGAATTTTTCAATTAACCTGCCCTTTGCATGCGAAATATGCGTTTGGAATGAATTCATATGGCGACAACGACCTAACACTGTATTAAATTCTGTAACAGGCATAGGAGGCCTTGGAAATATTACACAAGTAGGCCTACTATAATACCAACATTGCAAAGTAGTCTCTTTGCTACTGTACCCTTAACCGTATTTTTGCACAACGGAATTAATTAGTGTTACCTACAAATATTGTTGCCGTGGATCGTAACTTGACATTCCCGCACGCAATCTGGTTGCTATGAAAACAAAAGAAATCTCCGTGCGGTAAAAATTACAAAAATCACAAGTGCCGTAAATAAAATCATCATAATACAAGCCTTTATGGAAGACCGGAACCAAGGCCCCCCCAGTTTGTGGCGACTTTAACAGGACAAATATTCGGTTCCCATAACAACAAACAAATGCGAATCACTTTCTGAAATATAACATCCATCTTCAATAGTGTATTTACGTAATATTTTCAGCTAACATCTCAATTAATATAAATAAATTGATATAAATAATCATCGTGCAAAAAATAGCATGCAATACTCGTGCCGTAAGCGCTTAACGGATCTCGGAAATAAGAGAGCAAAATAAGTAAAACATTATATTTATTAACACTTGCACGCGGAACATTCATAGGCCTAAACTAAAGGATTTAGTAGCCACGTAACTATTGATGTGTATGCGTTTGCTATTGTTGATTTGTTAAGGATTTTTAGTAATTATCAACTGATATTCAATTTAAATATTTCTGATGCAGGATTAAATACCAGCGATGAGTCATGGTAAGTAAATATCCAATTCGGGATTTGCCTTGATAGGGAAAACCACGGGAAAACCCTGGCGAGCAAAGGGGTTTGAACCCTGGGCCTCCTGAATGAGACTCCAAGACGTTACAAAGATTTGTTACGCTATCTCACCACACATATCGTAATTCATTAACTTAGAAAATATTAACGCAGGATTCTAAAATTCTCCCCCTCCCTACACGAGACAAATTTCGTTTAATATACAGTAATCAATATGACTGTCGACTCAGCTATCATGCCTTGAAATAAAACTTTTTCCGTTCATTCCAATTTGGTATTCGTGATATAGTTACCAACTAGTTTGAATATGTGAGTTTCTTCTAATGTTAATTGGTGAGAATTATTACAATATATTTGGGTAATTGCACCATTTGTGGAAAATTAAAATGATAAATTAACTGCAATCAATAATGCCCCAAAAATTCGCCAACGGAAATTCATCGAATAGCATACATATTGCGTTGAGTTTCATTCCATTGTCATTATTGAAAACAAGAATGGTCCCTCTATTATTGCATCCCTTTCTTAGATTAACGCAATACTTATAAATTGTACAAAAACAATCAAGATGACAGCACAGTATAGTATAACAGTAGCGAAGCTCCATACAGTTTTTTTCAACCGGCGCGACTGCAGCTCTCGTAGCGGTGAGCGAGAGATAACACAATCTGTTACATTGTTTCTTATGAAAAATGCACAATCTAGAAGGCAGTGGAAAAATGTCAACAATATTTTATGGAAATGCTTGTGGTGCTATAAATTGCACCAACAGCCAAAGGAACCAAAGGAATCTCTCGATTTATCTTTCTTCAGGTTCCCTAAAGATCCTGAGAGGTAAGCAAAAACAGTTATTTGTTAAATTAAATTGCCAATTTGTGATTATCACGCTTGCATCCATACTAGACCACATCGGGAAACCGGTCTGATACTTTATAAGATATACAATGTCATCGATCTTGAAACTACAACTTCTTTATATTACCATAAAGTCTATGATTTGGTGAGTTCACCAGTATGCCTTTCCGGTAATAATCTCGTTCTAGTAATTTTAAAAATAAGAAGAAATACAGCCATATATTCGTATCTTTCCAATGCTAAAAATGGCTGTTTGCTAGTTCAATCTTGCCGGCCGCTTGGGGTGCTAGTGTCGCACCGATCTGCCAAAAGGATGCATTTTCCTTTCATTAGAGCTTCGCTACTGTTATACTATACTGTGATGACAGTATAATTTTCATAATGCCTATGAACAGATTACTTAACATTAGTAATATTTACTAATCATTTAGGAACATGAACTCAAATTATTATTCTTAGTAAACAAAATATTAATAATATGAACTAATATTAATAATTGTTAGGTTTAAACTATTTCGTTCCTTGCTAGCTAACTGTGGTATTTAAACATAATTATCCGTTTCATTGTCTTGGCAGTCACAAAATCCCATATAAACATGGCTAAAAAGTTTTTAAATTAAAACACGATAAAATGCTTAACAAACATATAAATATCTTATGAACAACAGTATCCACAATTATTCATTTAACATTAATAGTTTATTTTCTTAAATAAATATTTTAATGAAAAAGTTAAATAAAAAACTGATTTTCTAAAATACTTACACTCTAGATATCCCAAAGATTGTAGATGACTAGGAGGTGCCCGTGGCTTCGCCACGATAATTCTTTTAAAAATTAAAAATTAAGAGTATAATAATTATTAAAGCATTATATTTATTAACACTTGCACGCAAATCATTCATAAACTAAGCCATTAATAATTAATGAAACAGCTAAAATTCCTGCTTTAGAGTACATTCCACGACATGAAAGCGCCCCCTGGGAAAACTATATCAGAATCGATTATGCAGTTCCAAAGAACCTGTGAACACATAATACGTATTGTTTCTCAGCTGTTTATTGACATAAATATGATGTGAATTTTATTTTATCAATTCAGTGTAATTTTCAGAAAATACATAATGTTTCAAGGGAAGGAATGGTTTGTTTGGATTATTATTATCAGCGATATTTCAAGAGATAAAACCATCAATATTTTACAGCTGTTGCCCCCGGCTTCGCCCGCCATTATTCATTGACTCCAGGATTTTTAAGAAAATTACACTGGTAGATTATTAAAAATGTTTGTGGTTCAGAGCTATGAAAATTGTAAATAAAAATAAAATTAGAATATTTGTTCATTGTGTTCATTTCACTTAGGCCTTATATAATAAAGAAACGGTTTTCCTTCCTAATTTTGTAGTCGTCATGAAAGTTTAGACTGCGAGAGACGAACATCGCCGAGTATACCCGATGTCTCACGAAGCGGGCGAGCGAGGAAGCACGCTATTTAGGGCCGTTGAATTGTATAAGAGTAGATAGATGTTGTTCATATGATGTTTGCATATAGATAGAAAAAAGAATCACTCAAAAATATTGCCATTTGTGAAAATTATCACGGAAACGGCATTTCAGTGTATGAAACGTGGCAGCCATTTTGTAACGATAACTACCCATAATTGTAACAGGTGATTAATTTTGAAAATAGTTTGCAATTGTGGAAGTAGTCAATAAAGAGTATGTCAGATTGCAGGGTTTGTAGAGCAATTCATTGCTGAAGAAACAAAATAATGAAATTCACCTATTTCTCACCTATGAGTTTCATCGAAAGTTTATGTCCCCATTAAAAAAAAGTATGATTTTTCAAAAACTTCCGGAACCTACTAATATCTTACTAGTGTCATAATCATAATTTTAAAACATTTTCAAATATGAAAGGAACCTCGCTTTAAATGTTAATAACAATAATCTCTATTATAAAAGGCTTTGTCCTGACTGACTGACTGAATGAATGACTGACTGACTGATTGACTGAATGACAGGTATCAACGTACAGCCTAAACTATAACAGGTAGAGACTTGGAATTTTGACAGTACCTTCGTTTCATAATGTAGGTGCTCACTAAGAAAGGATTTTGAAAAATTCTGATTCTAAATGCCAAAAATTAAATGTTTTTGAAAATACGTAATCCCTTTTTACATAGAATTATCAATTCCAAATCACAGAATATATTGTTGCCAAATGGTATCAGGTGAGCTTGGAAAAAACAAATGAAATGCACTTTTGACAAATAAGAGAAGTTATCAAAATAATTCATGTTATAAATAAATATTACAGAATGAAATCCACTAAAATAATGGAATCACATAAATTGCTCTACCCTGGACATAGAGAAAACAAAACGAGGTATGGTAATGTGTATATTATTATATTATATCGTAGGTTTTTGGAGAGAAAAGTATGAAAGTGATAATGCTTTCTGTTTAATTTCATCCCCAAAACGGCTTTTTGGTAAGTATGAAAGTGATATTGCTTTCTGTTTAATTTCATCCCTAAAACAGTTTTATGATAACATGAGAGTGGGAAATAAAATTTTCCACCTCGATATTACAATTTTATGTTACAGGAATTTCTGTTTCTTCTTATATGAACCCCTACCAGGCTTGCTGTGTACAAGCGATAGGATGCAGAATTCTACATGCTCTATGAGCCATAAAGAACTACATCAAGCGTTTTCTGAGGGAATAGTTTGAGTGTAATAAGTCGTTCTTCCTATTTCAGATTATAAATATCTGTATAAGGACCTAGAATTTAAAAATCGAAAGTCCTTCATAAGTTCATTTCCAATTAAAAATTAAAAAACCCGGGCTACGCCGGGTCTTTTAAGCTAGTATATATATAAAAGGCTTTGTCCTGACTGACAGGAATCAACGTAGAGCCTAAACTATAATAGGTAGAGTCTTGGGATTTTGAAAGTACCTTCGTTTCATAATGTAGGTGTTCACTAAGAAAGAAGTTTGAAAAATTCTGATTTTAAATGCCAAAAATAAAATGTTTTTGAGAATACTTAATCCCTTCTTACACAGAATTATCGAATCCGAATCACTTTTGACATTAAAACATATTGTTGCCAGTGGGTTTCAGATGGGTTTGGAATTCAATTAAATGGAAGTTTGACAATTACAGTTAGCTTTGTCTATTTTTGTCATTACCTTGGAAATTAAACTTTCGCGATCGCTTGAATGTTGTAAGCCCTAATATGGTCAAACATTGTTTTATTTGGACGAAACTCACTATACAGGGGTTTTCTGAACCAAGGAACTCGAATCTGAGGTCGCTTTTACCAGGCGACGCTATCTAATCGTGGTATGTAATTCACGTGATTTAGGTGTTAATAAATATAATGATTTAACTATTATGCTCTTAATTTTTAATTTTTGAAATAATTATAGCGGGCGAAGCCGCGGGCACATGCTAGTAGTAAATAAATAACAAGGTAATATAACTGACTCTAATAATGAAATAACAATAGTATAGTTCTGTTTAATCACATACTGCAGGCTGTTTCTCTGGAAGCGGTCAGGAGAGGTTATAAAAGTTATTCAGTCTGGACTCTAGCGTTAATAACTCTAACTCCAAGCAGAGTTAATTCACATGACCCGGAACTCATCTGTAATTAGCTGCACCACGATCATTGCTATTTTATAGCAATATCAAAACTTGATTTAACAGAGCAAAATCCCTCACAGACAAACACCGGTCAGTTCTAATAAAGCTACGGCACTGTGCAGCAATAATTATTATATTGCTCTCAGAATGGACTTTAAACTTTTTTACGTGAGGTCTGAGTGACCGCTTAGAGTTAAAGGGGATTTTAACAACGAAAAAACTAAAACAAAATGTGAATTTTATTTGCTCTTCCACCAAATCCATTCCTAAATGTTTAATTTATGAAGCATTATTCTTACACCATTATTTTTACACCATTATTTTAGGGGGGTTTTCAGAGCACACATCTTTTTATTTATTTATTTAAATTACATTTACAAACTTATGTAGAAATACAAATACAAATACAAAAATACACAAATAAACAAAAAAACATTTACAAATTTCAAAATTAGAGTACAATACTTTTAAGAAAAGAAAAAGAAAGAAAAGAACCAAATATTTAGAAATACACCCGAATGAGCAAACTGCTCGTGCTCGGGTGTAGTTTCAGAACATCAGAGTGGAGAAAGAGGAGAAACAAAAAACATGAAGTGAGAAAGAATGATACACTTAGAAAAAGAAAAGACAAATTTATAAAAAGGAGACAACAATATTAAACACAAATACATACAATAAATAATAATAAAAATAAATGACTTAAAGCTAATAAAATTACAAAAAATGTTTTACATGTTTATTAAATTTAAAATTGGGGTAAACATCTGAATCACAGTTTGGAAGATTTTTTAATATTTTTCAAATGAATAGCTAATAAACACAAAAGCTTATTTAATATCGCCATTCACATCAGATATTAATCACAGTTCATCATAATAAGTGCAATAGCTTAACTTGCAACATTTTCCCCTTAGAAATGAGACATACAGTCATTTTTTCAAAACATTTAATGCAAAATTTCATCATAAATATCACCTTATAGTCTTAAAACTATCGGCTTAACAGTTTTTTTTATGATTCCTGCCGTTTACTCTTTGTTATTCACAAAATTAATACTCTTTAAAACTTACGTAACCATGGGTGAGGTCTCACAGACCGCTACAGAGGTAACACAGCTCCACTAACACTTATGAGTAAGTTACACGCTTGTGAAAACGATAGCTAGATAGTAGCAGCGGTCACAGATACCTCACATCCATGGCGGGCATGGCCGCGAGCACCTGCCAATAAATAAAATTAAGAAGATCATTGGGATAACTGTAGTACGGACAGTTGACTTTCAACTGTAATAGGTAAAAAAAAAAATGGGGCGTTGGATCATGACGATACCCCGAAAATCCCCGGGCGCGAAGGAAACTCGAAGTGCGGAGTCTAAGAAAGACGACGGCGACAGAAATGCTGCGACTGCCACACCAGCAAAGAGAAAGAAGTCAGAGACTGCCCAATTTACAATTCTGATTATTTTGATTATTTGGCGAGACTTAATTCCTCACACAAGATATGAACCATTGCCGGACTGCGAAGAAAACACTTAACGTAATGCTAAATATTATAAAGTTTTTCAGGGCACACATCTGAGTCACAGTTTGGAAGATATGTTAGTATTTTACAAAGGAATAGCTAATATACACAAATGCTTAAACATCAGATATTAATCACAGTTCACCTTAATAAGTGCAGTAGTTTAGCTTACAACATTGAGACATACAGTCATTCTCTCAAAACATTCACTGCAAAATTTCATCATAACTGTCATCACATGGTCTTAAAACTCTCAGCCTAACAGTTTTTGATGGTCCCGGCCGTTCACTCATGGGGGGGGGGGGGGAACTTAAGTAACATTGACGTGTCATCTAGCATGGCACTAACACTGATGGGGGACACACATGAGGTGATAGTAATTCTCCATTTCCTTTATTTTAACCACTACAAATACTATTTATTATTCCTACTACTAAGTCACTATTAGCGTGTAGGCCTACCTATTAATCATTTACAATATTCAAAATAACATAAATAACTATTTCAGCAATAAAGATTTGGTCCAAAATGTAGATACCAGCAGTTATGTTGTTGACAAAACACAATCGTAAGCCAACACAATATTTAGCTTTGCTCAGAACATTATTTACGAAATTCATTTCTCCCCATTCATTTGTTTAAGACATATTTTAACTTAATTCAGGTAACCTAACAGCCGAACAGAATAAAAGCACACGAACTGGCTTGCACCGAATCGAAATTGTGTTTTTAATCAATGTACATTTATATTATTTCAATTTCCAAACAAGTTATGATGTATAAAACTAGGATGTGCCCGCGGCTTCGCCCACGATAATTAACTGAAAAATTAGAAATTAATAGTATAATAATTATTAAAGCATTATATTTATTAACACTTGCACGCGAATCATTCTTAAACTAAACCATTAATAATTAATGAAACAGCTAAAATTCCGGCTTTAGAGTACATTCCACGATTAGAAATTGCAACCTGGGAAAACGATCTCAGATTCGATTATGTAGTTCCAAAGATAACTGTGATCCACTGCCTTCTAAACTGTATAGGCTAATTCTCGTGCGTAATTCTCGAGACGGCGGTGGATAATGGCGTTTTTCAACTGTTTGTTGACAGATGAATGAGATGTGAATTTTATTTGATAAATTCAGTGTAATTTTAAGAAATTATATAATTTTTCAAGAGAAGGTGTGATTGATTTGGATTATTATTATCAGCGATATTTCAAGAGTTAAATCATCAATATTTTACTGCTGGTGCCCCCGGCTTTGCCCGCCACTATTCATTGACACCAGGATTTTTAAGAAATTTACACTGGTAGATTATTAAAAATGTTTGTGGTTCAGAGCTATGAAAATTGTAAGTAAAAATAAAATTAGAATATTTGTTCATTGAGTTCATTTCACTTAGGCCTTATATAATAAAGAAACGGTTTTCCTAATCTTGTAGTCGTCATGAAAGTTTAGACTGAGAGATACGAACATCGCCGAGTATACCCGATGTCTCACGAAGCGGGCGAGCAAGCACGCTATTTAGGGCCGTTGAATTGTATAAGAGTAGATAATCTGTTTTCCTGCTGCTTAATGGCAGCATGTGACGTATTAATCACTGCACGCTGATGCTAACGTGTCCAGTAGCGAGCAGACGTTTTACCCGGTAAAACTACATCCTCGCGATTCGTACACGAATATTGTAAGATAAACGACCGTGATTGGTCTATATCCGAGGAATTGCTAGACGTTATTGGTCAATATCAAACACACGGCACTTAAGTGAAACATTCAAAGAAATAAACCATTTTTATTCGACCATACTTTAATACACTTATTACATGTGCTGTAACAGTTTCTTTAGTATATCCATTATGATACAAAATTTCATTATAAGAAAGATGTGGTATGGATTAATCTCTATATATATAAAAGGCTTTGTCCTGACTGACTGAATGAATGACTGACTGACTGACAGGAATCAACGTACAGCCTAAACTATAACAGGTAGAGACTTGGAATTTTGATAGTACCTTCGTTTCATAATGTAGGTGCTCACTAAGAAAGGATTTTGAAAAATTCTGATTTTAACTGCCAAAAATTAAATGTTTTTGAAAATACTTAACCCCTTTTTACACAGAATTATCCAAACAAATTCACAGAACATATTGTTGCCAGTTGTATCAGGTGGGTTTGGATTAAATGAAATGGATGTTTGACAAATTAGAGAAGGTATCATTATAATTCATATTATCTGTATTAATAAAAGGAATTGTCCTCGATGTCCAGCGAAATCTACTGAACGCAGAGATCTGAAATTTTAAACATAGGTGGGCTGAAGGGTCGGAAAATGCACCTCCAAGTCGGAATTTTAATTTTAGTTTTCGTTCGTGAGTTATGAGTGAAAAACGGGCAAAAAACGTGTATTTTGTGCGTTTTCAAAACATAAGTTTTCAGTTATACATTTGAATGTCAAATCAATTACAGTTGGCTTTGGCTATTTTTGTCATACCTTGAAAATAAAACTTTCGCGATCGCCTGAATGTTGTAAGCCCTAAATATGGTCAAACGTTGTTTTATTTGGACGAATCTCACTATACAGAGGTTTTCTGGGGCAAGAAACTCGAATCTGAGGTCGCTTTTACCAGACGATGCTATCTAATCGTTGTTATAGTCCACGTGATTTAGGTGTTAATAAATATAATGATTTTACTATTATGCTCTTAATTTTTAATTTTTGAAATAATTATCGCGGGCGAAGCCGCGGGCACATGCTAGTATTATATAAGTGGAACAATCTTCAAGCCTTGAAAGCTGTAAATAGTATTATTCTCTCTTCATAGGAGAACATTAACTCTATTCAATAGTTGGTATCGGAGTGAATTCTCTCAGTACTGACAATAAAGATATCGCACGAGGATTTACCTATGACGCCGGTTAGAGGGGGCAAATCAGAGATATACAGACTTCGGTAACGTATGCTCTGTGATTACTCCACGGCCATCCATTACAGCATTGTTTGCTGGGGGGGCTTTGGAACGCATTGATTAGTCACAGGGAAATATACTTCTCAGATGTTGGCGGGATTGAGTCGCTTTGGTTTTAATGGCGGTTCCGCCACACCACACTCTCTGCTTTGACATATATCAAGGCCGCCTGTGAAGTCTCTTTTATGCACACACATTTCTTTGCAGTGTTCGATTTTTGGATCCTCGGGGACGTTTTTAGGGGGATTTAAATAAACTCTGTAAACAAAATGAATGTCTTGTCCGGAGATTAAAGGAATACTGTTTCTGTTTGACAAGGAATCCTTCTTCTATAAAAGAAGAACTTAAAAAACTCATTATTTAATTTACTGCCTGCTGGCACACAATAATATTCTTTTAGACAATCGAAATTTTAACGGTAGATGATATCAATTAAAAGGATAAAATTATATCACTGATGGCCGGTTTCTATAAACTCGCG
The DNA here is from genome assembly GCA_964059195.1 of Ectobius pallidus. NCBI lineage: Eukaryota > Metazoa > Arthropoda > Insecta > Blattodea > Ectobiidae > Ectobius > Ectobius pallidus. The sequence continues at coordinate 9,562,371 of CAXKWD010000002.1, forward strand.
AATTACCTATGGGTAAATTATCTAATGCACAGAATTTACACAATTTACACAAGAATAACACCACACAAACACAAATAATTTAAAGATACCAATCACTTACACTTGTGGCGAGTTTCTAGATAAATGTCCTCTAGGTAAATATGAAAATGACAGAAAAAATGTTCCTACAAACTCGGGCTAGATCTGTCCAAGGGTAAATCTTTGGGTTAATTTGTCCTTTCATGGATGGCTGGATAAAATTTAACCTTTCATAGGATCAATAACAATGAGAATCAAAGCCTTCTGAATTAAATTAACTGTACAACTCCAAGGCCTTGCTCATTATACCATTGTAGGTTAAATGGAACTAATTTGTCCATGGGTAATTTACCCATAGGTAATTCACAAGTTTGTAGAAACCGGGCATGAGTGGTATAAAATTATGACACTCCAGGGTGACCAACTTTGATTGCTTCGCATGGAAAATACTCTTACAGTTAAGAATAATTGCATATGATTACTAAATTGAGTCAATCTATATTAATAAAAGGAAGTGTGCGTCTTTCCTCCTGTCTGTCTGTCTGTCTGTGCGCGATGCCCAGCGAAATCTACTGAACGCAGAGCTCTGAAATTTTAATCGTAGATGGACTGAAGGGTGGCCAAATGCACCTCGAAGCCGGATTTCTAATTTTCGCTTTCGTTCGCGAGTTATGAGTGAAAATCGGGCGGAAAACATGCATTTGTTGCTCTTTCGTAACATCAGTTTTCAATAATACATTTCATTTATGAAATCAATTACAGTTGGCTTTGCCTATTTTGTCATACCATGGAAATAAAAGCATCTCGTTCGCTTGAAGTTTGTAAGCCCACCCTGGTCGTTCATTTTTTTATAATGCCAAGGCACGCAGATATTTGACATTTTCAACCTAGACGGAAAAGGGATAATGAATGTAGGCCTAAATGGGTAAACAATGTTCCATTTGGACGAAACTCACTTTGCAGGGGTTTTCTGGGCCAGGGAACTCTAATCTGAGGTTGTTTATCCCATGCTGCGCTTTGTAATTGTGGAATTCACTTCAAAGGCGGATTTTTACCCGTTTCGTTAATTATGTTAGTCGTTTAGTTTAGGCCAATGAACGTTTTGCATGCAAGTTTTAATGAATATAATGTTTTAATTGTTTTGCCGTTCATATTTAATCTTCCAATTAATTATATTGGGCAAAGCCGCGGGGATCTGCTAGTTTTAAATGAAATCAATTTTGTTAATATTTATTTGAAATGTATACTAACAAGGAAGGCCATGGCTTTTTTATTCTATTATCAGGATAACTTACCTTTAAAGACAGTAATACACGTATGTGTAGCAGATGGCCATGAATATGATTTCGAAATGATCGAAGTTGTCTGAGATATTATTAGTGCTAGGTGGCCGTGTTTATTCTTCGCAGCCACGGCCATCCCTTAGCGAGGAGAGCAGAGATTAATAGGAGCGTCTCATTCCACCAGGTGAAGCCCTGGTAATTAAGCTCGAGATCATTAATTATAAAGCAGAGAGTATCGGAAATACATGTTTACTCTGCTCTCTGATATCGAGACCTGTCACAACCCGGGTTCCAGCGAACGCTAGAGGCTTGGAATTAATATCAACGCTCATTGTTTTAAGGAGTTCTAGAAGCTTCTTCACACAACAAAGCCCCCTCTTTTAATTCCAGATGGCTTTGGAAACAAATGAGCATTGTATGTTATTGACACTTGAGTTAATGCAATGCTATTTAGGATAGGTTAGCATTCAGAATCATATTCTAACTTCTGTCTTCAAGCAAAGGAAATTAATTCATTTAGGAAATAAATATGGTTGCATATTCAAACTACGTATTAATTCCAAAGTTCAAAATTAAGTCTATAGAAGGTTTTAGAATTCATACGAGGGGTATTCCGAAAGTAAGTTTCGTCACTTTGTCGCACGGACACTTTATTGACCCAAAAGCAATACAGCATGGCAGCATGACCTATACACCGTGCACTATTTTTCGACATAGTCGCCAGCGACATTGAGACATTTGTCGTAGCGTGCGATCAGTTTGAAGAACCCACTGTGGTAAAACTCGGTGCCCTGCGATGCAAGGAATTGGCGCACAGCCTGCTCCACCTCAGCTTCCTGACATTACTAAAGGTTCCATACAGACCATTTTGAGTGACAAATTGATGTTCCATAAGGTTTGTGCGAGATGGGTTCGTGGAGGCCGCACTTTGCGGGGACGGAAATCGGGAGATCAATTTCAAACAGCTCTATCTCGGCAAATAAAAGGTTCAGCGGCTGCAGCAATGGCTCGTTTGAAAGAGGGGAGATAGCGGTACATGGCAGTGGCGCCAAATCTCTCGTGCCATCGTGAGCGGCACACTAATACCCGCGGGCACGCCAGTCTGCTGCGACTCGCTCTTCTACGGCGCAGTGCGCCTGCGTCATGCCTCCTCCGCTGACGCCACTTCCGTCGTGGAACCAGCCACGGGTGAGGATTCGTCTGGCGTTTGTTTGGTTCCCCTGGTGAACACGCCGCTCCTGCCATACATTGACGAAACTTACTTTCGGAATACCCCTCGTAGAATCCTATGGCACCGGGTAGTGTAGGAAGCTTGTTCTAACAGAATAGAGGCAGAGTTAAAAATTCTGTTGTGAAACACAAATTAAAGTTTTGCTTCTTAGTATAATGTATTATCTATGGCATTCTCTTCATGTAAATTTGTTGTAAAAATGAAGAGAATGTCGTTAACACATAGCATCCACGAAGGATAAACAACCCAAATCTGATTAATGCACTAAAGTAACTTTCTTGACTCTAAGCGTGGGCAATACAATTTTCTCACTTCACATTTTGATGTAGAACAAGAGGCCGTATTGCAAAGAACGGGTATTCAGAGTCGGTGGCTTATAATTACCCTTCAGAAATTTTTTGAAGTGAAACTTCTTTAGCAGCAGTAGGGGTAAATCGAGAGCTTGTGTAACGTTCAAAATCGTCACGAAATTAGTGAGGTTGTGACGGAACGGACTGCACAGAAAACAATCAACTCAATGATTAGGCTTATCCGCAATTTAAAAAATCCAAAAATTCAATATTAAAAAATCGAAAATAAAAAAAATATAAATTTAAAGATCTAAAATTTAAAAGTCCAAAATTCTAAAATTAGAAAAATTCAAAGATCCAAAATTAGAATGTCCAAAAATCCAAAATTTTAAAAATTAAAAATTAAAAAATCCAGTTATCCGAAATCTAAAAAATAAAATAATTAAAAATTCAAACATCCAAAATTTAAAAAATAAAAATCCAAAATTAAAAAATCAAAGTTTTTAAATAAAAAAATCCAAAATTAAAATATTGGAAATCGAAAATAAAAAAATAAAAAAATTAAAATTCACAGATCTAAAATGAAAAAAAATCCCAAATTTCAAAATTAAAAAAATTAAAGATCAAAAATTAAAAAATCCAAAATTCAAAATTGAAAAAGTCCAAAACCCAATAATAAAAAGTCCAACAATCCAAAATTGGAAAAATCCAAAAAGTTCCACTTCTGTCGCGTGTCGTTCCACGCAAACTTTTCTCGAAAACATTTTTGACATAAAAGTTTTAGCTCTTAGTGTAAGCACCTCGTGTAGAAAATCGTCAGAGCTGTTTTCGAGAAAATCGCGAAATTTTTCTGTTATGCGATTTTAATTGCAGATTTATGAATTACATTTTAATCCCATGGAAATAAGGATGCATAATTTACATATTTTGCATTGTGCGCTAGATTTCGGCAGCATGCACAAGACATTTCACGTATCCTGTGGCTGCATTTCCATTACAGCTGAGATTCTGTTACACATTTCACATACTTGTATCGCAAACTTTTTTTTCTACGAAAGGTAAAATCAAGTCGCACGTGAAGAGTAGGGAAAGTAATGTGATTGTGCCATATTAGATTTTGTATGTACTTTTAATAGTACAACCAAGTTCCTTTCCACTATTTTCTACTAGCAGATCCCCGCGGCTTCGCCCACGACAATTAATTGGAAGATTAAAAATTAAGAGCAAAATAATTAAAACATATTTATTAACACTTGCTCGCGAAACATTCATGGGCTTAAACTAAACAATTAATAATTAATGAAACAGCTGAAAATCCGGCTTTGAAGTGCATTTCATTATTAGAAAGCGCAGCATGGGAAAAACAACCTCAGATTCGAGTTCCCTGGCCCAGAAAACCCCTGCATAGTGAGTTTCGTTCAAATCGATCACTGTTTACCCATTTAGGCCTATATTCATTATCCTTCCGTCTATGTTGAAAATTTCAGATTTCTGCTGGCCTTGGCATTATAAATAAATTAATCCAGGGTGGGCTTACAAAATGAAGCAATTCTTTTATTTCCAAATTGTGAAAAAAAAAAACACGGCAAAGCCACCTGCTACTGATTTGACAAGTGAAATGTATTACTGAAAACTGATGCTTAGATAGCGCAAAGAATTCACGTTTTCTTCCAGTTTTTCACTCATAACTCGCAAACGAAAGCGAAAATTAAAAATCCGGCTTCGAGGTGCATTTTCCCACTCTTCAGTCCACCTATGTTTAAAATTTCAGATCTCTTGAGTTCAGTAGATTTTGCTGGGCATCGCGCACAGACGGGCAGACAGACAGACAGATTATTATTATAGATTGCGAATATAAGAAAAATGTTCTGTATTCAAAAGAAAAAAAGGTTAAGTAAAATATACTATTATCCAAGTCTCTTGGTCGCGTTTCTTTTATTTGGAAGAAGTCTGTTGTCACTGTATAATTTTATTTTCATGCAGAGGTACAATAGAGGGCCTTGGAGTACAGGATTACACATCAGAGGGCAGCACTGGGGTGTAATTCCACAAGAATTCCAACATGTGGCCAGAGCCGAGTTTTTTAAGCCCGAGACCCATTGTTTGCAGTTCGTACTAATACCACCTAAGGGCAGGCGAGTAATTCATTAGGCCCCTAGACCTCCGCAGAGTGCAGAGTGCATTTCATACAGTTTCCATATAACTCACATCTTTGTTGTATTCTCTTTCTTTAACTCACATAAGTTCCAGAGCAATGCATGCTTTAACCAATCCCAGCCCGTTATGGTTTTTATGTCTTTTAGAGGGCAAGGAATAAAACACTATCTCATCACAATCATTATCTGTTGCTATAGTAACATTAATCAATTCATGGTCTCTATTACTTAAGCATGGCCTGTTGTGAATTTTAGTTTAAGTAGAGGGCCATGACTAAAACATTATCCCTTCACAATCATAATCTGTTGCTATAGTAACAATAATCGATTCATGGTCTAAACATTCTCTTTCACTTGAGTATGGTTTGTTATAAAATTTATTTTTAAGTAGAGGGCCATGGCTAAAATACAATCCCATGAAAATCATTATCCTGTTGTTATTAAGTGCTAGAACGATATTTTCTAAGATTGCATGGTAAATGGTGAAAATGTCCGTCTGTCTGTCTATGTGCCTGTACGTGCACTGGAATAGGCCTTCGCTGTATCAGAACTCTATACACACTTAGTTATAACGAAGAACGAAATAGATTTTGGACCAAATCGGTTGACCGGTACAGGAGTAACGCACAATTAAAGGATTACATAGCCTATCAAATCATCACTATACTGTGAGGGCTATTTTTTTTTCAACCTCCGTTGGGACATAGTATAAAAACCACAGTGAAAATCAAAACTGTTTTACTTGGAACATTTAGGTACACCTTCTAGCTACTTCTCTACATAGTTTCGCTCCGATTGAGACATTTGTCGCAGCGTGGTACCAACTTTCCAAAACCCTCTTCATGGAAGCTTGCCGCCAGCATATTGAGAAGGGTCTTCACGGTATTTTGAAAAAAAATGATTTTAAATGCCAAAAATTAAATGTTTTTTAGAATACTTAATCCCTTTTTACACAGAATTATCAAATCCAAATCAAAGTTCATTTGACAACAGTATTGTTGGCAGTCTTCACATAAGGCTTTGGAAATAAATGAAACGAGACTTGACAAATTAGAGAACTATCAATATAATCCATGTTATAAATAAGTACTAAAGAATGAAAACCACGAGAATAATGCAATCACATAACTTTCTCTACCCTGGAATAAAGAAAACAATACGAGGTATGGTTATATGTATATTATTATATCGCAGGTTTTTGGAGAGAGAAGTACGAAAGTGATATTGAATTTATTTTTAATTTCATCCCTGAAACGGATTTATGGTAACATGAGAGTGAGAAATAAAATATTCCGCAAAGACAATACAATTTTATGTTACCGGAATTTATTTTTCTTTTTTTTTTGAACCCCTACCAGGTTTGGTGTGTAGAAGCGATGGGATGCAAAATTCTATATGCTCTACGAGTCACAAAAAGCTATATAAAGCGTTTTCTGAGGAATAGTTTGAGTGTGAAAAGTCGTTCTTCCTCTTTCAAATTATAAATACCTAGGCCTATATAAGGACGACGCCGGGCCTTTTAAGCTAGTTGTAGAATAGTCGAACAAAAGTAGGCTATATTTTAAATATTGCAGACGAGTTAGTTGTCTACTTATGTGTATAGCTGTGTAGATACACGTGTGTAGAAGTCTACACCACAACTGTTACATGTGATTAAAGTCCTGTTGTGATAAAAAAAGAACTTTTGTATTTTCAGCAGGATAATTACAACATGGAACTTATATTCGCGCGGGGAAAACCAGCACGTACAATTTAATACGTAATTATATTTTTGCTTTCATTACACTGGCAACTCGTAAAAAAGGTAATTTCGTTGTGAAACTATATAAATGCAACACCAGTTCTTTACTACTTATCACTTGTTTCAGTGTTCATTTGTAGTCTAATTGTGCAGGCAATTCAGAACAAAGTGTCACGAAAAATAGAAATACCTAAACTGCTTTTTTGTCCAAGACTAGCAGATGCCTGCGGCTTCGCCCACGACAATTAATTGAAAAATTAAAAATTAAGAGTATAATAATTATTAAAGCATTATATTTATTAACACTTGCACGCGAATCATTCATAAACTAAACCATTAATAATTAATGAAACAGCTAAAATTCCGGCTTTAGAGCACATTCCACGATTAGAAAGCCCGCCTGGGAAAACGATCTCAGATTCGATTATGCAGTTCCAAAGCCACCTGTGAACACATAATTCGTATTGTTTCTCAACTGTTTGTTGACAGATGAATATGATGTGAATTTTATTTGATAAATTCAGTGTAATTTTCAGAAATTATATAATTTTTCAAGGGAAGGAGTGGTTTGTTTGGATTTTTATTGTCCGCGATACTCCCAGGGTTAAACTATCAATAATTATGTTATAGCTGGTGCCCGCGGCTTCACCCTCCATTAATTATTGACTCCATGATTTTTAAGAAATTTACACTGGCAGTTTATTAAAAATATTTGTGGTTCAGAGCTATGAAAATTGTAAGTAAAAATAAAATTAGAATATTTATTCATTGTGTTCATTTCACTTAGGCTTTCTATAATAAAGAAAAGGTTTTCCTAATGTTGTACTCTTCGTGAAAGTTTAGACTGCGAGAGACGAACATCGCCGAGTATACCCGATGTCTCACGATGTGAGGGAGCAAGCACGCTATTTAGGGCCGTTGAATTGTATAAGAGTAGATAGATTTTATTCAAATAATATGTTTGGGTATACCAGTAAGCTATGTAACTATTGTTGTTGCATGTAAAGTATCCGGCATTTGTCTTGGCCACTGTGAAAATCAAGAATAACCAAATTAGCGGGCCACGGGATTAGAGGCCGGGACCTCGCCATACGAGCCCAGGATGATACCACAGTATAGTATAACAGTAGCGAAGCTCCATACAGTTTTTTTCAACCGGCGCGACTGCAGCTCTCGTAGCGGTGAGCGAGAGACAACACAATCTGTTACATTGTTTCTTATGAAAAATGCACAATCTAGAAGGCAGTGGAAAAATGTCAACAATATTTTATGGAAATGCTTGTAGTGCTATAAACTGCACCAACAGCCAAAGGAACCAAAGGAATCTCTCGATTTATCTTTCTTCAGGTTCCCTAAAGATCCTGAGAGGTAAGCAAAAACAGTTATTTGTTAAATTAAATTGCCAATTTGTGATTATCACGCTTGCATCCATACTAGACCACATCGGGAAACCGGTCTGATACTTTATAAGATATACAATGTCATCGATCTTGAAACTACAACTTCTTTATATTACCATAAAGTCTATGATTTGGTGAGTTCACCAGTATGCCTTTCCGGTAATAATCTCGTTCTGGTAATTTTAAAAGTAAGAAGAAATACAGCCATATATTCGTATCTTTCCAATGCTGGAAATGGCTGTTTGCTAGTTCCATCTTGCTGGCCGCTAGGGGTGCTAGTGTCGCACCGATCTGTCAAAAGGATGCATTTTCCTTTCATTAGAGCTTCGCTACTGTTATACTATACTGTGATATAACCCTCCAACCAAGTAAATATCTTCATTTTCAAATGTATGGCACTAAATTCCCACTCAGTATAAAAACCCATGCCGGACTGCAAAGTAAACAGTTAACACAATAATTTATTTCATTTTATGTAATTTTCAATAATAAAAATTGTTAACAGAACTCTCTCCGTCTGTGTAAAGTTACATTTTAATGGCCGAGCCTGTTATGGTAAAAATTTAGGTGCTAGCACGTTATAGAGATTATAGAGGACATCACCAGATGTCACTGTTGTTCTTTTCCCTTTCGTACAAATTAATAACTATTAATTTCCTTCATTTTAACCACTACAAATACCATTATTCCTACTACTACTATTATCGTGTGTCTATTAATCATTTTTGCACTCCTTAGCTAGTAAGTGGTACTTACGAACTTTGTTTACATGGATCTTAAGTTGACATTCCCACACAGTCTTGTTGCTAAGGCCGGTTTCGATGAGGTTAAAACACTTACGGTCCAAGCGCTACGTCATAATTCATTACGATACACTTCATAATACAAGCCTTTATGGCCACGGCCCCCAGGACAAATATTCGGTTCCCATAACAACAAACACATGCGAATCACTTTCTGAAATAAACATCTATTTTCAAGAATGTATTTACATAATATTTTCAGGTAATATCACAATTAATATAATTAAATTGATATAAATAATCATCGTGCAAAAAATAGCATGCAACACACGGGCCGTAAAGGCATTTACGGGTCTCGAAAACTTAAAAGCCCTCGGCTGCGCCTCGGGTTTTCAATCTGTTTCCTCGACCATAAACGTGCCTTACGGCACTTGTATCGCAATATACTATTTTGCACGACCTAACTAATTAGTGGTACATACGAATGTTGTTGCCGTGGATCGTAAGTTGACATTCCCGCACGCATATCTTGTTGCTATGGAAACAATACATAATTGCCATGCGGTAAGAGTTTCCGTGCGGTAAGAATTTACTTACGCCACACCTCATAATACAAGCCTTTATGGACAAGGCCCCCCAGCACAAATATTCGGTTCCCATAAACAACAACAAATGCGAATCACTTTCTAAAATAAACATCTATCTTCAAGAATATATATACATAATATTTTCAGGTAATATCACAATTAATATAATTAAATTGATATAAATAATCATCGTGCAAAAAAATAGCATGCAATACTCGTGCCGTAAGCGCATAACGGATTTTGGAGAATTAAAAAAACCCGGAGCGAGCACCTCATTTTTTCAAACTCTTTCCTCGATCCGTATGCATCGCTTACGGCACTTGTATCGCAATATAGGCCTACTATTACAGTATTCGAAATAACTATTTACGGTAATAAAAATTTGGCCCTTAAACTACATACCGACAGTTAAAATATAATTAAATGCAATTCCTAATCATAGGGAAAGGGGTATCAATATTAGTTCATTATTTGCATTTTCTATAACTTCAAGAGAGATATTTCTTTAGAAATAGGTTAATCTTTTACGCAAATGTTTCTGCGAACTTCAACTGTTTCAAACAAATTGTTTCGAACCGAAAGAGCCTGAATTCTGGTAAATACGAAATTACCCAAAAGTATTTTGATTCTATTCTAAGCGCAAGGAAACTGAAATTATTTTCTTTTGGAAGTTGAAATTAAAAATAACATAAAACGTCGTACGATGTTCGACCGTTATAAGAACTGAATAGTCTTACATCGTAAATTACTATTAAACAATAAATATATTTTTAATATGAATTTTAAAAACTTTTTAGGTTATAACCTCCTTGTTTATAGGGATTTTTTGATAATTTATAGATAATCAAAATTCTAGCCCTAGAGAAAATTATACGAGAAAAATTCCTCTGACGCTGGAATTCGAACCCAAGACCTTTGGCTATCCGTGCCACTGCTCTGCAAACTGAGCTCTGCCAGAGTTCACTTCACAGCGCCAGATGGAACCTCTCTCCCATGACTAATTGCCCTTAATGATAACAAAAATCACAAATTAGTGTTCCTCACAGTACTGCATATGACATAACTTGTCTGTCAATGAGGTAGACCATTAAGGGCAATCAGTCATAGGGGAGAGGTTCCATCTGGCGCTGTGAAGTGAACTCTGGCTTAGCTCAGTTGGTAGAACATTGGCACGGATAGCCAAAGGTCCTGGGTTCGCATCCCAGTGTCAGATATTTTTTTTTCCTATAATAAGTTATTCTCATGTAATATCCAACAGAGACAATCTGTGGTTCATGAATGCATATACAGGGTGTTAATGAATAACACCGAAATATTTTACCTGTATATAGAGGGGACTTAGACGAGCAACTTTTATTAGCAGATTTTTGCTCTATGACGTAAAATGTTTATGCTACAGGGCATTAAAGTCATTATAATTTGGTGCTCATAACTCAATAATTACGCAAAATAGGGTTAACATTTTCATTAATTTGACTTCATGCCTTCTTAGTGATCGATAAAAACCTGATTCTTAATCATTCATCAACAGCTATATCATAATTTAGAGTTTTCATAAGCTGCAAAATTTACAGATTAATCATACGAATGGCCGCCACTGGATTAGTTCTTTTAGTCATAACTCCAGTGTTAAGAACGAAGTTCCTTTGTTTTGCATTTTTAAAATGATAGAAGTCATTAGTGGCCATACCTTGGGAGATTTTAAGCTGTAACAGGAAAAATTGAATCCTTAGAGCAAAAATCTCTTAAGTTGCTTGTCTATGTCCCCTCTATACACAGGTAAAATCTTTCGGTGTTATTCATTAACACCCTGTATATCTATCTAGCTTTAGGCACTATACTATATTTATAATTAGCCTATGTGTAAGATTACAAGTCGAATAAATTATTGGATTAGAAAAATAAATAAAATTGAAGTTGAATAAATTTTTGTAGGGCTCAATCCTGCCGTTCCCCCTTTTTCCCTTAAACTCTTACCTTGCGGAGAGTCTGAAGCACGTCAATGTGCATTACAACTCTCAAGTTATAATTTACTCTGATGCCTGAGAGGGAAAAAAACCGGAGGGATATTTCATCGTCATTTTCTTTGAAAGCAGCAATTCTTAAAACTTTGAATATTGACATCCGAGCTCCTGACGTATAGGTGACCCGTAGCGCTGCAGCGTTGAAGAAGTTGAAGTCAGTTCGGAGCTAGGGGTAAACTTTATCTTAACTGCCACTCATTTTTCAATTTTAAAACCCTCATTATTGCCAGCGACACCCTTATCTGGGGGGTGAAAATGCTCCCGTCATCATGCGGGAATGGCTTTTAAGTTTCTCCGACCCCATTTGTCTGTTGTCAATAGAGTACTCGACGTAAACACCTTTCTCTTTTTTACTTTCTCTTTCCGTATTACAAGGTAGATTGTGTTTGAATGTAAAATTCTACGAGGAGTTTCTAACATTTACCCTCGACGTTTGCTTGTTTTTCTATAACCCACACCACGTGATATCTGCGTATAGATGATCTGAATCCTTTTAGGTATTAAGAAAAATACCCTTTGGATATTACACTTTCCATTAATTACCCATAACTGTAGGCCTAATAGTTTGATTAATTTTGAAAATAATTTGCAATTTTGGAAGTAATCAATAAAGAGTATGTCAGATTGCAAGATTGTAGAGCAATTCATTTCCGAGGGAAAAATAACGAAATCCTCCTATTTCTCACCTATGAATTTCACCGCAAGACGTACATCCCCCCTTAAGTATTCTTAGGGTAAAAAAAAATTGTAAAATTCAATTCTAGAACGATAATTCCTAAATACGTATTAGTCAGTTTTTATTAATCTCTCTCTATATAAGAGGCTATGACTGACAGAGAATCAACGTACAGCCTAAACTATAACAGGTAGAGACTTGGAATTTTGACAGTACCTTCGTTTCATAATGTAAGTGCTCACTAAGAAAGGATTTTGCAAAAGTTTGATTTTAAATGTCCGCCGGCGTGGTCTTGTGGTTAGCGTCGCTGACTACAGATCCGTCGGCCCGGGTTCGATTCCCGGTATCTCCTCGGATTTTTCTGAGGTAGGGAGGTCTGGTAGGGGTGCACTCAGCCTCGTGATTCCAAATTGAGGAGCTACTTGATAGAGAAGTAGCGGCTCCGGTCATGAAAACCACCAATAACGGCCGTGGGTGTCGGCATGCTGACCACATGCCCCCCAATCCTGCCATCTGCCTACGGGAGATGATGCAGCGGTCGGGTGGTAGGCCAAGTCCCTCCAGGGATGTAGTGCCACGGAGTTTAGTAGTTTTGATTTTAAATGCCAAAAATCATATGTTTTTGAGAATACTTAATCCCTTTTTACACAGAATTATCAAATCGAAATCATAGTTCACATGACAACAGTTCACATGACTGTTGGCAACGGTCTCAGGTAGGTTTGGAAATAAATGATCTGGGACTTTGACAAATTAGAGAAGCTATCAATATAATTAATCTAATGCACAATGTGATGCAGACACATAACTTTCTCTACCCTGTACATAGAGAATACCATACGAGGCATGGTAATATGTATATTATTATATCCCAGGTTTTTGGGGAGGGAAGTATGAAAGTGATATTGAATAATTTTTTAATTTCACCCCCGAAACGGTTGTATGGTAACATGAGAGTGAAAAATAAAATATTCCGCCAAGACAATACAATTTAAAGTTGGATTATTCCCACAAAGTCTCTGGCCTTGAAGACAAACCCAGCCAGCGAGCTTCTCGTTACGTCTCGTTACCAAGATGCGCGAATTCGGTGCGCGTAAGATCAGTAAGCTACCGCTGGGCAGAGAGTGAACATCATGCAGCATGTCGTCGATAGTCGCAGAAAATACAATAATAGTTAAGTGGAGAGGTGATGCCGCTGCGAGAGAGACAGACAACACGTGGAGTGGGATAGGAGAGCTGATCCAATCAGGGTGCAGCTACCTCCCCTAGCCAGGAACTCTACGAGCGGTGAGACTCGCTCCTAAGGTATATACGTAAAAACCCAGAGACGTTGTGGAGGTAATCTTACTCTAATGTTACCGGGATTTCTGTTTTTTGTTATTTTAACTCCTACCAGGCTTGGAGTCTACACCTTTTCAACCTCAATTTCGGAAAAAGTAATTTCAATTTCGGAAAAAGTAATTCCAATTTCAGAAAAAGTAATTTCAATTTCGGAAAAGGTAATTTCAATTTCGGAAAAAGTAACTTCAATTTCGGAAATACGAGGGCTATGAAGAGGGTATAGTAAAGTTGGTACCACGCTAGGACAAATGACTCAATCGGAGCGAGATTATGTACAGAAGTAGCTAGAAGGTGTACCTAAATGTTCCAAATAAAACCGTTTTCATTTTCACTGTGGTTTTTATTTTATGCCCCATCGAATGTTTTAAAAAATAGCCCTTGTATTTCCGAAATTGAAGTTACTTTTTCCGAAATTGAGATTACTTTTTCCGAAATTGAAATTACTTTTTCCGAATTTGAAATTACTTTTTCCGAAATTGAAATTACTTTTTCCGAAATTAAAATTACTTTTTCCGAAATTGAGATTACTTTTTCCGAAATTGAAATTACTTTTTCCGAATTTGAAATTACTTTTTCCGAATTTGAAATTACTTTTTCCGAAATTGAAATTACTTTTTCCGAAATTGAGGTTGAAATGGTATAGAAGCGATGGAATGAAAAATTCTACATCCTCTATGAGCCATAAAAACCTATTATGAAGCGTTTTCTGAGGGAATAGTTTGAGTGTGATAAGTCTTTCTTCTTCATTTAAAATTTTAAATGCCTATATAAGGCCTAGAATTTGAAAATCGAAAGTCCTTCATAAGTTAATTTCGATTTACAAAATATAAAACCCGGGCGACGCCGGGCCTTTTAAGCTAGAGACTATTAGCCTATAAGAAAGGAAATAATTTAAAGTGTTTTCTATGAAGCCAGTTTCCGTAACATATAGCATAGCCGTGTTTTGCCTCTAGCTACAGCTTTCTGGATTAGATGTGTACTTCAGCTGCTGCTGTAATAATTCTGTAAAATCGTTGGTACTTTTCCAGTTTTATCATGTGGCCAACTACCTATGTAATCCCTATGCATCCTGGACCACTCAACAGGGTTTTGTTCGGAAATGTATCACATTTCAAATCCCTGAAATAGAAACACGATTTCTACCCCGCCACTTGAAATAATGAATCCCTTCTTCACAATAAAGACCTCCAAACATATCCCTACATATGTATTGTATCATAGAAGGATTTAAGTCCTCCAGACAAGATGTATCGGTTTATACCTAACAATTCTGTTTCTAAATCCAATTATGTTGTGAATTTGATAAACAGCGTGGAAAACCTGACGACGAATCCCTATCCATCATTGGTTGGTTGATGCGGCTCCGGATTTTCCATTTGTTGGTCTGCGCGAGAGATAAAGAGAGAGATAGAGGTAAAGAGAGAGGGTTAGAGAGAGATAGTGAGAGAAAGAGAGATGCAGCAGCTTCGCGACGCTCGAGATAACGTAATCCTTGCCGCGCCCCCCGCGCCCCCCCTTCAGCCCCAATGCCCCTTCCCACTTGAGCATCTACACAACTACCCCTATCTCTTGTAGCAGCCCTTGTTAACAAATGAATATACTTTCTACGTATTCCCTTATCAGATCCACTCGACCAATAACTGCTGAGAGATGAAATGTTTAAAATTATTCTAGAGGAAAAGCTGGAATATATATATATATGCGAAATGAGCATCATCATGAAAGATTATGATTGTGGAAGCGGAGAGAAAAGGGGACTCCAGCGATAGCAGGATTGCAATCACATGTGGAAAAATGCGAATTCTAGATCCGGCACCACTCTGCTAAACTCCAATCTCAAGCGGAATGCGTGGCTAGAGAACTATTTCATGAAACTGAAAATCTATCATTGACAGCTAAATTTATACTCCTTTAAGCATCGATATCTTACTAGAGTTCATGTTCTGTATTATATACCAGTAGGCCATGCAACTATTGATGCTGAACTATTTTCTATTGTTGATGTTAATATTATAGGAGAAAAATTCTTCTGACACTGGGATTTGAGCCAAGGACCTTTGACTATCCGTGCCAATGCTCTAACAACTGAGCTAAGCCAGAGTTCACTTCATAGGATTAGATGGAACCTCTCTCCTATGACTGAGTGCCCTTAATGGTCTTGTCTGTCAGTGAGGTAGACCATTAAGGGCAATCAGTCATAGGAGAGAGGTTCCATCTGGTATTGTGAAGCGAACTCTGGCTTAGCTCAGTTGGTAGAGCATTGGCACGAATAGCCAAATGTCCTGGGTTCAAATCCCAGTTTCAGAGGAATTTTTCTCATATATAATATTATCATGTAATGCCCAACAGAGACAATAATCTGTGGTTCATGAATGCATAAAGGTAAAGGTAAAGTGATCCCTATACAGGCCATGGAGGCCCAAAGGGTTCCAGGAGGTTGAGGCTCCCAGATTTTGGACATTCGGCACGTGAAGGTGGTAAGGTTGTCAGCCTTACGCACCGGCCGCCTTTACCCCCAGGATTGCTCCTGGTACTCATTTCTGTTAGAGGCTGAGTCGACCCCAGGGCCATAGTGCCACCAGAAGGATTAGGTCAATTGTAAAACTCCAATGACCTCATCGGGAATCGAACCCGCGACCTTCCGGTTTGTAGCGCAACGCCTCAACCACTTCGCTCCTCAACCACTTCGCTACGGCGTACCCCTCATGAATGCATAGCTTATATCTATTTTGTTGGTGTGTTTTATAGCTTCAATAAATTTGAAGTGATATTAATTTAAGTGAATATGATACAGGATGAGTCATGGTAAATTTGGCATTTTCCTTTACGACTGGGGAAACCATCATGAAATAACCCATATCAATTTGACCACAGGATTTGAACCTGGGACCTCCCGTTGGGAGCCCAAAACGCTACCATTTAGGACATCTCGGTCGGTTCAAAGAACTTTTACACGTGTATTGCAAGCAAATACATAATGTTATTATTGAATGTTATTAAGTGCCAGTATGGTACTTTATGAGATTGTGTGGGGGACGAAAAAATGTCTGTCCGTCTGTCTGTCTGTCTGTCCGTCCGTCCGTCCGTCTGTCCGTCTGTCCGTCTGTCCGTGCGTCTGTACGCACCATAACTCAAGTACGCTTTTTCGGATTTTCATGAAACTTGGTATAAACATTCATAATGTTGATGGGAAGAACCCTATTGATATTGAACCAAATCGGTTCACCGGTACCGGAGTAATGCACAATTTAGTGCCTATTTGAATAGATTATGGCGCCTTTCTCATAGAAAGGCGCCATCACTCAAATACGCTGTAACGGATTTCCATGAAACTTGGTATACCCATTTATGACGTCCATGAGAAGTGCCCTACTGAATTTGAACCTAATCTGTTCACCGGTACCGGAGTAAAATCCAATTTAGTGTATATTTTAAAGACGCGGTAACTCAAATACGCTTTACCGGATTTTTATGAAACTTGGTATACACATTTATAATGTCCGTGGGAAGACGTCTATTCATAATGGATAAAATCGGTTGACCTGTTTCGGAGTAATGCTCAATTTAGTGCCTATTTTATGGTAATATACGTATTCGAAAGAATTTATTTAAAAAAATGAAAATCAGTTATCTTGACAACATAGCCTATTGTTTTACTGTGATCTTATAAGGCCTTGGAAATTAAAATACAGGTTGCTATGACAAAAAACATATTGTTTTACATGCGCTTATCCAACTAGACCGTTAAAATGACCCAGGTGGCCGAGATGGTAGACCTTTCTTCTTCCGTAAGCCCTGCTTAATGAATAAATCTGGAGCTTAACTTGGAAATCAATTTAAAAAAAAAAACATATTCTGCATATCATAATTGCAGTCATAACTGATTAAACAAAAACATACTGGCACTTTGTTACATCAGTTTACCTGATTTTATTAGTATTTTATTTCTTAGCTGGAAAGGTAATAAAATTTACTCACAATGTTAGGCCTATTAGGTGTTTTTCTATTAGTGTATTTTGGACTAATAAGTTATTCTCTGATCCATGTGATTTCCTGCGCTGGGAAGTTTCATCACTCCAACAAGCGTTCCTCTTTTTTTCGCGGCTCGAAACATTAGCTTACCTGACTGTTGACCGACTTTCGCGTTGTCGAGCCGTTCCGAATTTCCATTACAACAAGATTTCTATCATTTGAGGTTAGATTTTAGTAGGCCTGTGTAAGCTTGAATAAGTGGTTGATATGTTTATATGATTTTCAGAGCTGTTTTTATGTTTCGATCCAAATAAGAGCTGATCATAAAAAATCAAATAGGAAAGAAGCCTGAGTTGTGCAAACGATAACTGACTTATAACTAGGGACCGGATTTTTAGGTTTTTAAAAACACTGTTTTAGGTTTTCCATTAAGTGAAATAGGTTTTTTTGTTCAAAATATTTTTAGGTAGAAAAATTGGTTTAACGAATTTGAATGTGCTACATAGGATTCAATACATAATACTTGTAAAGTTTAACCTAATAAAATTGACTTAAATTTCTGTAAACTTGCTTTAGGACAGAACAGACGTAGAAACCCGCGGGGTGCAACGTCATAAAACAACCTCAGAAGAAGAAAAGAAGAAGAAGAAGGGGGGAAAGATGAAATTCAGGTCATCGCCAATCCACTGCCGTAATAAACTCGATTTCATTTGTTTCGGCATAATTAACACGTCTTCTTGAAACTCACAGTGTGACCACTCAGTATGAATAACAGGGAAGTACTAAAGGCAAACAAGGGCTTTAAAACACAGAAATCTATATCCTTGTTCATACACGGCAACAATGGTTGTTCATACGAATATTTTAAAAGGAATACGCCGGTACTCTTACACTTCGTCTCTTGATACTGTCCATCCTAGACGACAACGGGTTGAACGAAATGCTGGTGGTATTAATTTCAACCCGACAAAGTTATTGTCTCTCCGCAAAATATCGATTTCTCAACTGACAAACAAAAAAGACAAAAAAACAGCCTAAATTAGATATTTTTGGTTTTATATCCCGTTTAGGTATATTTAGGTTTTTATACCCCATTTAGGTATTTTTAGGTGCCACAGAATTAATGTGGGTGAATCCTATGGACATGATTCGAAAAAGTGTATGAGCGCTTTTTGTTTTGGTAGCAAGGAAAAAAATAGGTAAAAACCTAAAAATCCGGTCCCTACTTATAACTATCCTTGAGAGAATTTTTGCGAACAAGTGAATTAAATAAAAGTTTCAGCTCTTAGTATAGGCCTAAGCACCTCACGTGCAAAATTTAAGGCAAATCGATCGACCCGTTTTCGAGATAATCATGAAAAATGAAATATTCTTCATGTAAAGTAGTTCCTGCAACTGAACGTTCAGCAGTACAGTAGTTCAGCGAACTGCAAACGTTTGACCGACCACTTGGTCAGGTAAGTCTAATCCGATAGTCTACTAATCACCTCTTGGAATTCCTGCTAGCCTAATACTATTATCAATTCCGTTTCGCCAGCTCAGGAACATATCAGCTGTCAAGAGGTGTTACCTAAAGCCATAATGAGTACAGAAATAGTTTAACCGTCAGAGATTATATTCCATGTTGCAAGCGGAGAACCTGTATCTGTTGTTACATAATAGCCCACACAGGATTAAAAATCAAATATCATGTGAAATACCCACGTAATTTTCTCTACCGTTCATATAGAGTAAGTGGACGTATTGCGGGAATGTTCTCTCAGTTTTCTAAGCTTAATTTAAAAACTTATTATTAGCGAGCACCAAATCAAAACCTTTATTTATTTAAATATTTATTTTCATGTCATGAGTATCGTGAATGATGTTGTGGACTGAAGTATAAGCCAATAGAAACTACAGGATTAGCTTAGATACTTACTTACGTACTCAATGGCAATAGACAATTGCTCAGCAAACTAAAGGAATATTATCTATTTTATGGAACCCGAAGGTTCATTGCCGCGCTTACCTGAGCCCGCCATTCAACCCTATTCTGTGCTAACTCCAATCATCTCTCGCAAATCCTACTTCCCTTAAATCTATCCTAATATTGTCCTCCCACCCACGTGTTCAGGTCTTCCATGTGGTCTTTTGCCTTCTAGTCTCCCAATCAATACTTTTGAGATGTTTTTACTCCCCCGTGCCCGCAACATGTCCAGCCCATTTCATCGTGATTTAGTTACCATTACCATATTCGGCTCGTTATTCAGCTTTCTCCATTCCCCATTTTCATCTCTCTTAGGCCCAAATATTTTACTAAGCCCCCCTGTTTTCGAACACACTCAGATTATGTAAGGGGCCATGTCTCACATCCACATAATACAACTGGCAGGATAACAGTCTTATAAATCTTTATTTTTAGGCAGATTTCGAAGAAAAATCTACCTATTGCATTCGATACCATGTCATGACTTTCGAAAAATTCGTTCATATCTTTACGTTTCATGCCTCCCTAATACGAAACCACCACCTGTTAAAAAAAAAAAATAAAAATAAAATTGTGATAGATATATATATATATATATATATATATATATATATATATATATATATATATATATATATCTTTACACGCTAGCGGCCGTAATTTTGAAGATATTTGAACCAAATTTTATTATTAGATTTCTGGGGAGAAGACGAGAAGATAAGAGTTTCTGAACTGCATAAAAATAAACATTTCAGATAAATACAATATTATATTGAATACATTAGAATGCTATATATATTCAAGAAAGTCGTCAATACATTATAAAAAGGATGTTTGGAGAGCCAGTTAGATCAAACATTTTTATATCTATTTAGGGTCGGTTGTACAAACACAAAATCTGTGGTTAGCCTGCAAAATTAACTGTCTCTTTTTGTTGTAGCGTATAAACATTCATCCGAGAATATTTAATTTTAACCGACAATTAAATATAAGAGTGTGAATTTTTGCAAGTTAGAACTTTAAGCTATGTTTTTAAACACGTTTTGCACCTATATATCACCATATGCTGTTGTCGAGTAGATTATATACAGACGTAATTTGAAATACCAACTGCATACATGAAATATTTATGTCCAATGAATGTTTCTTCACGATTATCATAATTTTTATGACGTACGTATAAGAAAGAAGGTTAATAAAACAGGTCGCCATGGTGACGGGATTACATAAATAAATGACTGCGAAGTGGCCGCAGTGAAGAAGCTGCAAGGCTTACCAACGTGATGATGAAGTGTGGCAATATCCTGGCAGGCTGTCCAACACCCCCAGCTCAAATTAACTCCCGTGATGCATTGCGTTCACCCCGCTTATTAACTACCCCGTGCGTATTGTTAAAATGCTATTGTGTTTAAAGGCGAGGTATTATCTTTATACCACTGACAATTTCGCACACGAATGATTAAACAACACAAGATAATTTTAAACCTAACCAGCCTTGGCCTCCTGTAACTACAATATCAATATAAATTCTCACGCAGTTGATTGTCAACTGTCTGCTGATTGACCAAATAGTGAGGATAGTGAAAGCTAGGTGGCTTAGGTATGAGAACAAGTGAAGCAAGGACATTTATAGTGAAGCTTTTTGGTCACTCATAAAGTCATCACGTCTGTAGTACTGAACCGATCTCAACCAAATTTTGCATATAGGCCTACGAATGATTAGGCCTAAGGATATAATAAAATCAGGTAAACTGATGTAACAAAGTGCCAGAATGCTTTTGTTTAATCAGTTATAATTGCAATTATGATACACAGAAAATAAGTTTTTTTTTAATTCATTTCAGAGCTAAGCTCCAGATTGATTCATTAAGCAAGGCTTACGGAAGAAAAAAGGTCTATTTTTTAAAAAATCAGATTAAAATCGTCCAGTATCAGCAAAACTATGCAGATTTGTGATACCTTGACAATTGCACACTCACATAAAAATACAAACAAAATAATTTCAAATTGGCCGACTACGTGATTTGAACCAGCGACTTCCAGAATGCGAGTCCAAGACTTGCCCATGTCGGCCACCTCACTCAGTTTAACGGTCTAGTTTGATAAGCGTATGTAAAAGAATAGTGATATTTGTCATAGCTAACTGTAGCCTATTGCAATTTCCAAAGCCGTATATGGACACTGTTAAGCCATATGTTGTCATGATAACTGATTTGCATTTGATAAATTCTTTCTAATATATTACCATAAAATAGGCACTAAATTGACAATTACTCTTGTACCGGTCAACCGATTTCGTCCAAAATCAATAGGCTTCTTCCCTTGGAGGTTATTAATGCGTATACAAAGTTTCATGAACATCCAATAAAGTGTGTTTGAGTTATGGCGCGGACTGACACACGGACAGACATTTACCCTTCCGGCATACATTCTCAGAAAGTACCTTTCTGGCACTTAATTCTCTATTCTCTATTGTTTACATGGTAACAGGAATAGCTGAAACATAAGTGCAATTATAATGAGTTCTGTATCTTGTTTTTTTGTGTGCTTTTTCTTTTTTCTTGTTTTCCTTTTGCCTTATTTCACACATACACCCATGTCCGAGGCAGGACTCGAACCCACAGCCTCTTTCACCAGGGCTCGAAGGCCTTAGTTACCACGGCTAAGGAGACTCCAATTTTGAAATCGAAGCATTTCCTTCACTACTTTTTAAATTAAAGTGTTTATATTTTCATAAAATTACCTACCTAGTAGACAGAAAGGTGGTTGTAACTTTTAGATAGGGGTTCGGATATTTACGACATGTCATATTTTTATCCTGACCTCCATTCTCGCCGCAAACACAAATTAAACACAAACTGCACATTTGTTATCGTAATCGGACCGTTTTTATTTTGCATATAAAGTCAAATTTTGGTCTTTTTCATGGTATTGGTCATATTTCGGTCATATCTGTAATTTAACGTCATATTTCTGTTATAAAAACGAGCACAATTATGCAGTATGTGCACTAAATTATTGTCTTTAAATTTTTTCCGAAAAAGAGTCACGAATATTTTGGTTTTACAGTAACTGAAATGTGAAGGGACAGTAACAAGTAATAGCACAATTACCTCTTTCTCCTTACAATTACAATTACAATTTATTACTCGAAAGTACACGAAAAATATATACAAAAGTTGATACACCCCCGAAGAAGCAGAGCTTGTGTTCGGGGGTGGTTCAGTTATATATTAGAAATACTTATACTAAACAATTACTTTAAAAAATTGCATAATTTGGAGAAGTATGACAAAATGTTATGTATGAAAGGTTAGAACATGTTCTATTTACAATACAAAGGTACGAAGCAATACAACAATAATACATAACAATTTATTTGTTCAAATTTTAGTAAAAACAAAGAAATTAAGTTCTATCCAAATTTTAAGTTTAATATGAAAAATGTTATAACAGTAATAGTCGATAACAGAAGTAATAATTATATAAATTTTATAATTTTAGACCTAAATTGTTTGTTGTTTAAGCTATTTAGATCAGGATGGTTGGTAATAAATGAATTGAATAGTCTTGGGCCAAAACTTGAACAGTGCTTAGCTCCAGCAGTTGTAACATTTTTTGGTTCAAGTAATAAATTAAATTGATTCCTTCGCGTGTTATATACGTGAGATTCTGACTTGTAATTGTCACGATGTTTATGAAAATAATCCAGTATGACGTACTTGTAAATTTGGTCTATGGTGAAAACGTTAAATTCAGAAAATAATAATTTGGAAGAATAGTCAGGAGGCTTAAATAAACAAATCTTTATTATGCGTTTTTGAAGACAAAGCAAAGGGCTGAGGATCGTTTTTGCAACTCCTCCCCACCCAATTATGCCATATTGAATAATAGAATGAATTAGGGCTAAATAAATCGTACGTAAAACATGAGCTGGTAAACATGAACGGAGAATAACGAATTTATAAATGACTTTACGTAGCCTATTGCATAAATATTCAATGTACTTGTCCCATCTTAAATGTCGATCAATTATGATGCCTAGATATTTCACTTGATTTGATTCACTTAAGGAGGGACAAGTGCAGCTATTAATACAGCAACCAGAATTGTGTATTTTTAAGCTTAAATTTTTACTTACTTTTAATTGTTGCATGCCGGTAGCTGTTAAAGCGAACAAAAGTTGTTAACAACTTCCAATAGACATGCTTTAAAAATATTTTCAGTTCACATTTGCAGTGGTATCTGGAAATATTAACAGACTAGAAGTTCTTTACAAGTAAAACTGTAAATCACCTGTAAAATTGTAAAGAAAAAGTGATTATCAGATTGAATTCATGTGATATAATAATTTAGTGTCATTAAACCTTTTAAATTGGAAAATTTATTTACAGAAATACATTCTTTTATGAGGTCATATTTAGGATTTTTGGGCCATATTTAGTCATATTTAAAGTCGATTTAGCAGTCATATTTTCCTCTTTTTTAGGTCATAAACATCCGAACCTTACTTATAAATAAGCAGGAATAAAGAAGTACTGGAATCACATGGGCAGTGCTCCAGATCAAGAGGGTCTGTCCCCTTTAAGCACACGACGCCCGAGGTGGTCCCTACAGACCCCGGCCTCGCTGCCAGAACAAAGCTGAATTTGCTCAAGTAACGATGATGCCGGAATTTTAAACCACTGCACTTATTCTTGCTGCCTATTGGCTCACTTCTTGCTAAATTAAAATTAAGTTAAACAAAAAACCCGAGCGTGTACTGAATTCATGAAATGAAAAAAAGAGAATTCTTAAAGGAAATGTACAGTGGTTATAATATATTTATGTTAAAGTGGTGACTCCGGCACGGATTTTTATGTCATAGGCCTATCAAACTGAGAAATATGCGCATATGGTGGTAAAATATGCAATATCGATGTAATCAGGGGCGGATCCACGGGGGGGGGGGAATGGAGGAAATTGCCCCCCCTCAAAATTTCTAACATTAAGCACAAATTATTCAAACGGTCAGCTTTCTAATATATTTTGTAAAGACAACATAACCCAAATACTTAAATTTCATAATTTGAATACTTAAATTAAAGAAACTATTTTCATTATTTTGAAATACATTTGTAATAAAATGCAGAAATGTTCATTTTGATTTCAATTGTGTACTGGGAATAATTAATTTTTATAAGTAAAAACCTCCCTCTCTACTTTGGCCCCCCCCCAAAAGTCTCTCTGGATCCGCCACTGGATGTAATCCATTCCAAAACGTTACCAACTCGGCCACCTCCCTCGGTACCTTCATCTTCTATGTCTTCAGAATAATTACTGATTTTTATACATAACTTGAAAAGCAATAATCGATTTCGGGAGGTCCAAGGTTCAAATCCCGTGGCCGGAAAATTTGACATTTTTTTTCATGGTTTCCCCACCCATAAAGGCAAATACCGAATTGGATATTTACATACCATGAATCATCCTCACCATTTCATCCTGTATCATATCCATTTAAATTAACATCAGTTGAAATTTACTCCATAAAATACACCAATAATAGAAATAATTGACAATCAATAGCTCCATGGCCTACCCTACTGTATAGACGCATATCCCTAATTCCTGATATGACCTCGTAGGTAAAAGGAGTATAATCACAACTGAATGAAAAGCCAATGTTAGATTGTTTACTTGATAGGTCTGTGCAATGCCTACTCTATTTCAATTGTTTGTGAACTTAATTCGTTTAGACGGCCGTGGTTAAAACTGCCAACATTAGAACAATCTTGTCAAATCTCGACTTTCAAAATCATGGTGAAAGTCACAAAAGTAATTGAATAGGGGTTTGTAGGTTAAACTTTGCTAAGAAACTCTACTTTAGGAAGTTGTCTTTTTAAATCTTCTTCATGAATTAGCCCTTAGCGAACTTCAATGAAGACTGTATTAAAATAAACACGTCATCGGTGTTTTTCATATTAATTACTAGCTGAAAAGGCCCGGCGTCGCCCGGGCTTTGTATTTTTTAATTTGAAATTAACTTATGAAGGACTTTATGTATGTAGAACTTGAAATGAAGAAAAAGATTTATCACACTCAAACTATTGCATCAGAAAACGCTGGATATAGCTTTTTATGGCTCATAGAGGATGTCGAAAGCTGCATTCCGTTGCTTCTACACATCATGCTTGGGAGGGGTTGAAATAAGAAGAAACACAAATTACATAAGATTGTACTGACTTGACGGAAAATTTTATTTCTCATTCTCATGTTACTATACAATCGTTTCGGAGCTGAAATAAAAGAGAAATGCAGTATCACTTTCATACTTTCCTCCCCTAGAACCCGGGACATAATATACTGCGAGCATAGGACTCAAAATGTTCCATCCCATGCTTAGGGCCTATGATAAACATCCCTATTTCTCAACTAATACAAAGCCTACAGGTATGGATAACTTATCAGCGGAAAGGATTATTTATAGACTTTTGATATAGCATACTCACACACTTAAGTTGTCCCTCTTATTCTACATCAAAATGTGAAGTGAGTAAATATTTCTTATGTCGAGGGTAGAGAAAGTTATGTGACTACATCACACTGTGCTTTATTTTCGTGGATTTCATTTTCAGTCATTATTTTCGCCAATATATTACATCGATGGAATCATAATTCGTTAAAGCATTAGGCTATATACTTGCCAAGGCCCTATGTAATCATAGTAAACAATTTACTGTTGCCATGTGAACTAAACAGCAATTCATTTTTTCAGTATAAAATTCTCAGAAATTATATAATTTTCAAGGGAAGGAGTATTTTGTTTGAATTTTAATGTCGACAGCTATACTTCCCGGGCTTAACTGGGTATGTGTGCAAAATGTCGTGTAAATTGGTAAAGAAATGTAGATTTGTATAAGGAACAAACATACATACATACATACATACACACTTTCGATTTTATATATTAGATATAAGGAACAAACATACATACATACATACATACACACTTTCGATTTTATATATTAGATACTGTTTTGTGCATTCAATTGTTTCTCTGAAAGTTGAGATTAATAAGGAGGCCATGATTTGTAATTATTTCTTCCAAGAAAGAGAAAGAATGTAAAAACAGTTGGTCTTTAATAAGCATCTATGTGGCCGTGGAGGATTTTCTTAATACATTCTTTAAAATTCTCTGCATAATTTACTTGCGCCTGGATGAAGTTCTTTTTGTTAAAATCCAATTTTCACTTCCTCTCACCAATCCAGGTGTTGCAATGAATTTATTAAATTTTAATTTTCGGTGTTTTCTTGCTGTCTTTTTCATCTCTATTTCTACTTTTTCTGTGTGGTTTATTTTCACTTCATGCTGCTTTAAACATTTACAAAAACTGAAATATAAAAACAAAATAATGGACACATGACGATAAATAGCCCTCGGCTTACATAATTGACGAGGAAAATCAGGTTTACCAATAGCATCTGTCCGAAGTGAGGCGTGCTTCAATCTCCGAGGCGATTCATGGCCTCCTGTGTGCGGTTTCACGTTGCCATGGGAATTACTGCTTCTGATACTACGCTCTGCTCTGCAAATTATTTTTATTATCTAAGCCATTTAGATTATTATAATTATTCATTCAAATAAATGTAATAGAATCTATGTGTCTTATATATTAATGGTAATTTCAATTTATTAAGAATTAAGAGAATTAACAATACGAAAATTCCTATATTTCCGGTAATTCTTTTCCCTTGGTTTATCAGTTCTGAGCGATTGGTTGAAATTCAACATGCTGTCACTGATTTGGCTTCTAAATAGTTGTAGTATTTTCCGTGAACATAATAATTTATGCTAAATACAAAGCGGAGCATATTAAACACGAATAATTATTTATTTTGTTTGAAATTTCAATAAAAATAGAACTTAACGGTATATTTTCATTTTATATTTTCAGGTAGTCTACATTCAAGAACTGAAGAAAGAAGATTAAAAAACTGAAGAAAGAAGATTAAAAAACTGAAGAAAGAAGATTCAAGATCTGAAGAAAGAAGATTCAAGATCTGAAGAAAGAAGATTCAAAATCTGAAGAAAGAAGATTCAAAATCTGAAGAAAGAAGATTCAAAATCTGAAGAAAGAAGATTCAAAATCTGAAGAAAGAAGATTCAAAATCTGAAGAAAGAAGATTCAAAATCTGAAGAAAGAAAATTCAAAATCTGAAGAAAGAATATAGGCCTAGATTAAAAAAGGTAAGTTGAAATATTTATCTTATATTCATGACACTGTAAAACTTATTGAAAAGACAAACGGTACCTACAACCAGTTATAGAATCAGCAATAGAATTTTAGCAATCAAGTTCTTATTGGTTAAGCTAATCAGATTAGACTATTATTCAAACATAATGTGACTACGTTTTTAGCCCTGCTATCAGGGGCGTATTCAGGGGGGGCTACATCCCCCCGAAATGTTAAGTAATGCTAATATGTTGCACATGAGGCCACTTTAATTTCTCATAACAATAATATAACACATAACAATAAAATAAAATAATAAAATTAGTAATATAAATTACTTAAATCTTGCCCTTTGTTTATTATTATTAATTAATATATTAGTGTATATTCCCTTCTTAAAATTTGTGTTCAGAAATCTTAACTCATATTTTCAATTTTTCATGTCATATTTCCATAACTTTAAGGTCAAATTAAAGGTCATTTTTCAGGAATTTTTAGATCATCAACTTCTGAGCCCCTCCCGAAAATAAATCTTGGATACGTCCCTGTCTGCTATGAACTATGTTTTTAAATGAAACAGGCAAATAGAATGCAAGTTACATGATGAAGTTTATTATGTAACTAGTATAGGCCTAATACTAGTCACTAGACAAATGGATAATAAATTAAGTAATAATTTAATGGTAGAGGCCAAAATTTTACACATTGCAACTTATATGTTAAAATAAAGATTACATCATGTATCGTAAATGTTATTGGCAACATTCCGTGCATATCATAGGCTATATTGAGGGAATAAGTTGGAAAAACTTACATAAATCAAGTGTTCCCTCATCGGGCAAATTGAAGTTTAGCCTATTAATAATTATTATTATGTATGCTCTAAGTGCATGCAGGCCATAGAATGTTTAGGTTTACCAGTAGGCTCTTGTAATAATTTATTGATGTGCATCTGTTTGTATTGTTCGGTGATGTCTTCTTCACTTAAATTCAGTTCAAACGATTATGATTAGGGGGCGGATTTCTTCGTATTTTTCCCCTTTGCATTATTTCAGGTTTCCGACTAATTTAAACCCGATTCCAAGCATCCTGGTGAAACTGGAACGGCTTTTATAGTGCATATAACTGCATATTTAGGAAATTTTCAACTATTGTAGCATATTTAGATAATATTTTTGGCATATTTGTGTGCATATTAGAGAAATTTTGAAGTTTCATATCATATTTTGTAAATTTTGCATAATACTGATACTTTTTGAGAATTTACAGATATTTTAAATAATTAAAACTATATTTTAATAAAATTAATTGTAATGAAACTTTAAAAAAATATACACAATGTGTTAGTGGTAAAGTCATATTGAAAATTGTATTGGTCATATTTTAATGTTTTTTTAGGTCATAAATGCATGCATATATCCTATTTTTTAGGTCATAGAAATCCGCCCCTAATTATGATATTGGGTGGCATAGCTTGCGATGAGTTATAGAAAGTAAACAACTTCTACAAATCCGGCGTTTGCCATTGCAAATGAGGAAACCATAATAACTCAAGTCAATTTGACCTGCCACGAGTTTTAGATTTTAACCCTGGACTTCTACAATGTATGATATCTACCACGGTAAATAAAATAAGGTAAACTGACAAAGCAAATTGCCAGAATGCTTTTGTTTAATCAGTGATAATTGCAATTATGATATGCAGACAATAAGTTATTTTTGTAATCGATTTCCGAGTTAAGCTCCAGATCGATTCATTAAGCAGGGCTTACAGAAGAACAAAGGTCTAGTTTGATAAGTATATGTGAAAGGATATATGTGTAGTGTTATTTGTCAAAGCTTAATGTATTGTAAATTCCAAAGCCGTATACGAACACTGTAAAACAATATGTTGTCATGAGAACTGATTTACATTTGCTGAATTCTTTCTAATATATTACCATAAAATAGGCACTAAATTGGGTATTACTCCGGTACCGGTCAACCGATTTGATTAAAAATCAATAGGCTTCTTCCCATGGACGTTATAAATGCGTATACCAAGTTTCATGAAAATCTGATAAAGCGTATTTCAGTTATAGCGCCTTTCTGATATATTACCATGAAAATAGGCACTAAATTGGGTATTATTCAGGTTCAAAACCAATAGGCTTCTTCCCATGGACGTTCTAAATGCGTATACCAAGTTTCATGAATATCCAATAAAGCGTATTTGAGTTATCGCGCTTACAGACACACGGACAGGCAGACATTTCCCGTCCATCACGCATTCTCATAAAGTAGGATTCTGGCACTTAATAATTGAATGATTTTTTTATTACAATGAACGAAACGTTCCTGAATCGTGTGTGTAACATCCAAACCTGCACAAAGATGGACATAAGAAAGCGGGTCCTTTGTTAACATATCCTGAGTGTACCAGGCAGAATTCTGCATCCCCTTTTATAGCGGGATGTAGACATTACACTGTTGCCAGATTCTTGTAGATGTTTGGTCAGGTGACGACTGTATGCAAATGAACATCTCTCTTGGGAATATCCCTGGCTTTGTCTCTTCTTCTTCTTCTCCTTCCTTACATTTTACAAGCCTTGACTTTCTCCTTAACTTCGCCTCAGTTTGTGTTGTAGTTCCCTATTTAACATGTATTATGTATTTATTTAGCAATTTATTTACTTCATTTTGATGTAGTTAAGGCCTTCTCTTCCATTAACTAGGGCTGGATACATTCAAACTTCTATATCTTAATGTAATTTAACAGTAGATATCGAAACATAGACATCTCTACTTATACAGGGTGTTAATAAATAACACCGAAATATTTTACCTGTATATAGAGGGGACTTAGACAAGCAACTTTTGTTAGGAGATTTTTGCTCTATGACGTAAAATGTGTATGCTACAGGGCGTTAAAGTCATTATAATTTGGTGCTCATAAATCAATAATTACGCGAAATAGGGTTAAAATGTTCATTAAATTGACTTCATGCCTTCCTAGTGATCAATAAAAACCCGACTCTTGATCAATCGTCAACAGCGTTATCATAATTTAGTGTTTCCATAATCTGCAAAATTTACAGACTAATCACATCACTGGTCGCCACTGCATTAGTCTCTTTTTTATTCATAACTACTGACTACAGTGTTAACAACGGCGTTCCTTTGTTTGGCATTTTTTCTAATGTTAGAAGTCAGTGGCGGCCATGCCCTGGGAGATTTTATGCTGTAACAGGAAAAATTGAATCCATAGAACAAAAATCTCATAATAAAAGTTGCTTGTCTATGTCCCCTCTATATTCAGGTAAAATATTTCGGCGTTATTCATTAACACCCTGTATAAGAGGCTTTGTCCTGACTGACTTAACGACTGACCGAGAATCAACGTAAAGCCTAAACTATATTAGGTAGAAACTTGGAATTTTGACAGCACCTTTGTTTCATAATGTAAGTGCTCACTAAGAAAGGATTTTGAAAAATTTTGATTTAAATGCCAAAAATAAAATGTTTTTGAGAATACTTAATCCCTTTTTACACAGAATTATCAAATCCAATTCATATTCCATGTACAGTTCTCATGACGACAGTGTATTGTTGGCAGTGGTCACAGGTAGCTTTGGGGTGAATGAAAAGGGACTTTGACAAATTAGAGAAGCTATCAATACTAGAGTGATAGAGAAAAAGCGAATAAGTCAAAATACCAAAGTTTCAGGAAAGACAAAAAACGATTTATTTCGACAGCATTGTTACACTATTTAGATCAGCCCACTCAGATCCTGTGTAAAAATATCTGGTGGACTGAGCTAAATATTGTTACAATGCTGAGGAAATAAATTGTTATTTTTATCCCCTAAAACTCTGGTATTTTGACTTATTCGCTTTTTCCTTATCACTCTAGATTATATAATTCATTGGTGTATATAAATGATGAAATCCACGAAAATAATGCACAATGTGATGCAGTCACATAACTTTCTCTCTACCTTGGACATAGAGAATACCATTTTCTCACTTCACATTGTATCCACTGATACGTTATTCATAGCTGTAGGCGTTTTATTTTTAGTTAAGAAATATGGATGTTTATCGTAGGCTCTAAGCATGTAAAAGGAGAAAAAATAGGATGGAACATTTATGTAAAAACTATGTCAGTGTTAATAAATATGTTTTAATTATTTTTCTGTTAAATAAATAATTTAAACACAGTATCTAGTAGTTGAGTTAGTAATCGCGGCTGTTTAAGGACTTTGTTGAAATTTTAAAGTAATTAATTAAACATTGCTACGCAATCTGAGATAATTTAAAAAGTCAAATATCGGGGGAAATTTTGAGAAAAATCAACTTGAAAGCTGAGACACAATTTTTGCCTTTAAATCTGTCCTGCTCTATATATATGCGTAAAGAATGATTTTCCTAAAAAAAAAAAATAGCCTGGAAAATACATGAAATCTCTTCTAGCATTATTTTGAAACCACTGGAACTAGAATTTTAGGTATATACTGAGAAAATGTGTTGTAATAATAGAAATTAACAGAACTCGCAGGGCCTTTAAAAGTCACATTAGGGACATCCAAATGCACCTAAGCTAAAATGTGTTGCATTCTTTGATTATCCCAGAATAGGTGTTAATTATGCAAAAACAGTATATTGCGATACAAGTGCCGTAAGGCACGTTTACGGGTCGAGGAAACAGATTGAAAACCCGAGGCGCAGCCGAGGGTTTTTAAGTTTTCGAGACCCGTAAATGCCTTTACGGCCCGTGTGTTGCATGCTATTTTTTGCACGATGATTATTTATATCAATTTAATTATATTAATTGTGATATTACCTGAAAATATTATGTAAATACATTCTTGAAAATAGATGTTTATTTCAGAAAGTGATTCGCATGTGTTTGTTGTTATGGGAACCGAATATTTGTCCTGGGGGCCGTGGCCATAAAGGCTTGTATTATGAAGTGTATCGTAATGAATTATGACGTAGCGCTTGGACCGTAAGTAATTTAACCTCATCACAACCGCCCTTAGCAACAAGACTGTGTGGGAATGTCAACTTACGATCCATGTAAACAACGTTCGTAAGTACCACTTACTAGCTAAGGAGTGCAAAAATGATTTTATGTCCTTTTTGACAAATTTCACTGATCGGTCAACTTTAGTCATTTCATCTAATGGGGTTGATGATCCCTTCGGAAACGAACAAAAAACCTGGGATTCCTAAAAAGAGATAATGCACATCCTACGTGTTATTCTTTGTAAATCAATTAATTTGCATATATAAAAAAACACACCAAGAAAAACTTTTATATAATTTATAGACGCACGAACAAACATTTGCGGAGAAAGAATTAATGAACTAAAGAGAGGTTCTTTTTAATCGTTCATGGTGAACTAAATGACTCGGAACACTTCGCATGGCAGCGCGTTGCAACTGAAATACATGGCATTTCTGCCTCTAGCACGAAAGAAAAAAAAAACTAAACTATGTAATTTGGAAACATTCGCCACAAAAATTAGACAGTGTGTAGGTTTATGTTCGCATTCCACTGCACACGTCATACTGTGCGTTGTTCACGTATACACTCTCTGGCTGCGATGTGGCAACCCCGCATTATATCGCATTGACAGTTAATTGTATGGAACAGTCACGGCCCCCTTTTGGTTTATTCATTCTGATATGACTGATACAGTTGGCTTAGTAACTTGTATGAATGTTTACCAGATGCTTTGGTCATGGCCACCAGTTCGATTTCATAAGCATGGCCACCTTGTATAGCTATGATACAAAGTAGAATCCATGCATATGATATTATACACTATTGGACAGGTTTTACGCTGACGATTAAGGTTATTAAGTGCCAGAATGGTACTATGAGATCGTATGGTGGACGGGAAATGTCTGTCTGTCTGTGTATCTGTATGCGCGATAACTCAAATACGCTTTATCGAATTTTCATGAAACTTTGTGTAAACATTTATAACGTCCATGGAAAGAAGCCTATTGACTGATATTGGACAAAATCGGTTGACTGGTACCGGAGTAATGTCTAGTTTAGTGCCTATTTTATGGTAATATATTAGAAAGAATTTATCATATGCAAATCAGTTCTCATGACAACATAATGGTTTTGTAGTGTTCATATACGATTTTGGAAGTTGCAATACAGTTAGCTTTGACAAATAACACTACCCACATATTCCTTCACACATGCTTATCAAACTAGACCTTTGTTCTTCCGTAAGCCCTGCTTAATGGATCGATCTGGAGCTTAACTCGGAAATCGATAAAAATAACTTAACCTATGTTCTGCATGTCATAATTGCAATTATCACTTTTTTTTAGTGATTTACGAAAAGCATTTGACTGTGTTTCCCATAAACTGTAGGCTAATTAGCTAAGTTAAATAGATTTAAATTTATCTTAATGTTCGTAAAAATTGCGTATTTTTAATTGAAGTCGTTCAGATGTAAGAATAGTTAAACATGGCGTCCCTCAAGGATCTGTTTTCGGTCCACTTTTGATTCTGATGGGAATTTATTGATGACCCTTATTTCCGTGCGCTGATAGCCTATTTTCAAGTAGGATTAAGTCGTGAAACCATACGCCTTGTCAACTAGTCCATAGGGAATTGAAAACTTTAAACTTGTCTGTGATCAAACCCGGTAGCCTACATTGAGGCTGATTATCACGTCAGCTGAAGTAACGCGTATTGATGGGAACATGTTTAGCAGTTAAATGATAGCATAGCCTCACGAGGCTTGAATATTTATACCAGCCCTGCCTCAGCGTCGAGGATTACGATGGCATGTCGTCCAACTCCCCCCCTAGAGAGAGCTGCTGCATTATCACTTCAACACTTCTTTCTCTTCTTTCATATGCTCATCTCTTTATTATAACTGCCATATCTACAGGGTGATCTGTATAATTCTTCTTCCGCTAAAGCAGATACGTTGTACAGTATGAGAATAATAAATTTGACCGAGCGAGGTGGCCGATATTAGTTGGTTATTTGCCTTTTCAATAACTTAAAGAGCGATTTAATCTTTTCCGCAAATGTTTCTGTTAAGTTCAACTGTTCCAAACACTGATTTGTTTTGTTTTCAAACAATTGTTGCCAACCATAAGTGCCATACGAAAGTAACAAATGTTTTCGATTACTATTCTAAGCACAAGCGAATTCATTTTCGTTTTAAATTATTTATTTTATAGGAAATAACATAAAACATCGTATGATGTTGGTTTGTTAACTTTAAGCATAACGCTTTATTAATTAAACATTTAGAGATCAATTTGCTTGAATAAAATAATTAAAATTAACGTTTTGCAATTTTTTTCTTTGTCAAATGCCTTTTAACTATGAGCAATCACTCAGACCTGGGCCCTATTTCATAAAACTCTACAGGTGTGACAAATACGGTAATTATGTCTAATTTGACAAATTTTTCAATATGTCATGACAATTGTGTTTTTCATAAATATTACAACTTTTCCTTACATTACAGGCAAATTAATGTAAATTGCCAGACTAAAAGAACATTTAAATTTTATTATTATTATTATTATTATTTTATTAATTGGCGTTTAATTAAAAGTGCCAGGTCTCAAATTGGACCCCTGCCTTATACATGATTTCGTTTTGAAAACCTTGGAACAACTTTTATACATACAATTATTAAGAACTTTTATCACCAAAAGTGACAATTTGTTTATGTCACCTAATGATTACTATAATACGCGTGCGATAATCGATCTCAACATCGAATGTGATACCTAAGCAATCGATTATTACTACCGAAAATAATGAATAATATTTCTCTTTTAATGCAAAGTCACTGAAATTGAAAGTTAGGTTAATCCGTTGCCTAAAAACCCTGCGTGGTCTCATGTCTATTTTTTCATCACACTCACTACTATAAGTGTTCATTATTAACAAGATAATTTAGTAAGTTTATTAACAAGAAAATTTAAATCACAAAAATAGTTTGCCAAGTTAAGCCACACATTTACATAACCTACTGTCATGGCCTACATATGAAAGATTGCCTGTCACTTCTGTAATGACAATTCTACATTTTTTGTAAATTTGTAAATATGTCAGCAAAAATTAATGTTTCATAAATGATAGGTATCCTAAGATTTGACATATTTGTCAGACTTTTACCTGTAAACTCAAAAGTTTTGAGAAACAACAATATATAAAATTGTCATACAAATCTACAAAATTGCCATGACATTTATGTAAAGTTGTCAGCTTTTATAAAAAAACACAACTGTCAAAATGTAAACCTGTAAAACAATTTACTGATACCCGTCACCTTTAAAATTGTAACTTTTACGAAATAGGGCCCTGGCGTCCATGTTAATGTATAGAATAATCACTAAGGGTTAATGGCTTTAAGGAATTGATGCAAAATTGGACGAAAATCAAACAACTGCGTAACGCTTAAATTTACAAAGGGGATCCCGTCTCTTTCGGTCAATAAAGTTCTAAAGAGAGAACGAAATAAACTTTCTCCTTGATATAAAGTTTCCCACTACGAAAATCTAAAACTAAACTGAATTAACATGAAAGAGAGCTCAGTGCAAAACAATTGCGTTGTTGCCATGGTTACTGTTTTCGTTTGTGAATTTCTGTATTCGCCTTTTGATATCCGATTCGATAAGAAACGATTTCTGTTAAATAATTAAAAAAAGGGTAATTACTGGCTATGTGTTCTAATGGAGTGTTTTATAGCCCTTGCAAGAGCCAGGGACGGTCCCTGCGAAGCGTCATCCGGGATTAGTGTAGTGTAGAGTGCCGTCCCTTAGCTACCAGGGACAGAAGAGAGCAGGCAATTTAGCTACGGCCACCACCAAAAGCGGTGGCAGGTAAAATATGCACACACACACACACACACAACTATAATTCTTAACCCGTGGCGGCAGTGCTGGAAAATTCTCTGGCGTCCGGTTTTATTGGACGTATGTTCTCACCCCCCATACTCGCACATTTACCCCCCCCCACCCTACTCCACCACTTAGAGAAACAAAACTGCCATCAAGTGGCAATAAATGCAACAACTGTTAACGTACAGCCCTGGCCATAAAACTTAACACTTGCGCCTTTTTATAGCCTTTGCCAGCTCGAATTGAAGTCGTATATATCGTCTGTTATTGGCCGCCGGCTTGTGTGATTTTTTTCAACCCCCCCCCCCCCCACCTATAAACTTTCGATGATATTCTTTATGAATACATTGCCAGCATTTATAGACGGAACACATTTTTATCAATAGCTTCTGCCATTGTGTTGAATGACAAGTGTTCTTTATTCTCTGGATAGTATTTGAAATCATAAATATTGTTCTTCTATGATAGTGTTTTTCATCCTTTTTCCCTTATTGCAATCATGGTGGAAAGTCGAATTTCCAGTAAACAATGCCGGCAACCTAACTTATCGCACATTATAATTATACAGGGTGTTAATGAATACCTTAGAAATATTTTGCCTGTGTATAGATGGGACGTAGACAAGCAACTTTTATTAGGAGATTCTTGCTCTATGACGTAAAAGTGTATGCTACATAGCATTAAAACCATTACAATGTTTTGTTCATCTCTATATATATAAAAGGCTTTGTCCTGACTGACTGAATGAATGACTGACTGACTGATTGACTGAATGACAGGAATCAACGTACAGCCTAAACTATAACAGGTAGAGATTTGGAATTTTGACAGTACCTTCGTTGCATAATGTAGGTGCTCACTAAGAAAGGATTTTGAAAAATTCTGATTCTAAATGCCAAAAATTAAATGTTTTTGAAAATACTTAATCCCTTTTCACATATAATTATCAATTCCAAATCACAGAATATATTGTTGCCAAATGGTATCAGGTGGGCTTGGAAAAAACAAATGAAATGCACTTTTGACAAATAAGAGAAGTTATCAAAATAATTCATGTTATAAATAAATATTACAGAATGAAATCCACTAAAATAATGGAATCACATAACTTTCTCTACCCTGGACACAGAGAAAACAAAACGAGGTATGGTAATGTGTATATTATTATATTATATCGCAGGTTTTTGGAGAGAAAAGTATGAAAGTGATAATGCTTTCTGTTTAATTTCATCTCCAAAACGGTTTTATGGTAACATAAGAGTGGGAAATTTCCCGCCTCGATATTACAATTTTATGTTACTGGAATTTCTGTTTCTTCTTATTTAAACCTCTACCAGGCTTGCTGTGCACTGTACAAGCGATGGGATGCAAAATTCTAGATCCTCTATGAGCCATAAAAAACTATATCAAGCGTTTTCTGAGGGAATAGTTTGAGTGTAATAAGTCGTTCTTCCTATTTCAAATTATAAATGCCTATATAAGGACCTAGAATTTAAAATCGAAAATCCTTCATAAGTTAATTTCCAATTACAAAATACAAAACCCGGGCGATGCCGGGTCTTTTAAGCTAGTAAGTCAATAAAACTAAATAGCGTTAAAATTTTCATTAAATTGACTTCATGCCTTCTTCCTCTCTCTCGAATCCTACGCCCCCATGTTGGGGTGAAGGGCCTCCAAGTAGAGGTTTCTGTTTACCGATGTGAATTTTGTTACGATTATTTTCCTAGAGAGGGCAGAGGGATAAGTGGTAAGCTCATCGCCCCTTAACCTCCCTCCGGAAACTAAGCTATTACCTGGACGTGAAAAGACCGAGAAATTTTGTCCAGAGGCTCTAATTTAGGCTTGGAGGTCTTTTACGTGCCGTAAATCTACGTGAATCCAGCTTAAAGTCTCTCCCGGAGGACTCGTGCCCAGGATTTTTACGTCCTGAAAACCCCATCGACTGCGGCCGGGTTTGATCCCGCGACTTTCGGATCTAGAGGAGGGCACGCTACCTCTAGACCATCGCAGCCGACTCATGCCTTCATAGTGATCGATAAAAATCCGATTTTTAATCATTAATCAACAGCTATATCACAATTATCCTGCCGGTTGTATTATATGGATGTGAGATATGGTCCGGGAAGAACATAATCTGAGTGTGTTCGAAAACAGGGGGCTTAGGAAAATATTAGAGCCTAAGAGAGATGAAAACGGGGAATGGAGAAATCTGCATAACGACGAGCTTCATGACCTGTACTCTTCACCGGATATAGTAAGGGTAATTAAATCGCAGAGGATGAAATGGGCTGGACATGTTGCGCGCATGGTGGAGGAAAGACATATCTCATAAGTATTGACTGGGAGACCCGAAGGGAAAAGACCACGTGTAAGACCTAGACGTAGGTGGGAGGACAATATTAGAGTAGATTTAAGGGAAGTAGGATTTGCGAGGGATGGTTGGATGGAGTTAGCACAGAATAGGGTTGAATGGCGGGCTCAGGTAAGCGCGGTAATGAACCTCCGGGTTCCATAATAGTATATTGCGATACTAGTTCCGTAAGCGCTGCTTACGGATCAAGGAAAGAGTTTGAAAAAACGAGGCGCTTACGCCGAGTTTTTTCAATTTCCGAGGTTCGTTATGCGCTTACGGAACGAGTATTGCATGCTATTTTTTGCAGGATGATTATTTTTATCACTTTATTTATATTAATTGAGATATCAGCTGAAAATATTATGTATATAGGCTATACTATTGAAGATGGATGTTATATTTCAGAAAGTGATTCGCATGTGTTGGTTGTTATGGGAACGGAATATTTGTCCTGTTAAAGTCGCCACAAACTGGGGGGCCTTGGTTCCGGTCTTCGATAAAGGTTTGTATTATGATGGATTTACTTACGGCACGTGTGCTTTTTGTCATTTTTACAGCACTGAAATTTCTTTTGTTTTCAAAGCGTGTGGGAATGTCAAGTTACGATTCACGACAACAATATTCGTACTTCGTAATTAGTTACGTCGTGCAAAAAATAGATAATATTCCTTTAGCTTGCTTAGGAATTGTCTGTTGCCATTGAGTAAGTAAGTATGTAAATGGCATGACGTATCAACTTGTGCTCGAAAATAAGAGAAATGCACGGCCCTCTTGTAACAGTGAGTATTTCTTCTCTTAAATTCCCACAATTATGCGCGCTGTCCCAGTGGGGGTTAAATCCAGTGCTTCTTAATCAAGAACCGTGATGGGTTCTCAGTTTATTTTAAGTCCTCTTCTCTCTCCCTCTCTCTCTCTCTCTCTCTCTCTCTCTCTCTCTCTTTGGGAGGGGTGGGGGAGTAAAAATAAGATGCATAGAGTTTACTAAACTTATTTTCCCCTCGAGGTACATCCCTTCAGAAGGGATCCATTACAACTAAGAAGATCCTTCTTTAAATTTAGTTTCAGTCTTGGAGCTTAAAAGAAAATGCGACTTAGTTTCGCTACGAATGAAGGATAATGTTCTTAAAAACACTCCAGAAAATTATTTAAGAATTATTATTAAAATACATTTCACTCCCTTATTTTGTTCACCTTCGTAGTGCAGCTAGCACGAGAGATAAAGAAGATAAAAAAAAACTGTCCTAAAGGAGCATATACAGGGTAGCCTATTAATAAATAACACCGAAATATTTTAGGCGTATATTTATTTATTTATTTATTTATTTATTTAACCTGGCGGAGTTAAGGCCATAAGACCTTCTCTACCACTCAGCCAGGGCAAAAACATGAAATACATAATGATAACAATAATAATGATTAAAAATAAATTAAAAAAGAACTGATATACATGAATACAAGAAACGAACATTAAATACAAAGAAAAAATTAGAACATATATACTTGAATAATTAAGATACATTAACATACATTAAGATACATTAAATGATAAAAAAGAAATTAATTGTTACAAATATGATTTAGTTATATAAAAGCATTAAGTGATAGAAACTGAAATTAACATAGGACATGAAAAATATTATTAAGTACTACGTATATGTGCTGTTAACTGCGATCTGAAGGTTGACAGTGACCGGCAGTCCTTGATGTGAGATGGTAAAGAATTCCACATTCGGATGACTGAAGTAGTAAACGATGATGAATAAAGAGATGTATGATATTTAGGTATTGCGAGAATATGATCTTGCCTGGACCGAGTGTTTAGGTTATGATAAGATGAAAGAGTTTGAAAGCGTGATGCCAGATAGTGAGGACAGGAAGTGTGAAGAATTCGATATAGGAGGCAGAGAGAGTGCAATTTATATAGAGGGTAGGCCTATATAGAGGGTACTTAGAAAAGCCACTTTTATTTGGAGATTTTTGCTCTATGACATAAAATGTGTAATGCTACAGGGCATTAAAGTAATTAAAATTTGGTGCTCATAAATCAATAATTACGCGAAATAGGGTCAAAATGTTCATTAAATTGACTTCATGCCTTCCTAGTGATTGATAAAACCTGACTCTTAATCATTCATCAACAGCTGTATCATAATTGAGTGTTGTCATTATCTGCAAAATTTACAGACTAATATCATGACTGGTAGCCACTGCGTTAGTCTTTTTTTATTCATAACTACTGACTACTGGCTTGTAACCCTAGAGGGAAGAGAAGCATTGGACGCCCTATGAAGAGGTGGGAATAATTAAGTGCGGACGGAACAGGCTTTCTAGCCTAATCCCTGGATTGATGATGATGATGAACTACTGACTACAGTGTTAACAACGAAGTTCCTTTGTTTTGCATTTTTTTTGAAATGTTAGAAGTCAGTGGCGGCCATGCCCTGGGAGATTTTATGTTGTAACAAGAAAAATTTAATCCATAGAGCAAAAATGTCCTAATAAAAGTTGCTTGTCTATGTCTCCTCTATACACAGGTAAAATATTTCGGTGTTATTCATTAACACCCTGTATAATATTATTCCTCTTCTTAAGTGCCAGAATGTCACTTTCTAAGATTATAGGGGGGATAGGAAAAATGTCTGTCCGTCTGTCTGTCCGGAGTTGCGTGTGAGCAGCGGTAGAGTACGGACGTGTTCGTGGAAGCCGGTACGCCATGATCGACATAGCAGCATATAGAGCGAGAATAGGGATGTGGAGTGCAAGGAAAATGAACATAAATAAAAGTGTAAGTGAAGATGATAAATACAAGAAATTGTTGCTAGGAATAATTATATTCGTGTTACTAGTGATCGGAAATGTGGAACTAAACCCGGGTCTCGGATCATGTGATGCAAAAATAGACAAGCTACAAACGGAGTTCGAAAAACAAAGCAGAGTAATCGCAGAAGGGAGAAACGATGTTAACGAACTGAAAACCATGTTCACTACCTTCATGGAGAAGTTTGAGACAATTTCAACTGACATAAAAAACGCTACAGATTATTGTGTTTCAGTGAAAGAAGAAATGGACAAGTTCACTACAGGAACTATAGAACGTTTCAAGAAGTTGCAAGAGAGGTGTAGGATGCTAGAAGATCAGCAAAGAAGGAACAATATAGTTATTTTCGGCGTAGATGAAGTGAGAAACGAAAGAAACATGGAAACATTAAACATCGTCACGGACATATTGTACAATAAATAAACTATGGGTGGAAAATATAGACTGGTGGATTGACTTAACTAACAGGATCGGTAAAAGAAGTGGTAGACGACCGATCATCGTTAGATTCACGTCTTTTAACAAGAAAATGGAAGTTCTCTCGAAGTGTAGGCACCTAGCTGGCACAGGAATCCGAATTGAAAACGACTACTCCCCAGAAATAAGAAACACGAGAAGTGAACTCCGGAAATACCTCATCGACGCAAAAAAGAAAGGTCATAAAGCTTTCTTAAGACACGACAGAATAATTGTAAATGGGAGAGAGTTTAACTTAGAATATTGCAGAAATAATGTACCTATAGAAGGCAAGACATTGGAAGGCGAGGTTAGAAATACCAGTCAGAGCAATCAAGGCCCAATACCAAGCAACAGCAATGTCAATACCGCTGAGTCATACCTTCCGCCACGCGGAGAAATTGAAAATGCAGAAGCAATGAAAACAAAAGTCACCGCTACGACCTCTACACAACCAAAGACTACTGCTACAACAGCTGATATTCAGTCATCGCCAGAAATTGCTATGTCACCAGCCGGAAGTATACTACAACTGGATAAACGACGTCTCAGCGTTGAATCTAGAGATATACGAACCTGGTTCAACGAGGCTGACGACCCCCCACAAGCAGTAATAACAAGAAGCCGGGCGAACCTAAATGTAACGCAAGGTACAAAAGACTGCAAATGACCACGTGAATTACGCAAAAGAAACCCAAAAACCCTTTCGGACCCTGGAACGAACTTAGATAATTTACGAATTTGTTACTGGAATATTGAAGGCATTAAACAAAAAATTAGCAACAAGAGTTTATTTGATTTGTTACATGAAATTGATATATTAGGGCTTGGAGAGACTTGGGCGCGTCCAAGTGAAAATTACGACATCCAAGGATTTATATGTTTTAGACAAGATAAGCTTAGAAGGGCCGAAAAAGGTCGTTACCCCGGGGGATTAGCTATATATGTAAGAAAATCCATTGAAAATAGAGTTTTTAAAATCACAACAAATTTTAAAGACATAATTTGGCTAGGTATACATGGTAAAAACAAAGCAAATGTGATATTGTGTTTAGGAATAACGTACCATCACCCTAAAGAATCGCCATATTATAATGAAAGGTTTTACGAGAAATTATCAGAAGAAATAGAATATATGCAAGAAACATTCCCAGGGTCGGAGCAATTGGTTTTAGGAGACTTCAACAGTCGTATTGGGCAACTAACACCAGAAATATCGGATTTATGTGAGGACCGTGTTTGGCAAGAGTACAAGAGAACCAGTAAAGACAATATTATAAACACCGAGGGAAAGAAACTAATAGAATTTTGTGAAAGTTTCAACTTAACAGTGCTTAATGGATATCTTGAAAGCGACGAAGAAGGGGACTTTACATTTATCGGTTCAAATGGACAAAGTGTTATAGATCTAGGTATTGCTTCCAGCGATTTGATAGGAAATATTTCTGACTTCAAAGTCGGTGAAACACACTGTCTGTCCATCCAACCATCCTAGTGCCTGTACGAGCGATAACTCAAATACGCTTAATCAAATTTTCATGAAATTTGGTATATACACTTATAACGTCCATAGGACAAATGCTATTGATTTTGGACCTAATTGGTTGACCGGTACCGGAATAATACCCAATTAACGGTTTAGAAATAGCAAATCATCACTGCCGCGTCAAGTCTAGAGAAATGAATGTAAAAACCACGGCCTCAGTAGTTTTATTCAGTTTTCGATATTGAATGCTGAGGGCCTTGATTACAATGCAGTCAGACGTTTGTTAATGTTTTAGATGTGAGGCAATTGTTGAAATTTCCTTCTGTTAATATTCCAGTTATCCCACTTATCGTGTTTTAATTTTAAAACTATTTTAGCCACTTTTAGTTTTCAACGTTTTATTTAGCCATTTTTTTGGTTTTATAATATTGGACTATGGGACTGCCATGACAATGGATCATAATAATAATATTAGTTCATATTATTAATATTTTGTTTACTAAGAATAATATTATGAGTCCATATTCCTAAATTATTAGTAAATATTACTAATGTTAAGTAATCTGTTCATAGGCATTATGAAAATTATAGTGTCATCTTGATTATTATTGTATAAGTTATAAATATTGCGTTAATCTAAGAAAGGAAATGCGTTATAGTAGGACCATTCTTGTATTCAATAATGACAATGGAATGAAAATCAACGCAATATGTATGCTATTCGATGAATTTCCGTTGGCGAA
Source organism: Ectobius pallidus (assembly GCA_964059195.1). NCBI lineage: Eukaryota > Metazoa > Arthropoda > Insecta > Blattodea > Ectobiidae > Ectobius > Ectobius pallidus. The sequence goes on from CAXKWD010000002.1 coordinate 9,606,751, forward strand.
TTTTTGGGGCATTATGGACTGCAGTTAATTTATCATTTTAATTTTTCACAAATGGTGCAATTACCCAAATATATTGTAATAATTCTCACCAATTAACATTAGAGGAAACTCACATATTCAAACTAGTTGGTAACTATATCAAGAACACAAAATTTAAATGAACGGAAAAAAGTTTAATTTCATGTCATTATAGCTGAGACGACACTCATTTTGATTACTGTATATTAAACGAAATGTCTCGTGTAGGGAGGGGGAGAATTTTAGAATCCTGCGTTAATATTTTCTTAGTTAATGAATTACGATATGTCTTGTGAGATAGCGTTACAAATCTTTGTAACGTCTTGGAGTCTCATTCAGGAGGCCCAGGGTTCAAACCCCTTAGCTCGCAAGGGTTATCCCGTGGTTTTCCCTGTCAAGGCAAATCCCGAATTGGATATTTGCTTACCATGACTCATCGCTGGTATTTCATCCTGCATCAAATCCATTTAAATTGAATATCACTTGATACTAAAAATCCATAACAAATCAACAATAGCAAACACATACAAATCAATAGTTACGTGGCTACTATGGAACTTGACTCTTGATATACTTCTTAAACAAATATTGTTTTGTAAGATCCTAGAAAATGATGCTTAAATACAAAACTTACAGTCCTTATCTGGATATATTACGCTTTATCCTTTAGAATATAATTCGTTCTTAACAGTTCGTAGATTTCAGAAATTAATTATATCGTAAGTTTGATGCAGTTCCAGTGCTACCTGTGAACACTAATAATACGTATCGTTTCTCAACTGTTTGTTGACAGATGAATATGATGTGAATTTTATTTGATAAATTCAGTGTAATTTTCAGAAATTATATAATTTTTCAATGCAAGGAGTGGTTTGTCGGATTTTTATTGTCCGCGATACTTCCAGAGTTAAACTATCAATATGTTATAGTTGGTGCCCGCGGCTTCGTCCGCCATTATTAATTGACTCCAGGATTTTTAAGAAGTTTACACTGGCAGTTTATTAAAAATGTTTGTGGTTCAGAACTATGAAAATTGTAAGTAAAAATAAAACTAGAATATTTGTTCATTGTGTTCATTTCACTTATGCCTTATATAATAAAGAAACGGTTTTCCTAATTTTCTATCTTCGTGAAAGTTTAGACTTCGAGAGACGAACATCGTATTCGATAAATTTAGGAAATTATTCTTTACGGCGGAAAGTTCAATAAATGTTTCCAGTCACTTGTTTTTTTCTTCTTGTTTATAGCCTGCGTTTTTATTCGCAACATTCAAAGAAGGGGCTATTAGGTATTCTATAGCATAATTAGCGTAAAATTGTGTCTTGCGATTCTGTACAAGGATATGTGAATACTGCTAACTTTTATTTGGGTAGAGGAAGTTATGTGACTTCCACATAAGATTTTTTTTAAATAAGGTTCAACAAATGTTTCTTCCAATGATAAGTTTGAGATTTATTCAAGAAACGTAATCTGTAGATTTACAATCTTTTCAAACAAGAAACCTTGGACTTATGTCAATTGGAACCTAACCCCTTGAATGAGCAAAACTAAATTTCTCACGCAAATTATAAACCCTTGTCGGACTGCAAAGAAAACAGTTAACACAGTGATTACGCTCGTACTGTATTTCTTGTAGGGCCTACCTCATTCTGTAAATTTTACACAAATTTTAAATTTTCTTTCCAGATAGCCTATTTTTCCGATATTAATTGCCAGAATGGTGCTTTATAAGATAGTGTAGGACGAGAAAATGTCTGTCCTTGTGTCTGTACGCGTGATAATTGAAATAAGCTTAATCGGATTTTCATGAAACTTGGCATACGAATTTATAACTTGCATGGAAAGCAGTCTATTGATATTGGACCAAATCGGTTGACTGGAGTACTGGAGTAACAATAAATAACTGGCTAATGCTTTATAAACGAGAATTATGACTATACTACAAAGCCGCGTTGCTAATCACTGAGGGCCTTGACTCCAAAGCAGTCAGATGTTTGTAAATTTATTAGATCACGCCTTGCTTTAGATGTGAGGCATTTGTTCTAAATTCGTTCTGTTAATATGCTATACTTCTTAGACAAATATTATTTTGTAAGATACTATTGAAAGTCTTGATTCTTTCTTTTGACTAAGTCTTTTGAATAAGTCTTATTAACCTAATGGACATTTCATTTCTTCCAGGGACCAGATGCCTGACAGAAGACATCATTGGCTAGCTTTGCTGGACAACTGTTTATTCCTGTTGGGCCACTGGGCTAAAACTGTACCCTTTGATGGTTTCGGCCTAAAAAGGGCTACACGTTTTTTCGAGTGATCGCTCACGGAATTTACTCCATCCAGCCTAGTTTGTCCTCCTTCTCCAGTGTGGATACGCATAACGGTGCCAACTAAGCACTTGGTAAGAAGGACATATGATAGAGTAGGGCCCCTTTTCAGGGGTGAAGAAGGTCTCGGTTCAGACCGAGGCTATACCTATGGAATGGACAAGGAGCATCAGGAGATTTGCAAGGAGACATAAAGGTAGGGATTCAACTAATACAGCGTTTTTCAACCTTTCTGAACCCGAGGACCTCTAAAATGTCTAAAAAAAATTGTGGACCCCTAATTTTACATCCCATTTTTAAAAGAAGGCCTATATTCTTAATATTTGGTGTATTAATTATAGGTCACTATATAACGAAATATCTGAAAAATTTTTACTTCTTTACCATTTGCTTTATGATATTTTTTAATTTATATCTGCGGTTATAAATTAAATATAAATTTAAAAAACCACCTTATACTCTCATTAATTTTGTAAAAATGATACTAGAAGAAGAATTATTATGGCTGTAATAGTTACTATAAAAACAATTTTTCATATACTTGTATAAAATACAACAATAGTCCAAAAACTATTATTAATTATTACAATTGTAAAATAAATTAAACGTCCTAAAACATCTTTTATACAAAAATTGTTAAGAACCCTGTTATTCTCTATTCTATCCTCGTTGGACCAAAATGAAATTCATTAACGTAATAATTGTGTTTATATTAAGTGTATTATTATTTTGAAATAATTTGTAATAATTGATATTTTGTAATAATTGATAATTTGCCATCTTCACGGACCACCAGTCGTCCGCGGACCATAGGTTGAGAAACGCTAAACTAATATATTGTCAGTGGTTCCCAAACTTTTCGGTCCGCGGACCCCTTGAAAAAAATTAAAATTTCGCGGACCCCCTCTGGGTTTTGAAAAAAAAAAAAACTAAATAAATATTTTGATTCAAATGTATTAAATTCAATAGGCAAAATAACAATATCAATGGTAACAAACAGAGTTTACTCCTTAATTTGAACAGTGAAGCTGCTTTTGATTAATTAGCTCTGCAACGTTAGGTTTAATGTCTGATAATTTCAATATTAAGTCACTTTCAACTTCATGTTTATTTCTCAACTTTGATTTCAAGTACATGAGGTGGGAGAATTCTGTTTCACATACATAAGTAGTGGGGAACACAGTTAAGCACTTCAAAATTACGGGATATTCTATTTCTTCTTAAACCGCCTGCGGACCCCCTGAAACACCATCGCGGTCCCCACTTTGGGAATCACTGCTTTAAGGAGTGGTGCTACTGGAATATATAAACTCTATATTTAATGCAAATTCACTTTAACAATATATTCTGCCAATTAATACGATTTTTCATAGAAATTTTAATTAGTCCGCAAGGCAAATTGAATTATTCAATCAGAGCCCTCATTCTACTTGTTTGACTCTACAAATTTTCTTATTGGCCCCCCCTCTAACTGTCCTATCTTCTTAGTCTATTCTATATATATATATAAACAGTAGGTCTAGGCTATATGTAACGATTTTTAGTTTTCATTTATTCTTTATTTTTATGTATAAATTTTATATAATACAAGATTGCCCGAATAAATGGGTTCAGTTCAGTTATTTACATTACAGAATTAGTACACAATTAAATACAAATAGGCCTACATAAAAGAAAATATAACTCTAATTTGAAATCAATAAAAAAAAAAATTAAAAAAAACCAAACAAACAAACAAAAGACAGAAAAAATAAAAAGTGGGAAGAACAAAATTGAAATCCTCAGTTATAATTAATAAAAGGGTTCCTTAATAAGAATAAGATAAAATAAGAATAAAATTGCTGAAAACCGCTATATCGAACGATCATTGTATAACACTAGAACATCACGATTTCATGCCTTCTCACTGAATCGAAATACAATACTGAACAGCTGTAAGCCATAGCTGCAATTTTCCCCCAAAATTATATAACGATTTTATTAAAATGAATCTTGACGAGATTCAAGGGGGAAAAAAACTGGAATTGGTAAAAAAAACTGGCAGGTCCAGTTGAAATTATTGTAGCCTATATTTAACCTCTGTATTTTCAAACTAACAATATTTATAAATGATCTACTAGGTCCTATATTTTTTATAATTTAATAATTAAACAGTAACAGCCACAAATAGGCTATATTTTTCTTGTATATCATGTGATTTTTAATTTTTTGTGCATTTTACGTGTCAGGCTATCTTTATATTTTGAATTACGCGTATCTCCTTTTTTTATATAATCGAATATTTTGGAACTGAACTGCGCACGACTCCGAGCATTTTAAAAACCTTAAACTTGTAAATTATTATTATTATTATTATTATTATTATTATTATTATTATTACACATTTAATACGAGTAAAAACAAATAGAACCAAACATGCCCCTATAAGAGCAAAGCTTGTATTCAGGGGGTAGCCTATATTAGATTAATATAAATCTAATTATGTATCAATTCACAGTATAGGCCTACTACAAACTAAAAATGATAAATGTATGAGTACAATGTTTATAAAATAATTTTTCATCATTAACCAGTGGTTTATATAGAATTTACAGAAAAAAATACACCTTTTCAACCTCAATTTCGGAAAAAGTAATTTCAATTTCGGAAAAAGTAATTTCAATTTCGGAAAAGGTAATTTCAATTTCGGAAAAAGTAACTTCAATTTCGGAAATACGAGGGCTATGAAGAGGGTATAGTAAAGTTGGTACTACGCTAGGACAAATGACTCAATCGGAGCGAGGTTATGTAGAGAAGTAGCTAGAAGGTGTACCTAAGTGTTCCAAATTAAACAGTTTTGATTTTTACTGTGATTTTCATTTTATGCCCCATCGAATATTTAAAAAAGTAGCTTTCGTATTTCCGAAATTGAAGTTACTTTTTCCGAAATTGAGATTAATTTTTCCGAAATTGAAATTACTTTTTCCGAATTTGAAATTACTTTTTCCGAAATTGAAATTACTTTTTCCGAAATTGAGGTTGAAATGGTGTAGAATAAATTGGGTTGAAACATTGAAAGACCAAACAAAATTAAAGTTGTGCTATTAATATTATATAATATTTTTTTATTTTCCCCTTAAAATGTTTAAGATTGCAATTTACATATTCAGGGTGCTCAGCAATAAAATTGTTATACAATTTCAAACCATAGTTTTGACCATATAATTGCCCCTAGGTCGTCTTACATTTCGATTCAGCGAAACGAAAAATTGCGTTTCTTCTTGTATTCTGACAATGACTGTAGGAAATAAATTTAGATCTTTTTTGAAGTGAAACTTCTTTAGCCGCAATAGGGGTAAATCGAGAGCTTGTGTCACGCTAAAAAATCGTCACGAAATTAGTGAGGTGTGACGGAACGGACTGCACAGAAAACAATCAACTCGATTAGGCTTTTCCAAAATTAAAAAATCCAAAAATTAAAAATTAAAAAATCCTAAATATAAAATATCTGAAAACTAATAGGCCTATTTAAAAAATTTAAAATAAAAATTTAAAAATCCAACAAATAAAAAAATTTTAAAGAACAAAAATTTATAAAATCTAATATTAAAAAATTCAAAATTCCAAAACTACAAAATTGAAAGATCCGAAATTAAAAATTGAAAATCCATTATTTAAAAATAAAAAATCCAAAGTTAAAAAATCCAAATATCCAAAATTTAAATAATAAAAAATTCAAAATTAAAAAGTTCAAAAATCTAAAATTTAAAAAATAAAAAATCCAAAATTAAAAACCAAAATCCAAAATTTAAAAACAAATAATCCAAATTTAAAAAATTGAAAATAAAAATCCAAACAATAAAAATTCAAAGATCTAAAGTTTATAAAATAAATATTCCAAAATTAAATATTAATAAATCCAAAATTTAAAAATCCAAAATTTAAAAATCCAATATTTAAAAAATCCAAAATTTAAAAAATTCAAAATTAAATAAGTCCAAAGCCCAATATTAAAAAATCCAACAACCCGAAATTGAAAAATCCAATAATAAAAAATTTCAAAAATAAAATAATTGAAAGATGTTTCACTTCTGTCGCGTGGCGTTCCACGCGCACTTTTTTTATAGTAATATAGCCTATTATCATTTTTATTGTATTTGTATTTTGTAAATGTAGCTGTATTATAATGATTAAAAAAAGCTTAAATATTTTTCGCCACTTACACTATATGCCTGTACAAATTGGCATATTTCAGTAGCGCGCCTCCTTAGATAAGATTAATACAGTTTATGAAGTAATCTATCTGGCTTGTAGTTTAAGTTAATTCTTCTAAGAAATATTCGAATTGAATACTCGTATTTCTGCGAGACTTTGCCACAGGAGTCCACGATGGTATAAAAAATGAGTCCAAATCTCCTTGAGCTCTGTTTGTGATTGAAAAAGTAAGAGGGTTCCCCCAGCAACATGCTCTCCCTTTTTTTCCTCCCATTAATTGTTTTCGTTGAGTTAAAAAAGTGTCACTAAATTACAACGTCTACACGAATTCACTCCAATTAATACTTATTTTTTACAAATAACAAAGTTTTCTCCTACCTTTATGAAATAAATCTGGAAACTTGTATTTTATATTCTTAACTCCTAGATGAAGTCTTGTATTCTTTACTTTATATATCATGCGTTCGTTTAATCGGCAATCAGTGGATAAAACAAATTACCTTATTGCAATTATTGTAATCGATCTTTGAGTTAAACTCGAGATCGATTCATTAAGGAGGCCTTGTGTCCCGGTGTGAACGCTCCGTTACATCAAAAATATATACTGGAGCAAAGTTGCAGAACATGGTAGACTTGACTAGAATCGTGAATTACAATAAACCAAACCATTACAACGGTCACCCGTCTTGAAGTGAAATTAAAAAAAAAAAAAATCCTTACACTTACGTCAGTTTATGACTTCAAGAAACATGCATGCCAAATTGGAAGAAAATCAAAGAATGCGTTTGGTCGTGACTGCGTAACAATCAAATTTAAAGACAAACAGACGAAATGTCCAACGGTCGAGTTAAACAGGGGCCTTGCTTCGCTCATTAAATTAGCCAATCATAGACTGAATTCTATCCAGGATGATTCGTGGTATGTAAATATCCAATTCGTCATTTGCCTTTACGGCTGGGTCAGTCCGCATAATGCAGCAGAAGCAAACATAGGTGCTTAAGTTTTCCGATATTAATCATTAAAAATTACAACGTCTACACGAATTCACTCCAATTAATATTTCTTGTCTACAAATTACAAAGTTTTCTCCTATCTTTATTAAATAAATCTGGAAACCTGTATTTTATATTCATAACTCCTAGATGAAGTCTTGTTTCCTTTACTTTATATGTCATGCTTTCGTTCAATCGGCACCTGTAACCCGTATCCATATGAGATATCTTGAAATTTTTGTAATCGATCTTTGAGTTAAGCTCGAGATCGATTCGATTAACCAGGGCTTCAGGGCCTTTTCACACTGGGTCACTTGTGACGGTCACCGCTAGTAGTCTATTGCCAATAGTAGCTACATGATAAAACAATTTGTATTCGCTTTTGACATCCCAAATGGCAGGTCGACATTCCACTTTACTTATAAAATCTTCAGTACAGTATTAATCAAATCTAAACTCATGGCCGGATAACTAGTTTCGCTGACCTCGATTATACAGCAAGTGACTCAGTGTGAAAAGAGCCTAATTTTCTTAAGTGCTTAAGTTTTCCGATATTAATCATTAAAAAAGGAAGAGAAAATTACAACGTCTACATGAATTCACTCCAATTAATATTTCTTGTCTACAAATAACCAAGTTTTCTCCCATCTCTATCAAATAAATCTGGAAACTTGTATTTTATATCAATAACTCCTAGATGAAGTCTTGTTTCCTTTACTTTATGTGTCATGCTTTCGTTTAATCGACGTTGGACGAAGTCAGCAGACGTGTTTTGTTGGAATTTTTGTAATCGATCTTTGAGTTAAGCTCGAGATCGATTCAGTAAGCAGGGCTTGTGACGGTCACCGCTAATATTGCCAATAGTAGCCTCATGATAAAACAATTCGTTAACCCTTTTGACATCCGAAATGGCCTGTCGACATTCCACTTCACTTATGAAATCTTCAGTATTAATCAAATCTAAACTCATGGCTGGATAACAAATTCGCTTAGTTCGACTTACAACTATACAACCCCATCCATGGGAACCTTTAGTATATTGTTAAGGACACTTTCCTCCGCATCTCTGCCAAATTTAAAAAAAAAATCCCTTTAGGCAGGCCTACAGCTGAGGTAGATTTCGAAGTGCTAAAACTCGCCTTATATGAGATCTATCGAGAAACCAGTTATTGATTTGTAGAGTACTAATCAAGAGCTTTTCAACGATACCCCACAAGACGTGGTTTCAAAAAATTCGAATTTCCATCCCCCCCACTCGTACCCCCCAAACCCCCGAATCGTTAGTGTCACTCTGAACATCATATGGGCCGAGATATAAATTTTTCAAAATTTAACCCCCGACCCCCTCTTAGGCCAATTTTGCTCATTAACGAACTTGTCCGAACTATTGGACCTAGAAATAACATAAAATTTTGGTTCAAATATATTCAAAATTACGGCCGCTAGTGTGTAAAGATATATATAGGTAAAGCTATCACTATACAAGCCATGGAGGCCCAGAGGGCTCCAGGAGGTTGAGGCTCCAGGAGTTTGGACATTCGTCACATGAACGTGGTAATGTTGTCAGCCTTACGCACCGGCCGCCTTTACCCCCAGGATTGCTCCTGGTACTCATTTCTGTTAGAGGCTGAGTCGACCCCAGGGCCATAGTGCCACCAGAAGGATTAGGCCAATTTAAAAATCTCAAAGACTTCATCGGGAATCGAACCCGCGACCTTCCGCTTTGAGGCGCAGCGCAAAATGTATGAGTACAATGTTTATAAAATAATTTTGCAAACTAGTAGTTTATGTAGAAGTTACAAAAAAAAAAATAGAAATAGAATAAATTGGGTTGAAACATTGAAAGACCAAACAAAATTAAAATTGTGCTATTAATATTATATAATAATTTTTTTTCCTCTCAAAATGTTTAAGATTGCAATTTTAATATTCAGGGTGCTCAGCAATAAAATCTACTCTTATACAATTCAACGGCCCTAAATAGCGTGCTTGCTCGCCCGCTTCGTGAGACATCGGGTATACTCGGCGACGTTCGTCTCTCGCAGTCTAAACTTTCATGACGACTACAAAATTAGGAAGGAAAACTGTTTCTTTATTATATAAGGCCTAAGTGAAATTAACACAATGAACAAATATCCTAATTTATTTTTACTTACAATTTTCATAGCTCTGAACCACACATTTTTAATAATCTACCAGTGTAATTTTCTTAAAAATCCCGGAGTCAATGAATAATGGCGGGCGAAGCCGGGGGCAACAGCTGTAAAATATTGATGGTTTTATCTCTTGAAATATCGCTGATAATAATAATCCAAACAAACCATTCCTTCCCTTGAAACATTATATAATTTCTGAAAATTACACTGAATTGATAAAATAAAATTCACATCATATTCATCTGTCAACAAACAGTTGAGAAACAATATATATTATGTGTTCGCCCATGGCCTCCTTTATAGGTTCTTTGGAACTGCATAATCGATTCTGATATAGTTTTCCCAGGGGGCGCTTTAAAGCCGGGATTTTAGCTGTTTCATTAATTATTAATGTCTTAGTTTATGAATGATTCGCGTGCAAGTGTTAATAAATATAATGCTTTAATAATTATTATTATGCTCTAAATTTTTAATTTTTAAAATAATTATCGTGGGCGAAGCCACGGGCACCTCCTAGTTGTTATACAATTTGAAACCATAGTTTTTACCATGTAATTGTCCCTGGCCGTCTTACATTTTGATTCAGCGAAACGAAAAATGGCGTTTCTTCTTGTATTTTGACAATGACTGTAGGAAATAAATTTAGATCTTTTTTGAAGTGAAACTTCTTTAGCTGCGGTAGGGGTAAATTCAGAGCTTGGTGTCACGGTAAAAAATCGTCACGAAATTAGTGCCACTCAAAATCGTCACGAAATTAGTGAGGTGTGACGGAACGGACTGCACAGAAAACAATCAACTCAATGATTAGGCTTATCAAAAATTTAACATATCCAAGAATTAAAAATTAAAAAATCGAGAATCCAAAAAATATAAAAATCAAAATTAAAAAATCGAAAATCCAGAAATTAAAAATCCAAAAAATAAAAAAATTAAAGATCCCAAATTGAAAAACTAAAAAATAAATCATTTAAAAATAAAAATCCAAATATCCAAAATTTAAGTAATAAAATATTCAAAATTAAAAAATTCAAAAATCCAAAATTTAAACAAATGAAAAATCCAAAATTAATAAAAAAAAATCCAAAATTTAAAAATTAAAATTAAAAAATCGAAAATAAAATTAAAAAATCCAAACAATATAAATTCAAAGATCTGAAATTTATAAAGTCCAAAATTAAAAAATCCAAAATTCCATAATTAGAAAATTAAAAGATCAAGAATTAAAAAATCCAAAATTAAAAAAGTCCGAAGTTAAAAAAGTGCAAAGCCCAATATTAAAAAGTCCAACAATCCAAAATTGAAAAATCCAATAATCCAAAGTTTCAAAAATAAAAAAAATTAAAAGAAGTTTCACTTCTGTCGCGTGGCGTTCCACGCACACTTTTTTTATGGTAATATATTATCATTTTTATTGTATTTATATTTGGTTTGTGTACTTGAATTGTAATGAGCTAAAAGCTTAAAATATTTTGAGACACTAACGCAATATTCCTGTACAAATTGGCATATTTCAGTAGCGCACCTGCTTAAATTGGATCAATACAGTTTATGAGGTAATATTTCTGACTTGTAGTTTAACTTACTCTTGTAAGAAATTTTCCAATTGAATGCTCGTATTTCTGCGAGGCTTTGCCATAGGAGGAGTCAACGATGATATAAAAAATGAGTCCATATCTCCATGAGCTCAGTTGTGATGGAAAAAGTAAAGGGGTTCTTCAGCAATATGCTCTCCTTTTTTACCCCCTTAATTATTTTCGTTGAGTTAAAAAAGTGTCACTAAACTACAGCGTCTACACGAATTGACTACAATTAATATTTCTTGTCTGCAAATTACAATGTTTTCTCCTATCTTTAGCAAATAAATCTGGAAACTTGTATTTTATATCAATAACTCCTAGATGAAGTCTTGTTTCCTTTACTTTTTTATGTCATGCTTTCGTTTAATCGATGGCATCCATGGGAATGAAACTAATCGATTATTGAAATTTTTGTAATCGATCTTTGAGTTAAGCTCGAGATCGATTCGATTAAGCAGGGCTTTAGGGCCTTTTCAAACTTATAAAATTTTCAGTATTAATCAAATCTAAACTCATGGCTGGATAACTAGTTTCGCTGACCTCGACTATACATCTGAATTATATATACATATATATATATATACAACTTGCATTGTTGGCAATCATAATAAAAGTGACCGTCCCTTGTGTACCAGTGTGAAAAGGAACCTACGGAAGAAGAAAGAAGAGTTTGGTGGAGTTCGTGTGGCTGTATTTCCCATTACAAAATAGACGTAGCATACACAAACCTCGGCGCTTAAGCTTTCCGATATTAATCACTAAAAAAGTAAGATAAAATTATAACGTCTACACGAATTCACTCCAATTAATATTTATTGTCTACAAATAACAAAGTTTTCTCCTATCTTTATCAAATAAATCTGGAAACTTGTATATTATACTCATAACTCCTAGATGAAGTCTTGTTTCCTTTACTTTATATGTCATGCTTTCGTTCAATCGGGAACAGCAATATAGTGAAATACCCTACTCTATTGAAATTTTTGTAATCGATCCAGTGTTGCCATACGTACGACTATAGTCGTACACATACGACTATTTCATAGATTTGTACGACGTACGACGCAACCATGTGTCGTATGCCTATTCATACGACTATTTTAATATAATTTTATACTATCATTTGCTGTGTGTTTTTTAGCAATCTACTGCAGAACTTTCAACTTGGATAAACATTAAATTTTTGTTTTTTCGTAGTTGCCTACATGTTGCTAAATGCATGGCGGAATGTTATAATAGCCATTGTCAAATTATAAATTAAAACTAAGTCCCTTTATTTGTTACAGGCCGCATCTTGCTTAAGTTGTATTGTTGTTTTGTTCTTGCTACTTCTCTCATTATTCTTCTCCAAACATTTTATATTTTAGCCGCACGTGTGCAAAACGAAGCAATCCAAACCTCTAAAGAAATTATACCGATAAAGACCAGCTGGTCTTTTTGTTTTTGTTTTATTTTGACCAAACATAATAATCATATTGTTATTATTAATAGTAGGCCTATGTGTTGACACGTGCATATCAAAAGTGACTGTATACTTTTCTTTAAATAATATGTAGAAATCTTACTTTCTTGCGGTTTGTTATTTATTAATATTTTATTTTATTATTATTATTATTATTATTGTATTTATTCCTGCAACATTTGCAGGTAGCTGGTGACAAAGAATAGCCTGCCAACAATAATGGGTATATGTATACAGTTACGGGAGACCAGTCTTAATTATTATTATTTTTATTATTATTATTATTATTATTATTATTATTATCATTATTATTATCAACATCATCCTGACCATTCGCAAAGTGTACGACGATTTTAACTAGCGTACGACGATTTTCAATTGTTGGTACGACGGTTTTACGTTTCTGATCTGGCAACCCTGAATCGATCTTTGAGTTAAGCTCGAGATCGATTCGATTAACCAGGGCTTTAGGGCCTTTTCACACTGGGTCACTTGTGACGGTCACTGCTAGTATTGCCAATAGTAGCTTCATTTTAAAACAATTTGTAATCGCTTTTGACATCCTAAATGGGAGGTCGACATTCCACTTTACTTATAAAATCTTCAGTATTAATCAAATCTAAACTCATGGCTGGATAACTAGTTTCGCTGAACTCGACTATACAACTGAATATATATATATACAACTTGCATTGTTGGCAATCATAATGGAAGTGACCGTCACTTGTGTCCCAGTGTGAAAAGGAACCTACGGAAAAACAAAGAAGAGTTTGGTAGAGTTGGTGTGGCTGTATTTCCCATTACAAAATAAACGTAGCAGACACAAACCTCGGCGCTTAAGCTTTCCTATATTAATCATTAAAAACGGGAGAGAAAATTACAACGACTACACAAATTCACTCCAATTAATATTTCTTGTTTACAAATAACAAAGGTTTCCCCTGTCTTTATCAAGTAAATCTGGAAACTTGTATTTTATATTCAGAACTCCTAGATGAAGTTTTGTTTCCCTTAGTTTATATGTCATGCTTTCGTTTAATCGGCAATTCTGTAACACCACACTATAGTACTATATTGAATTTTTTGTAATCGATCTTTGAGTTAAGCTCGAGATCGATTCATTAAGCAGGGCTTTAGGGCCTTTTCACAATGGGTCACTTGTGACGATCACCGTTAGTATTGCCAATAGTAGCTACATGATAAAACAATTCGTTAACGCTTTCGACATCCCAAATGACCGGTCGACATTCCCCTTCACTTATGAAATCTTCAGTAAGTATTAATCAAATCTAAACTCATGGCTGGATAACTAGTGTCGCTAAGCACAACTATACAACCCCATCCACGCGGACTTTTAGTATACTGTTAAGGACACTTTCCTCCGCATCTCTGCCAAATTTAAAAAAAAAAATCCCTTTAGGCAGGCCTACAGGCTGAGGTAGATTTCGAAGTGCTAAATCTCGCATTATATGAGAGCTATCGAGAAACCAGTTATTGATTTGTAGAGTACTCATCAAGAGCTTTTCAACGATACCCCATAATACATGGTTTCGAATTTCCACCCCCCACCAACCACCCCCACTCGTACCCACAAAACCCCCGAATCGTTCTTGTCACTGTGAACTTCATAGGGGCCGAGATATAAATTTTTCAAAATTTCAACCCCCTCTTCCGACTCCCCTCAATTGGGCCACTTTTGCTCATTAACGAATTTGTCCGAACTATTGGACCTATAAATAACATAAAATTTTGGTTCAAATATCTTCAAAATTACGGCCGCTAGTGTGTAAAGATATATATAGGTAAAGCTATCCCTATACCAGCCATGGAGGCCCAGAGGGTTCCGGGAGTTTGAGGCTCCAGGATTTTGGACATTCGTCACATGAAGGTGGTAAGGTTGTCAGCCTTATGCACCGGCCGCCTTTACCCCCAGGATTGCTCCTGGTACTCATTTCTGTTAGAGGCTGAGTCGACCCCATATATATATATATATATATATATATATATATATATATATATATTAGCTGAAAAGGCTCGGCGTCGCCCGGGCTTTGTATTTTTTAATTTGAAATTAATTTATGGAGGACTTAATGTATGTAGAACTTGAAATGAAGAAAAAGATTTATCACACTCAAACTATTCCATCAGAAAATGCCAGATATAGCTTTTTATGGCGCATAGAGGATGTCAAACGCTGCATTCCGTTGATTCTACACATCATGCTTGGGAGGGGTTGAAATAAGAAGAAACATAAATTAAATAAGATTGTATTGACTTGACGGAAAATTTTATTTCTCATTCTCATGTTACCATACAACCGTTCGGGGCTGAAATAAAAGAGAAATGCAGTATCACTTTCATACTTTCCTCCCCTAAAACCCAGGACATAATATACTGCGAGCATAGGACTGAAAATGTTCCATCCCATGCTTAGGGCCTATGATAAACATCCCTATTTCTCAACTAATACAAAGCCTACAGGTATGGATAACTTATCAGCGGAAAGGATTATTTACAGACTTTTGATATAGCATACTCACACACTTAAGTTGTCCCTCTTATTCTACATCAAAATGTGAAGTGAGTAAATATTTCTTATGTCGAGGGTAGAGAAAGTTATGTGACTACATCACACTGTGCTTTATTTTCGTGGATTTCATTTTCAGTAATTATTTTCGCCAATATATTATATCGATGGAATCATAATTCGTTAAAGTGCAGCATTAGGCTAAATACTTGCCAAGGCCCTATGTAATCACAGTAAACAATTCACTGTTGCCATGTGAACTGAACAGCATTTCATTTTTTTCAGTGTAATATTCTCAGAAATTATATAATTTTCAAGGGAAGGACTGATTTATTTCAATTTTAATGTTGACCGCGTTACTTCTCGGGCTTATCTGGGTATGTGTGCAAAATTTTGTACAAATTGGTGAAGAAATGTAGATTTGTATAAGGAACATACATACATACATACAAACCCACATATCCACAACACACATTCGACTTTATATATTAGATATATATATATATATAAACGTAAAGATATGAAATAATTATTCGAAAGTCATGACATGGTATCGATTGCAATAGGTAGATTTCGAAGAAACCGCTATAAATTTCGGTATAATCTTAGAGCATCCAACGCCAACTGTTAATATTGCAATTCCAGTGCTAACTGATAATACTTTAGTTACGTCATCGCATACGTGTAAGATTATAGCGTCATTGCCACATCATCTGGCTTAACTACAGAAGGCAACAAAGGTTTCGTGGAAAACATCGTAGGATTTATGTGAGACGGATTGTACAAGTTAATGCAGAGAAGACACGGTAGAAGGCGCTGATGTTGACGCTTGGCAGTTAACCAGGAGGGTGGTAAGGTGATCTTGTCTCTTATCTTGTTCCACAAACTGCAGGCCATTCTACTAAGCCATACATACTGCCTGCTTTCCTTGCTCTAATTCGAAAACTCATTTCCAAGACCGCAACTAGCGCAACCTGGATGCAGGCTGTTTACATACGCATGGCCCCATATTGTCTCACACAAGAAATATAACACAAGACAATCGAAAAGACGACTTTGTTTTGTTTAATGAGCAAAACTTCAAGATCATGGCCCCTAATGATCTGAATATCAGAAAGAAGACAAATGAATATCTGAGTAAATCAGTGCATAGGTATACAGGGATTTCAAATATCGAATAATATATCTTTCCAAGAGATAATAGTTGTGAAATTTGGGTCTTAGTAGCGTCCGTAAATAAACACGAACAACAACAACAACAACCTCAATCCACATTTTTGAGTTAGAAAGACAAGCGACAAAGCGAATTATACATTGTTAATTTCAGTGCGTTGTATAAATTCATTTTTGCACGACGTAACTAATTAGTGGTACTTACGAATATTGTTGCCGTGGATCGTAACTTAACATTCCCGCAAGCTATGAAAACAAAAGAAATCTCCGTGCGGTAAAAATTACAAAAAGCACAAGTGCCGTAAGCAAAATCATCATAATACAAGCCTTTATGGAAGACCGGAACCAAGACCCCCTAGTTTGTGGCGACTTTAACAGGACAAATATTCGTTTCCCATAACAACAAACACATGCGAATCACTTTCTGAAATAAACAACCATCTTCAATAGTGTATATACATAATATTTTCAGGTAATATCTAAATTTATATAATTAAATTTATATAAAGCTTATTCATCGTGCAAAAAATAGCATGCAAATAGCATCTCGGAAATTGAAAAAAACTCGGCGAAAGCGCCTCGTTTTTTCAAACTCTTTCCTCGATCCGTACGCACCGCTTACGGCACTTGTATCGCAATATACTATATTATGTCTTTTCTTAAAATGCACAAGTTCATATTTATTTTCCTTTGCAATAATCGGAAATTCTATTTAAAAATAGTGTTTTACTGCAAAGGTCCACTTTAGCCCCTATTTTTCAGCGAAAGTCCTCAATAACCCCTTTTAGGCCCTTAAGTCCGATTTAGCCCTTTTTAGGTTCTGAAAGATTCATATATTCGGAAGCATGAAAGGCATGGAAGGGGCATGAAACGGAAAAGTATGTTAAAATATTATAATTAGGAAGCTGGGGAAAAAATAGGTTAAAACCTTCAAATCCGGGCCGTATTAATGAGCATGAAAACCAGGGCCCGGATTCTAATGACATGTCATATTTTTATTGACGCTGCATAGACATTGTCAACTTGTAGATAAATCCTAATCATGGCCTCTAGATTATAGAAATACATTTTTATTAGGTCATTTTTTGTCATTTTATGCCATTGTATACTTTTAGGGCATTTATTTCAATTTTACGTCATTATTTCGTCATTTTCATGTCATTTGCTTCCTTATTTTGTAATTTTCATGCATTTACATTGGACATATTCTTGTATATTTAAATAAATTACTAGTTTAAAATAATGCAACATTTTTTGTAGGATCTACTCTAAAAACAAATTTCTTACTTTTCTTCTCCGATGCTCCCATGAAGAACAAAGAACAAAGCTTTAAGACCTACAACATTCTTTCTGCATTTACAGTTTTTACAATTATATATGTGTGTACAATAATAATTTTTAATAAAATATCAGTTTTCGGTCATTTTTTTTTTATAATTATTAACTCATTTTCTTTAAAATATAGGGCCATTTTATAGGTCATTTTTCAAACAATTTTAGGTCATCAGAATCCGGGCCCTGTTGATAACATTTTTATGGTTGAATGTGTGCAATTTTAAACGCAAGGGTATTCGTGCAACATGAATTAAATGTCTGCTCTCTGCTGTACTTCTCTTCGCTTGTGTACTGCAAGTAGTTTAATCAGTACAATCAGGCGTTCTGTTAATTCCATCCCAGCAAGAGTTAGAGAACTCCGATCGTCAGTCATAGATATAAAACATTCGGAACTCCATTAGTCTAACCGAAGTTATGTCATAAAAGGCATTGATTGTTTACTTTCTAATGATTACTATTTTTACCTGATTTTGTGAAAAAAAATTCTCTACTGTTTTTAGGGAGGAAATGTATCACGCAAAGAACATCAATAGGAAATTATAAAATTATTTTATTTGTAAAAAAAAAAAACATAAGAATACATGATATTTAATTATAAAGCAGACTGTAATTAATTGTCTGTACAAACAACAAGTTGTTGAACAAAATAAACTATAAATATGAACAATTTCTGCCAAAGTGGAAGAAGGTAGGAATTTTGCTACACTTAGCCTTTGTTTTAGGGATAACTTTGATCTTTGTTTTCCTGTCAATGTTTGTAGGAGGAAATATTTTATCATAGGTAATCCCACGAGAGTTGACGAGTTTATCGATAGATTCGCGAATGGGCAGCAGGACTGAATTTATCTGATGAAACTCGTCAACTCGAGTTGGACTTATTAAAACTATTCCACGAATAAAAAATGTAACAGATTATACAAATAATAATTAATTTCGTGCTTTGTTGTATAAAAACAAAACTAACAGCTGCGAGATCACGGCCTACTATGAATCAACCACCCCTGAATCGATTTGAGTTACCATGTTGTAACCAGTGTTACCAATGGTGCGTAAAAGACATAGTGAACTTATTTCATGTAAGCCTTGGCAGAACGGAATAAAAGCAGACGAACTGGCTTGCACCGAATCGAAATTGAGTTTTTAATCAATGTACATTTCTCTTATTTCAATTTCCAAACAAGTTATGTCGCATAAAATATATTTACCCTTTAATGATACAATTATTCAATACATAACTCAATTCACTTCCGATCTACAAAAATAAGTAGACTCGAGTGTTACGAATTTGTTCCTTTAATATACTACTCTGTCGTTGGTCGGCAACTTATTTGAAAGTAGAAACGACAATGGATTATTTGCAGATTTTAAAGTATTGCAGTTGGCTCAAGTTTAATTTCCTGCGACGGCGAGGCGGCACATTTTCGAGTTATAAAGACAAACGACAAAGCGACATGTTAATTTCAGTGCGTTGTATAAATTTATTTTTATTACGTCTTTTCTTAAAATGCACAAATTCACATATTTATTATCCTTTGCATTGATTGGAATAATTATTTATCAATCGTGTTTTTGAGAATACTTAATCCCTTTTTACACAGAATTGTCAAATCCAATTCACAGTTCACATGACAACAGTGTATTGTTGCCAGTGGTCTCAGATGGACTTGGAAATAAATGAAACAATACTTTGACAAATTAGAGAAGCTATCAATATAATAATTATATCGAAAGTCCTTCATAAGTTAATTTCCATTTACAAAATAAAGAAAAAACCGGGCGACGCCGGACCTTTTAAGCTAGTAACAAATATGGAAATTTTAATACGGTAGCGAAGTCTGTTGTAATTTGAAACAGAGCATACATGCCGATCTGGTTCCCTTAGCAATGAAATTTTAATATGGACTCCGTTTCTTTTTCCCCTCTTAACATTTTTTCGATCCTTATTTTCCTGCCATAGCACTCTTCAATACTTTTTTCTGGGACATTTCACCCCCCGACTAGTATCTTGGCTTTTTTCATACCCTCGGATTTCCCTGTTTCACCCTCACTTACCTTCAGAACCTCAATCTACTTTTTTTTTTCTCCTCCCCCTAATCTCTTCTTTGCCATCTTAGGACACTCCACTGAGTTTGATAGGCAAGTTCTTAGGGTGCATGTAATGTATTCCCCTCTCTGGCTTAGCACTAGGATATACAAATGTATAGAATGTTTGTCTTGTGTTCCGCTTTTAGTAAAGTGTTTGGATTCCTTGACCATAAACCGCAGTAGGTGCATAGAAAGTATGCAGAATTCTTTGTTGTGTTTATTAAGTGCCAGAATGGTAGGCCTACTTTCTGAGATTGTGTGGACGGGAAATGACTGTCCGTGTATCTGTACGCGCGATAACTCAAATACATTTTATCGGATTTTCATGAAACTTGGTATACGTATTTATAACGTCCTTGGGAAGAAGCCCATTAATATTGGACTAAATTGAGTAACCAGTACCGGAGTAATGCCCAATTTAGTGCCTATTTTAATAGTATTATATTAGAAAGGCGCCATAACTCAAATACGCTCCATCAAATATTAATGAAACTTGGTATACACATTTGTGATGTGCATGAAAAGTAACCTATTGAATCTCGACCTACTCGGTTGACCGGTACCGGAGTAAAACCCAATTTAGTGTCTATTTTAAAGGCGCGATAACTCAAATACGCTTTATCGGATTTTTATGAAACGTTCTAATACGGATTTATAATGTCCATGGGAATACGTCTATTGATACTCGAACAAATCGGTTGGGCGGTAGCGGAATAATGCCCAATTTAGTGCCTGTTTATGGCAATATAATAGAAAGAATTGATAAAATGCAAATTATTTCTTATGACGACATATTGTTTTACAGTGTTGATATACAGTTTAGGAAGTTGCAATACAGTTAGCTTTGACAAATAACACTAACTAAACATTCTTTCACATATGCTCATCGAACTTTAGACCTTTCTTCTTCCGTAAGCCCTGCTTAATGAATTAATCTAGAGGTTAACTCGGAAATCGATTAAAAAAATAAACTTATTTTCTGCATATCGTAATTGTAAACATCACTGATTAAACAAAAGATTTCTGGCACTTTGTTACATCAGTTTATCTGATTTTATTAGAATTATATTGACAGAGCACCCTGTATTTATAGATATAAATTTCACGAAGCAACAGATATAAACCCTGTAGGCTTCCCTTTGTGGAAGATACAGTAGGTATCTCATTACAGCCTCCCTGACGCCGCAAACATAATAATGGGAAGTTAAAAAACATGATTCACAATACAACTTGTTGCGAATCGTCCAATATGTCCGGCATCGAAACTGGAATAAAAAAACACCAGCAACGGGGCTGAGTGGGGGGTGGGGGGGCAGAGGAGGCACGTCATTTCACGGTTCAGTGGCACCAGCCCTTACAATGGAGTTATTGTTGTAGTTTGGGTCAGCATTTGTTCCAAGCTCTGAACACGGAACGCTACTATCAAAGCTTAGAGCTTAAAATGCTGCCCGGAAACTGGAGCCATTATTATTATATGCAATAAACTGCTAGCTGGAAATTATATCCCGATACAATTGTGTTGGGCGACACAGGAGAAATGTTTACAGGGCCAGGTTTTTTAAACAAACAGCTTCCAATCAGTTTTACTTCATTGACATAACGCTAATAAAAATCTGCTCCAACACGGAGTAAAATGTTACACCTATGTGACTACAAGAACAATAGAGAGCGTTAGAATAGCGCGTTGGTGATGGAAATTGTCGACAAAGTAGTTATGATGATCAGGACCCGGATTTTGATTACATAAAAATAATTTAAAAATTACCTATAAAATGACTGGAAAAGTAAGAAAAAGAATAAATTTTTTTTAATCATCCGAAATTATAAAAAATACCCAAAAATATGTATGAAAATTCTAGTTTATTGATCTGCTTTGTATCTATTCTACATTATTTTTATGTTATTGCCACAATTATAGGCTTGTAATTAGTTAATTGGTACATACGGTTAAATGCAAAGAAACAATGTCTCCCTTCTTCTTCTGTGTTCACACTGGAAGAAGTTACCTTATTAACAGGGCCCGGATTTTGACGACTTAAAAATACTTTTAAAATGAGCTATAAAATGCAAAAAATACGAAAAATTACCCAAAAGTAAACAATAAAAAAGATCACAAAATTTCTATCAAAATTCTAGTTTTTTCGTCAGACTTTTGTCTATTTTACATTCATGTTGCTGTTCAATTATAGGCTTCTATCTAGTTAAATTGCTAGCTGGAAATTATATCCCGATACAAGAGAAATGTTTACAGGGCCGGAGTTATTATTATTATTTTTTGTTAACAAACCAACAGCTCCCAATTAGTTTTACTTCATTGACATAACGGTAATAAAAAATCTGTTCCAGCATGGAGTAAAATGTTACACCTATGTGATGACTACAAGAACAATAGAGAGCGTTAGAATAGCACTCTGGTGATGGAAATTGTTGACAAAGTAGTTAGGAATACTGTTGACAGGACCCGGATTTTGATTACCTAAAAATAATTTAAAAATTAGGTATAAAATTTTTGTTCCCTCGTTCGTAGTTTTTACCTCTCCCTTATAGGGACGTTTATGCGACCCGCGACGCCCGGGCCTTACCGAGAGAGGAATGAACTATGGATCACAACACAGACAGACATACTTTTTTGACCAGACAAGGACCCGGATGAGTGATTAGCCCAATGCCGGGGCCACCTCCGAGACAACACGAACACATAGGACGAGACACACCATTCACACACACACTCACTCCAAACAAGGCGAGGATGGGGTAAAGATGATAATGACGGCCAGATGATATCCGGGGACCACACGGGCCTAGAGTTGCCTGACATTTGTCTCACAGGTGAGGAAAAACCCCGGAAAACCTCACCCAGGTAACTTGTCCCGACCAGGAATCGAACCCGAGCCCGCTGCGTGAGAGAAGCAAACGCATCCCCTAGACAGAGAGGTGGACAGCGACTGCAAAAGTAAGAAAAAATCCCATTTTAGAAAAAAATACCCAACATTTAAAACATGACCCAAAAATTTGTATGAAAATACTAGTTTTTACTTCCTCTGCCCGTACCATAGGTACTATAGGTAGAGGAAGTATTGTTTTCGACCCTAAAATTCCAAGTTGAGTTTTTAGCATATATACACGTTTAATCCAAAAATACTATTTTTGGAAACATGTCTGTGTGTGTGTCTGTGTGTCTGTGTGTCTGTCTGTGTGGAAGTTTGTGAACAGGCTAGCTCCGAAACGGATAATCGTATGAAAACAAAATTTCGTATTTGGGTCAGGTACCTTCTGAAGATGTGATTCGAAGATTGGCGACAAATTTCTCTTATTTTTAAGGGGACTTGACATGAAGAAATTTTCGTTTTTCGCGATTTTCTCGGAAACGGCTCTAACGATTTTCTTTAAAATTTGCACCTGTGTTCCTTTTACTGAGAGCTAAACCTTTTATTTGAAACTTTTTTTCGAAAAAATTCTCTGAGGGTAGTTACAAGCCACCCACTGTTCACCCACTGTTTGTAGAAATTTTGTCTTTCGTGATGAACAACTGAATACGCGCTCTTTCACGACCTCTTATTCTATATAAGAATGTGAAGTGAGAAAGATGTATTGTTGGCCAGGTATAGAGTAAAGAAGTATCTGAGGGAAATATTCGATAAATTTCTGAAATTATTCTTTAGTTCAATAAACGTCTGCAGTCACTTGTTCTTTTTTTTTTTTTTTTAAGTTTGTTATATAGCCTGCGCTTTTAGTCGCATCATTGAAAGAAGAGATATTTATAGGATAATTAGCGTAAAATTGTGTCTTGCGATTCTGTAAAAGGATATGTGAATACTGCTAACTTTTATTTGGGCAGAGGAAGTTATGTGACTTTCACATCAGATTTTTTTCATCAGATTTGTGTCTGTTAATGTTGTTGTTCAATTATAGGCTTGTAATTAGTTAATTGGTACATACGGTTAAATGCAAACAGCAAACACCGTCTTTCTGTTTAAAATTGTAACAAGATTTTCTTATTTTTCATGTCAGAGGGGTTAGACCACTGTTGCACTGACCACTCTCAATTTGTAACTATGACTGTGTTGTTATGTTATCCTGCTTCTGTTTAATATATACAGGATGTACAAAAATATACTGATTAACTCTAAAATTTATATAGTATTCCTATGCTGATGGATGCAGTAGGTCATCTTAAATTTGTAATAAAGCTATGGAAAGGACATTGGAATAAAACGGAAATTTCATGTAAAATTGTAGAATAAACTGTAGGCTTAACCATTAGGGTAATTGTTTTCTATGCAGTCCGGCTTGTTAGATCATCAAAACGGATTCGCCAAAAAAGACGCGAGAAATATGAGTATGAAAAAACTCAATATGAGTTTTATAATCGCAGAAGAAAAGCTGTCAGGTCCATTATTGATGGCAATAAACCCACTTGCAAAGCAAGTAAAATTGAAATCTTCAACCATTTTAAGGACAGACTGCCCAATGAAAACACATGTCTCCGTCACCAGTATTTACCTACTTTCACAGATGCAGAAGTTACTTCCTTAAATGAGGCGTATAATCCAATGATATCACCCAGCGAAGTAATCGAAGCTATGAAGAGGATCAAAATAGACACTGCACCCGGTCCAGACAAGGTTATTATGAGGGCAATAAAAAGTAATAAGGTTGCGCAAGTTTTGTCAATGATATTCTCAAGGATGTCAAGTACAGCTGTAGTGCCATCTTGCCTGAAGGAAGCCAGAACAGTACTCATTCACAAAGGGGGAGATGACCACGACCCTTCCAATTTTCGGCCGATCTCCATTTGCTCTGTAATAAGAAGAGTTTTTGAACGTGTACTGGATAACAGGTTGCGCCAATATATTACATTCAACCCTCATCAAAGGGGATTTACGTCGTCTCCTGGAACCTATATAAATGTATCAATTCTCGACAGTGTACTTAGGAAGGCCAAGCAAAAGAAGGAAACCCTAACAGCAGTTTTCCTCGACATAAGCAAAGCCTTTGACAATATTGGTCACTCGCATATTATAAGGACATTAGAGCATTCTCCTTTGCCTCAAGAGCTTAAAAATATAATAATATCATTACAAACAGGCAACTCTACAACAATAGAATGTAATGGACAACGCACGGCACCAATAGAAATTAAGCGAGGGGTTATGCAAGGAGCTCCATTGTCACCAGCTTTATACAACATGGTGACTGATTTTATCTTAGACGAACTGTCAGAGACAACAATTTCCGAAAGATATGGCTATGAACTAGTAAAAGGGCTGCCTAAGTTAACAGTTCTCGCCTTTGCAGACGATACACTAATAATAGCTAAAAATAAAGAAGATGCCATCACACTAACGAACATGGTTGTGGATCGTTTTAAGGAAATTGGCTTATTACTAAATAATAATAAATCCACTGCTATTAATATTGTCAAGGGAAAGCTTGACAATTCCCCACTTTCCCTTACTTCTGATTGTCTAATTAGTTCAATTGGCAAATCAGAGGAAATTAAATATCTTGGGATAAATTTTTCGGACCAGCTGATTTTTGATACGAATAAGACAATCAATGAACTCAAAACACATTTAAATCTACTAGCTGGTAGTCCTCTCCTAAAACCTGAGCAGAAGTTTTCAGTTGTTAATCAATTTATATTGCCTTCACTGATTTATCGTTTTCAGAATCTCCATGAATTGCAGTTGTCTAAAACATTTCTAATAACAGTAGATAAAATCATAAAGAGCACGATCAAGGAGATACTACAATTGCCAACTGACACACCGGATGCCATGGTTTATTCATCTAGGAAGGTAAAAGGACTTGGCGTCTTCCGTGCTCAATGGGAGGCCCCACTTCAGCAATTTAACGCATGTAGAATCCTGAAAAGTGCCAACAATGAGTATGTCGATGCCACCAGAGATCTGTGTGCTGACAAGTTGCGATGTTTGGAGGTACTAGAAATTGATAAAGAAATGGTGAAAGATAAAACACCTGACATAAGAGGCTATCTGCGAAATCAGGAATTTAAGAAATGGTGTCAATTAAGAACTCACGGAAAAGGCGTTGTACTGTATGGAGAGTGTCCTTTGGCCAACAGATGGCTTGAAACTAGAAAAGGCCTTACCAGCTCCGAATGGAGAGATGCCATCAAACTACAAGGTAATGTTGCTCCCGTAAGGGCAATCCATGGACGCAGTCTGGACGGAAACCGCTGCAGACACTGTAGCGAGATAGAAACATTAGCTCATGTTCTAGGCTGCTGTCCACATGGTGAACTCCTGCGGAACACTCGTCACCATCGCATTAGGAGCAAAATAGCTACCTCCCTGACACAAAAAGGGCTCGAAGTCTACGAAGAAGTCCATTGCGTTGCTGATAATGGAAGCAACAGAAGAGTAGACATCATTGCTCTTGACAGAAAGAAAGACCTGGGCTATATAATTGATCCAACTGTTCGATTTGAACGGGATTCCGAGCAGCCACAAGAAGTAGACTGCGAAAAAAAGGAAATTTATGAACCCACGGTCCAATACTTGAAAGAAAAGTACCGTATACAAGAAATATCTGTAATTGGACTCATGATTGGTAGTCGTGGAACAATCACCAAGATGTTCATGGACTTCTGCAGATCGTTCTGCCTACACAAACATCTGTATTCTGAAATAAGTCTGCTCGTATTGAGGGACTCTGTGCAGATCATGCGTAACCATCTATATGGTCACTCTCGTACGTAATGTAGGTTAGACTGAAACTACATACAAGTACTATATTTCATTTTCTAATAGAGTGTGTTTCTAGGATTAATGTTTTCATGTTTCATAGTTTGCATACTGTTTTATTTTGTTTCAGTTCGTTGAGTTTGTTGTACTACATATCTTTCTACTGTGGTTTGTTTTTCCCTGTTTGTTTAATTGAATGGTATTCTTTGTGTTTTGCAATCTGTGGTGACAGAAAGAAATTAAAATAAATAATATCGTGTGAGAAATTGAGTCTCGTGCATCATTTCTTCAGGTGTATTGATAAACAATATGTGTTTTGCCAATTAATAAAATCTTTATCAAGCGGAAATAACTAAAAAATTTACTCAATGGGAAATTTATTAAGTGCCAGTATGGTACTTTATGAGATTGTGTGGGGGACGGGAAAATGTCTGTCACGCGCGATAGCTCAAATACGCTTTTTCGGATTTTAATGAAACTTGGTGTACACGTTTATAACGTCCATGGGAAAAAGCCTGTTGATATTGGACCAAATCGGTTGACCGGTATCGGAGTAAAGCCCAATTTCGTGCCTATTTTACCTATATATGTGGTAATTTAACAAATACCAATCGGTTATCCTGACAAAATATTGTTTTACACTGATCATATACGACTTTGGGATTTGCAATACAGATAGCCATGACCAGGGCCCGGATTCTGATGACCTAAAATTGTTTGAAATATGACCTATAAACTGACCCTAAGTTTTAAAGAAAATGACTTAATAATTATAAAAAATGACCTAAAAACTGATATTTTATTTATAAAAAATTATTATTGTACATACAAAGTTATAGACTAGTTTGTACACAATTGTAAAAACTGTAGATAACTGTAATGTTGTGAATGTTCTTTTCTCACGGAAATTTATACTGGCACTGAAGCACTGGTGGGTCAAAATACGGCACATCCTTTTGTGGTCTGTCGGATTATATTGTTCTTTATTGAGGTTAAACAGTAGTTTACCGCTAGCGACGAAAAAAAAGTTAATACACTCAACGTAAATACATGTAAATGACTAAATAAGGAAGCAAATGACACGAAAATGACAAAATAATGACCTAAAACTGAAATAAACGCCCTAAAAATATAAAATTGCATAAAATGACAAAAAATGACCTAATAAAAATGCATTTCTATAACTAGAGGCCATGATTAGGACTTATCCACAAGTTGGCAATGTCTATGCAGCATCAATAAAAAGATGACATGTCATTAGAATCCGGGCCCTGACCATGACATATTCCTTTGCATTTGAGATGTTTATTTCGTTGGTCAAGTTGAATACTGTTTATATACAGAAGGTATATTACTGAGAAATAATTAGGCCTACGTACATTAAGTGGAATTCTTCGCCAGTGTATTTTGTGAAATGTTGACATATTTTAAGAATTTCTTATATCAGTGCATACGAGTTTGAATTAAGGTTAAGTATGCTCTTCCACAAGCCCTGCTTAATGAATCGATCTGTAGCTTAACTCGGAGATAGATTACAAAAATAACTTATTTTGCTCATACAGGGTGTTAATGAATAAGACCGAAATATTTTACTTGTGTAATAGAGGGGACATAGACAAGCAACTTTTATTAGGAGATTTTTGCTCTATGGATTCAATTCTTCCTGTTATAACATAAAATATCCCAAGGATATGCACGCCACTGTCTTCTAATACTTGAAATGATGGGAAACAAAGGAACAGTGAATATTGTGTAGTGGTCGGGAAAATTGTAAAAAATGACGATCGATATCTTACAACTCTGAGGGGAAAAAAAGACAAACGAAACATTTTTGTTACGTCTGGAATTAGGAATAAAAACATAATGCAGTGGCGGGCAATCATGTGATTAGTCAGTAAATTTTGCTGATTACGAAAATTCTAAATTATGGTATAGCAGTTGATAATTTATTAAGAATCAGGTTTTTATCGATCGCTAAGAAGGCATGTAGTCAATTTAATGAAAATTTTAACCCTATTTCGCTCAATTATTGAGTTATGAGCACCAAATTTTAAGGACTTTAATGCCCTGTAGCATACACATTTTACGTCATAGAGCAAAAATGTCCTAATAAAAGTTGCTTGTATTTGTCCCCTCTATACACAGGTAAAATATTTCGGTGTTATTCATTAACACCCTGTATAATTGCAATTAACTTACCACTGATTAAATAAAAGCATTCTGGCACTTCATTATATCAGTTTGTCTGATTTTATTTATTATTTATTATTATTTGGTTATTTATTATTACTATTATTATTATTATTATTATTATTATTATTATTATTATTATTATTATTATTATTATTATTATTATTGCTTGTAGCAGAACACGTTTTCACGCAACATGCTACATATTGTAATAACAAGGGGCCACAAATAACAGAAATGATAATACAACCCACGGAACGCGGGTTGGATATGGGTTAAAGCGTCTACTTCACAGAATACGAAATGAATGCTGTAAAGTTGACTTTCCTTAACTGTTTCTAATTGAAACTTTTACTGCGCCTGCGTCGGATTTCCCTCCAGTCTTGTAACTCCGAGATTAATTATTTCCGACAATGAGACACATAATTCCATTTGGAAAAGACTAAAACAAGAGTAAACACGGGGGGCCGTGGAAAATTAAAACATGCGTCACAAACTGGAACATGCATTAAACTTACTTCTCAGCTGTTTTTTTTTTTACTTTCCCTAACCTACTCTAGGTGGAGGACGTATTTATTTATGTATTACTAAAGTAACCCCGGGCGAAACTTTCCCACCTATTGTTAATTCAGCTGTGTTTATAACTCCTTTTAGCTACGAGGCCATATCTGGAGTTCGAGATGTGTGTCTGTACAGTAGGGTAGGACATGGAACTATTGCTTGCCAATTGTTTCTATTGTTGGTGTATTTTATGAACTATTCAACTCATACGCCGCGTGTTTCATATTGACCAATAACGTTTAGCAATTCCTCGGATATAAACCAATCACGGCCGTTTATCTTGCAATATTCTCATAGGAATCGGGAGGATGGTGTTTTATCGTGATAAAACCGTCTGGTCGTTACTGGAGACGCGAGTATCAATGTGCAGTGATTAATAGTCACATGCTGCCACTAAGCGGCACTAAAACAGAATTATTTTATACAACATAACTTGTTTGGAAAATGAAATAAGAGAAATGCACATTGATTAAAAACACAATTTCGATTCGGTGCAAGCCAGTTCGTGTGCTTTTATTCTGTTCTGCTGTCAACTTACCTGAATAATGTTAACTATGTCTTATATACACCATTGGTAGCATTGATTACACCATGGTAATTCTAATCGATTCATGGATGGTTGATTCATAGTATGCCCTGATCTCACAACTGTTAGTTTTGTTTTCATACAATAAAGCACGAAAGTAATTATTATTTGTATAATCCGTTTCATTATTTTTATTCATGGAATAGTCTTAATAGGCCTAATTCCATCTCGAGTTGACGAGTTTCATCAGATAAATTCTCCACTGCTGCGCAGTCGCGAATCTATCGACAAACTCGTCAACTCTCGTGGGATTACCTATGAGAAAATTTCAACTGATATTAATTTAAATGGATGAAATGGTGAAGTATGATTCATGGTATGTAAATATCCAATTCGGCATTTGCCTTTACGACTGGGGAAACCATGAAAAAACCCATGTCAAATTGGCCGGCCACGGAATTTGAACCTAGGACCTCCCGAATGCGAGTTTAAAATTCTAGTAATTTTTTTAAAAATAATTATTAAGATATTTTGAAAGATTTTTAGGTCACAAGTGCATTATTTATAACTTAGGACAAAACTCGTTTATTAATATGTCATTATAGGCTTATTGCATAATGCACTATTGTAGGAGGTGATAAAGGAAAATTTGATAATAGGTAAAGTGATCCCTATACAGGCCATGGAGGCCCAGAGTGTTCCAGGAAGTTGAGGCTCCCAGATTTTGGACATTCGGTACATGAAGGTGGTAAGGTTGTCAACCTTACGCACCGGCCGCCTTTACCCCCAGGTTGCTCCCGGTACTCATTTCTGTTAGAGGCTGAGTCGACCAGAGCCACCAGAAGGATTAGGCCAATTGAAAAACTCCAACGACCTCATTGGGAATCAAACCCGCGACCTAAAATTTGATAAAGACTGTGGTAATTCAATACTCTTATTGGTGAATATCTGGCCCATTTTCACTTGATTAGCCTTAGAAATGAGTGGAATAGTCATTAAAACAAACATTTGAGCTGTTGGTACTTTTTTTTTTTTTTTTTTTTTTTTTTTTTTGTGTGCCCACCCTTTCCCCCGAAGTGCCTAGCAATGAAGCCAAAAACTCCGGTCAAACCAAATTTTGGTGACCATTTGTGCTGTGTGTTCCTATAGTGCCCTTGTGTGCATCCATGTGGGATGATTGAGGTTGTGTCGTTTTGGGCTGTGTGCTTGTACAAGTGTCTTTATTTTGAGTTAGTGTTTGCCTTGCGCTGATCGGCTTTTAGTGCTGTGTTGGGTAGTGTGCTGCGTGTGTTTATGTTAGGATCTAAGTTGTTGTGCTGTGTTATTGTGTGAGGGGATTACTTAATTTCAATATTAAATTCACACAATGGTGTCCCCAGGATATATTAGGCCTATGTTGATCAAATTCAACACCCAAAAACTTAGCGGATTCCAATTTATCTAGCGATTTATTTTGAATACAAATGCTAATGTCTTTCAAGTTTTTCTTCTGTGGATTATGAAAATGAATAAATCCAGTTTTATTAAGATTCAAATAAAGAAGATTATCATGCCAGGTTTTTAAACCTTTTAATAACTCGTTATAGGCTACTTTGCTTCAAGACGCTGTTCACTTTCATCGTATACTACAGCCCAGGTGTCATCAGCATACATATAGGGTGTTAATGAATAACACCGAAATATTTTACCTGTCTATAGATGGGGCATAGACAAGCAACTTTTATTCGGAGATTTTTGCTCTATGACGTAAAATGTGTATGCATTAAAGTCCTTAAAATTTGGTGCTCATAACTCAATAACTGAGCGAAATAGGGTTAAAATGTTCATTAAATTGACTTCATGCCTTCTTAGCGATCGATAAAAACCTGATTCTTAACAATTCATCAACAGCTATACCATTATTTAGAATTTTCATAATCTCCAAAATTTACTGATTAATCACATGATTGCCCGCCACTGCATTATGTTTTTATTCCTAATTCCAAACCTAAGAAAAACGTTTCGTTTGTCTTTTTTTCCCTCAGAGTTGTAAGATATCGATCGTCATTTTTTACAATTTTCCTGACCGCTACACAATATTCACTGTTCCTTTGTTTCCCATCATTTCAAGTATTAAAAGACAGTGGCGTGCATATCCTTGGGATATTTTATGTTATAACAGGAAGAATTCAATCCATAGAGCAAAATTCTTCTAATAAAAGTTGCTTGTCTATGTCCCCTCTATACACAGGTAATATATTTCGGTGTTATTCATTAACACCCTGTATAAGTTGCATCATACTCAGTTCCTGGGAATTAATTGTTGAAATAAATATTACAAAATAAATATATAAACGGCCTATATTTAAGTGACTGGATATTTAAGTATTACGTTCTGTAGTGGTAATTATTACATTATGTTTGGTAATGGTAAAGATTTATTTATTTAAACGATAAATTAGCTGCAGTATGTAATAAAAAAAAACTCGCGGACGGAATTTTCCGAAATAACGTATAAATTAGCCAGTCGTTACACTACTGCCAAAGCAATATTAAATCAAACAAAATCAAAATGTTTGACCTTATCATAAAATACAATTATGGATCTTACATAATTTTTAATTTATAACATTCTCCTTAAAGTACGACATAATAAAATCAGCTCAACTGATATAAGCCTATATAAAGTAAAAACAATATCGGTCCTAAAATGGAGCCCTGAGGGACACCAACATCAATACGTACATTATTAGATCTATATTTAATTGCATGTTCTTTTGTTTTATGCCTGAAATTAGCCTTAGAAATGAGTGGAATAGTCATTAAAACAAACATTTGAGCTGTTGAGGTTGAAGAAGCATCTTGTCGAAGTGGTAACGATGTAAGCTGTCATATGTAAGACTTCTTATTAATGTGGAGGTTTATCTGGCATTTCTTCCCCTGGGGGAATATTAAACGCAACCCTCCTCATCTCCGTCTGCCACTCACTCTAGCTTTTCAAGAACATCCCCCTCCCCTCTGTATTATATGCAAGTAGGCCACTATCACTCACTTGGAACAGCTGAGAACTGCCAGAGAAACTCATTTTCCCTCCTACGAGTTTCACCTCCTACACCGAGGATATCGGCTACGTCACAGCAAACGTCTGTTTTCTGTTGTGTTTTGCATAGTTACGATCGAATGCGTTGTTCGATTTTATTCAAATTTTGCATGAATTGCTCCTTGAAGTCACGACGTGTGTAAGGATTTTTCAAATCAGGAAATGCCTGTTTTTAGGCAGTTCAGTAACTCTTATCTTCTCGTCTTCTGTCCAAAAATCTAAAAATTTAAATTTATGAGACTACTAGCTTATTTATAGGGTTTTGTATTTTGTAAATTCGAAAATAACTTACGAGGGATTTTCGATTTTCAAACTCTAGGTCTTTATATAGGTATTTGGAATTGGAAATGAGGAAGAACGACTTATCAAACTCAAACTATTCCCTCAGAAAACTCTAGAGATAGCTTTTTATAGCTTATAGCAGTTCCCCGCGGCTTCGCCCACGATAATTAATCGAAAGATTAACAATTAAGAGCAAAATAATAAAAATATTATATTTATTAACACTTTGCACACGAAACATTCATAGGTCTAAACCATAGGCGTACCGAGGGGGGGTTTTGTGCGTTTGAACCCCCCCCCTATTGATTAAATACAGGAAAATTGTACAATTTTTTTAAGTCTGCCCATAAGTTACTTAATACAAGTACAAAGCGTGGGAAGCTTAAAACTCGTTATTTTGCGTCTTAATTTTTAAAATTTCTCGGGGGAGGACCCCCGGAAGCTTAAAACTCGTTATTTTGCATCTTAATTTTTTAAATTTTCCGGGGGAGGACCCCCGGACCCCCCTCTCCCTTGGGGGTATTCCATACCCCCCAGACCCCGCGGATGTTATAACCCCCCATATAGTCGCCCTGGTTACGCCTATGGTCTAAACTAAACGATTGATAGGCCTAATTAATGAAACAACTATAAATCCGGCTCTGAAGTGAAATCCACGAATAGAAAGCGCAGCATGGGAAAAATAACCTCAGATTAGAGTTCCCTGGCCCAGAAAATCCCTCATGCATAGTGAGTTTCGTCCAAATCGAGCAATGTTTACCCATTTAGGCCTATATTCAATATCCCTCTGCCGTTGAAAATTTCAGATATCTCCGTGCCTTGACATTATAAACAAATTAATCGACCAGCGTGAGCTTACAACATTCGAGCGATCGCGATGCTTTTTTTTCCAAAGTATGACAAAAATAGACAAAGCCAACTGCAACTGATTTGACAATTGAAATTTATTACTGAGAACCGATGCTTCAAAAGCGCAAAAAAATGCACGTTTCCTTCCCGTTTTTCGCTCATAACTCTAAAATTAAAAATGTACTAAGCAAGTAACCTGCGCGGGAATGTACTCAACAATTTCTTAAAGTGCCATGGTGATCGGATGAATGGTTTAGTAATGCATAAAGGACAAACACATACATTCGTTTTTGTATATACAGACAGAAGATTATCCTGCCGGTTGTAATAGGCCTATATGGATGTGAGACATGGCCCTTTACATAATCTGAGAGTGTTCGAAAACAGGGGGCTTAGGAAAATATTCAGACCTAAGAAAGATGAAAACTGCATAACGACGAGCTTCATAACCTCTACTCTTCACCGGATGGAGGACGAAATGGGCTGGACATGTAGCGCGCATGGGGGAGGAAAGACATATAAAAAATATTGACTGGGAGACCCGAAGGGAAAAGACCACGCGGAAGACCTAGACGCACATGGGAGGACAATATTAGGATAGATTTAAGGGAAGTAGGATTTGCGAGGGATGGTTGGATGAAGTTAGCACAGAATAGGGTTGAATGGCGGTTTCAGGTAAGCGCGGCAATGAACCTTCGGGTTCCATAAAATAGATAATATTCCTTTAGCTTGCTGAGGAATTTTTTATTGTCATTGAGTAAGTAAGTCAGTCTGTAAAGCTTTTTATTTTTTGACATCCTTTTAATGGATACGTTTCATGTAATGTTGAGCTACTCTCAACGATTCTAGCCAAACTGTTTGTGTTGTAAATATTTCAAGACCATCTCCACTCTCAAGTGCAAAATTTTCTACAATTTTCTACAACGAATTTTTAACGTAGCTTTAATGGATTTCTGGCATTAGTTTGTTACCCAGTCATGACCGACATCGTGCTTTGACTACCTTTCAATTTTGCATTAATATTTCTTGAAGTCATTTAAAACGACCTCTGTGTAAGGATTTTTATTGAGTACTTTATGAGATTGTGTGGTGGACGGGAAAATGTCTGTCCGTCCGTCCGTGTGTCTGTACGTGCGATAACTCGAATAAGCTTTATCGGATTTTCATGAAACTCGGCATGAGCATTTATAACGTCCATGGGAAGAAGCCTGTTTATTTTGGAACAAATCGGTTGACTGGTACCGGTTTAATGCCCAATTTAGTGCCTGTTTTACGGTAATATATAAGAAAAGCGCGATAACTCAAATACGCTTTATCGGATTTTCATGAAACTTGGTATACGCATTTATAACGCCCGTGGGAAGAAGCATGTTGGTTTTGGACGAAATCGGTTGACCGTTACCGGATTATTGCCCAATTTAGTGCCTGTTTTACGTTAATATATTAGAAAAGCGCGATAACTCAAATACGCTTTACCGGATTTTCATGAAACTTGGTAGACACATTTATAACGTCCGTGGAAAGAAGCATGTTGGTTTTGAACGGAATCTGTTGACTGGTACCGGAGTAATACCCAATTTAGTGCCTATCAGAAAGATTTTATCAAATGCAAATCAGTTCTCATGAAAACATATTGTTTTACAGTGTTCATATACGGCTTTGGAAGTTGAAATACAGTTAGCTTTGACAAATGACACTAGCCACATATTCCTTCACATATACTTATCAAACTAGACCTTTGTTCTTCCGTAAGCCCTGCTTAATGAATCGACCTGATGCTTAACTCTGAATTTGATTACAAAAATAAATTATTTTCTGCATATCATAATTGCAATTATCACTGATTAAACGAAATCATTCTGACACTTTGTTACATCGGTTTACCTGATTTTATTTATATTATAAATACCAAGTCTTGTAGTCGTAGATCTGAAGTGTTTGTGTAGGCTATATCTGTGTTTACTTAGTTTATCTTACACTCGGGATATTGCCCTGTTTAATTACGTAGAGCTGGTATTATACCTTAAGCTGATTACCAATCGATTCTAACCTGGCGTATTTAACACCCTGTTGTCTTCACTCTGTAGGATATAACGCATCGCTTAGGTTGATCGTGTGTGGCTTTTCATTGTGATTTTGCATCTTTTTAAAATATGAAGGTTAAAAGATAGCTCCAATATATACAGGGTGTGTTAATGAATAACACCGAAATATTTTACCTGTGTATAGAGGGGACATAGACAAGCATCTTTTATTAGGAGATTTTTGCTCTATGGATTCAATTTTTCTTGTTACAGCATAAAATATCCCAGGGCATGACCCCCACTGACGTCTAACATTTGAAAAAAAAAAGCAAAACAAAGGAACTTCGTTCTTAACACTGTAGTTATGAATAAAAGAACTAATGCAGTGGCGGGCATTCATGTGATTAGTCTGTAAATTTTGTAGATTATGAAAACTCTGAATTATATAGCTGTTGACAAATAATTAAAAATCAGGTTTTTGTCGATCACGAAGAAGGCATAAAGTCAATTTAATGAAAATTTTAACCCCATTTCGCTTAATTATTGACTTATGAGCACCAAATTGTAATTTAATGCCCTGTAGCATACACATTTTACGTCATAGAGCAAAAATTTCCTTATAAAAGTTGCTTGTCTGTGTTCCCTCTATACACAGGTAAAATATTTCGGTGTTATTCATTAACACCCTGTATATATAAATCTGTATAATGAAATTATTGATTAAATAAGAGAATTTTTTTTTGCTTTATTTTGCTTTTTTCATCATTTTCAACAGCTAGGCCTAGGTCATTTTTTGGCAACTTTAAGGTCACTTTCGGCATTTAAGGTCATGTTTCAGTGGAGGTAGAGAGGAGCTTTTCCTTGTACAAATCGTTACTTCCAGACAACAGACAATAGTTTTTATTTGAGAATCTCCACCAAGTGTTCATAGTTCATTTTAATTCAGGTTTATGGTAAACACCTTAGCAGTTTGTCTTGCAGCAATAAAGAATTATTTTTTCTTTCTTATTAAATGGCATGTATTTGCTAGGGGCAATTTGATGGGCATGCCACTTCAGAAAGAATTTCTTTTTCGCTAAGGGTGTCCAAGTAGTATAAATTTACTTACTTTTAGTAATAAAATAAGTGTGTTTTATATTGTAAATTCATATACAAAACATTGTCATCCATTAAATTTCTTTTAGCAATTAATTATTTAAAATGTAATCATAAGTAATAATGGTAAATTTATTGGTCTTTTTTTTATTCAATGTCATTTTTCACTATTTTATGGTAATTAAATGCCTTGCCCCTACTTATCGTCCTTGTAAGGTATCTATTACCTTATTCTAGCTTTCTTCTTTTCATTTCTTTCTTATATATAAGAATATAAATAAATATTCTTTTCACTAATTTTCTTATCTCGCTTCTCTGTTCGTCTTGCTGTTTGTCTAGGTTTTTCATTTTTTCCGCTTCGTTCCTTTTTGTCTTTGTAATATTAATTCTCTAATCATAAGTTCTCTTCTTTTCTTTCCACCTCTCTTTTTTCGTCAATTCATTCAATTTTTATTTATTTCTATCTTCCTTTCTTGCTTTATTTCTATTCTTTCTTTTTGATCATTTACTTCCTTTGATTATTTATTTCTGTCGATCTGTTATTTATTCTCTCACCTTTATTTTTTATCAGTTCATTTATAAACTACTTTCTTGATTTAATGAAATTTGTGTTCCAAAATTCCGTAGGCTACTTATTCAACTATTCTTATTTTTTCTCTGTTTCTTTCTTAATTACACTACCGATTAATTTTTTTATCTTTCTAATCACTATTTAATTATTTGTGTAGTATAATTTTATTCAATGATAATTTATTTTCTTTAATTTTTCATTCATTTGTAAATTCTTTGATCTGTCCCTTTCTTTTTCTATCCATCTTTCTTCTTTCTTTCTTTCTTATTCTGTTTCCTTCTATCTCTCTATTTCCTGATTTATTTCATTTTCTATACATTTTTTAAAAAGTTATAAAACCTTAAATACAGTAATTCTTCCATCACGAGAAAATTAATTGAAAATATCATAGCATCTTTTATCTTATAAAATGCTTGCTATTGGTATGAGGAAGGGATTTTACTTAATAAAATCATCAGCTCTTTACTGGACACGCAAGCATCAATGTGCCGTGATTATTACGTCACATGTTGCCATTAAGCAGCACGAAAACAGATTATTTTATATAACTTAACTTGTTTGGAGATTTAAGTAATATAAATGAGCATTCATTAAAATCACAATTTCAATTCGTTGCAAGCCAGTTCGTGTGCTTTTATTCTATTCTTTAATCTCAAAATTGAAACAATTAGAGTAATTATGGTTGAAAAAAGTCGTAAGGTTCTGGCCTGTAATATTAAATTAAGAAAATAATTTGGAGTAGTAAGATTTATTACTAAAGTACATAAATCGTCCGACCTCCAATGAGGATGACCACTAAGGATCCAGAATACAACAAAAATCATGAAAGAATATTTACAACTAGCGTGTGCCCGCGGCTTCGAACGCGATAATTATTTCAAAAATTAAAAATTAAGAGCATAATAGTTAAATCATTATATTTATTAACACCAAAATCACGTGGACTACATACCACGATTAGATAGCGTCGCCTGGTGAAAGCGACCTCAGATTCGAGTTTCCTGGCCCAGAAAACCCCTGCATAGTGAGTTTCGTCCAAGTCGAACAATGTTTGACCATATTTAGGCCTATATTGAATATCCCTCTTCCGTGTAGGTTGAAAATTTCATACGTCTGTGGGACTTGATATTCTAAACAAATGAATCGTCAAGGATGGACCTACAACATCAAGCGATCGCCCGCGATAATTATTTCAGAAATTAAAAATTAAGAGCATAATAGTTAAATCATTATATTTATTAACACCTAAATCACGTGAATTACATACCACGATTAGATAGCGTCGTCTGGTAAAAGCGACCTCAGATTCGAGGTACTTTGCCCAGAAAACCCCTGTATAGTGAGTTTCGTCCAAATCGAACAACGTTGGACCCTATTTAGGCGTCGCGTGGTAAAAGCGACCTCAGATTCGAGGTACTTGGCCCAGAAAACCCCTGTATAGTGAGTTTCGTCCAAATCGAACAACGTTTGACCATATTTAGGCCTATATTGATTATCCCTCTTATAATAATAATAATAATAATAATAATAATAATAATAATAATAATAAAATCAGGTAAACTGATATAACAAAGTGCCAGTATGTTTTGTTTAATCAGTTATGATTGCAGTTATGATATGCAGAATATAAGAAAAAAAGTCAAATTGGCCGGTTTCGGGATATGAGCCATGGAACTCCAGAATGTGACGCCAAGACGTTACCATCTCAGCCACCTGGGTCAGTTATGGGATAAGCGCATTTAAAGCAATAGTGTTGTCATAGCTAACTGTATTTTAATTGCCAAAGCCTTACAAATCACAGTAAAACAAAAGGTTATGTTGTCAAGATAACTGATTTTCATTTTTTAAAATAAATTCTTTCGAATACGTATATTACCATAAAATAGGCACTAAATTGAGCATAACTCCGAAACAGGTCAACCGATTTTATCCAGTATCAATAGACGTCTTCCCATGGGCATTATAAATGTGTATACCAAGTTTCATAAAAATCCGGTAAAGTGTATTTGAGTTACCGCGTCTTTAAAATAGACACTAAATTGGGTTTTACTACGGTATCGGTCTACCGATTTGGTCCAATATCAGTAGACTTCTTCCCATGTACATTATAAATGGGTATACACAGTTTCAAGAAAATCCAATAAAGCATATTTGAGTTATCGCGACTTCTTATATATTAACATAAAATGCACTAAATTGGGCATTATTCTGGTACTGGCCAACCGATTTGGTCGAATATCAATAGACGTTTTTCCATGGATATTATAAATGCGTGTACGAAGTTTCATAAAAATCCGAAAAAGCGTATTCGAATTATTGCGCCTTTAAAATATACACTAAATTGGGTTTCACTCCGGTACCGGTCAACAGATTAGATTCAAATTCAATAGGGCACTTTTCATGGGCGTCATAAATGGGTATACCAAGTTTCGTGGCAATCGGATACAGGGTATTTGAGCTATGGCGCCTTTCTAATATAATCTATTAAAATAGGCACTAAATTGGGCATTACTCCGGTACCGGTGAACCGATTTGGTTCAATATCAATAGGGTTCTTCCCATGGACATTATAAATGTGTTTTCAAAGTTTCATGAAAATCCAAAAAAGCATATTTGAGTTATGGTGCGTACAGACAGACGGACAGACAGACAGACGGACGGACAGACGGACGGACAGACAGACAGACGGACGGACAGACAGACAGACGGACAGACATTTTTTCGTCCACCACACAATCTCATAAAGTACCATACTGGCACTTAATAATAATCCTCTACGGTGTTGGTTGAAAATTTCATATATCTGCGTGCCTTGACATGATAAACAAATGAGTCGACCAGCGTGAGCTACAACATTCAAGCGATCGTAATGGCTTTATGACAAAAATAGCCAAAGCCTACTGTAATTGATTTGACATTGAAATGTGTAACTGAAAATTGATGCTTCGAAAACGCTAAAATACACGTTTTCTGCCCGTTTTTCATTCATAAATCAATAACGAAAGCAAAAACTAAAAATGTAATATGCCGAAAACCTTCCCGGGAATGTACTCAACAACTTCCCAAAGTTTCATGGCGATCGGATGAATGGTGTAGTAATGCATAAAGGACACACACACATACACACAGACACACATACATTCATTTTTATATATATAGATTAACCTTAAAAATTAACAGTTCAAAATTGCAAAGATTGTTAGAAAAAGAAAGAAAGAAAGAAGAAAAAAAAGTCTAGTTCTGCTTCAGTCCATTTATAATGAAATTTTAAGTATCATGTCATTCTGATTCTAAATTTTTGAGTCAGTGAGAAAGAAACCCACCACGGGGGTGAAAGTAACATTGAAAGAATAGCAACAGCTCATTAGTTCACTGCCCGACCGGTTGGTGCATTGTGATCGCTGTTGCCATGGCGGCAGGTTTGTTTCGAAACATATGACAGCAATATACGAAAAGGCGTAATATCTGTTTTTTTTTTTTTTTGGCAATGATTTGTATTCATTAGTGTTCGGAAAAGGAGGAGATTTAATTAACATATTATAAAGATGTCAAGTAGCGAAGGTAAGTTAAAATACATTTACTACTTAAAACAATCCTGAATTAATGTTTATTCCAAGTTCTACGAATTATTAAGATTAATGTTTCGTATTCTTTGTTTCAGAAACGAGTGAAATATTCCTGTAAGTTCCCTGGCTCCGGAAGTAAATACTTCAGCATGAAATCCAACGTGAACTACAAAAACAAAAATTTCTACAGGTTTCCCCAAAAATCAAACGTGAACAAACTGAAACAGCGGAAACGTCAGTGCAATCTAGATGATAATGTGAATTGTGGTTATTTAATATGTGAGACCACTTCCTGGAGAAAGATTTCGTTAACCATACTAGACATAGGTTAAATTACGAAGTTATCCCAAAGCAGCTGGGACTCGTGATTTACAGAGACCCAATCCCTGTGAGCTCCCAAACTAATGTGGGAAGTGATCTGAAGCCTCGCCTAGTTTTTGTGAAAATAGAATGTAGGTTCATACCGCTGTGTATGACTGAGGAAGTGACAGGAAGGTACTAATAATTACGGTAATGTAATATTTTTAAAATCAGTTATTATAAATATAATTCAATAATCAAGGACGTTTGTTTTTTTTATTTATAAAGTCATCTAAAGTAATACATATTTCAGCAGTCACCGAGACATGTAGGCCTACTGTATGTAGCAGAAATTCTAGAAGGCATTCTACACCACGGTTTGTATAAGATCTGACGCATATTGTTTGCAAGTTATTTTTTCTTATTTAAGGTGTTCATCATTTAGTGCATTCTGTGTCAATGCTTTTAAAAGATAATTGTTTGTATCACTATAGCCTGTTAGTATTAGTGGGCTATGG
Source organism: Ectobius pallidus (assembly GCA_964059195.1). NCBI lineage: Eukaryota > Metazoa > Arthropoda > Insecta > Blattodea > Ectobiidae > Ectobius > Ectobius pallidus. Next base: position 9,648,865 of record CAXKWD010000002.1, read on the forward strand.
TCATTACCGTAGCCCGCTAATGCTACTAGTGGGATATGGTTTTACAGAATTTGGAATGCATTTTCATACATGTGTTCTGGCACGTAAATTTTTCATTCTTACAGCTTAATTGCCCGACCCCTTCGAGCGCTGTAATCGCTTTTTGTTTCCGAGTTTTGACATGCGCTGTTCACTTCTAATAATAATATTGGTGTTCTGTGAAACCCACGCAATTTAACCTTTATTGCTCGAGACTGAATTTCCCACACAATATAGAAACCCTTGCCGGACTGCACAGAAAACAATTAACACAATGACTAGGATCGTAGGTTATTAAGTGCCAGTATGGTACTTTATGAGATTGTGTGGGGGACGAAAAATGTCTGTCCGTCTGTCCGTCCGTCCGTGTGTCTGTACGCGCTCTAACTCAAATACGCTTTATCGAATTTTAATGAAACTTGGTATACGCGTTTATAATGTCAATGGGAAGAACCCTATTGAAATTGGACCAAATCGGTTCACCGGTACCGGAGTAAAACCCAATTTAGTGTCTATTTTAAAGGTGCCATAACTCGCAAACGCTTTATCGGATTTTCATAAAACTTGGAATACCTATTTATAATGTCCATGGGAAGACGTCTGTTAATATTGGACCAAATCGGTTGGCCGGTACCGGAATAATACCCAATTTAGTGCCTTTTTATGGTATGACATAAGAAGAGGCGCGGTAACTCAAATACGCTTTATCGGATTTTCATGAAACTTCGTATACTCATTTATAACGATAATAGCAATAAGCCTATTGAATTTGGACCTAATCGGTTGAGCAGTACCGAAATAAAGAGTAATTAACAGTCACATTTAGAATAATATTTTGTTCAATTCGAAGCATTTTGATTGACTCGAGGCCAACCAATCAGCGCGCTCGTATAAAGCCTCTTTCAGTTGCCATGGACAGTTGACATCTACATGAAAAACAAATGTTCCCATATGTTCGATTATAGATGAAATGCTGTTGTATAATGACTAATTATTTTGCTAAAATTGATTACAATTTAATTAAAGCATTGAATTTTACTTCAGCCTATGTCAGATTAATAATTCCTGACCTCTTAATAAATAAAAACATTAAGCTCTGAGGATATGCATACGTTGGTATTACGTTTGCTTCAGCTAGAGACATTTCAGCACTTATCACACGGATATCTAGAATATTATTTTACCTATGTATGAAATAATACAATAATGTAACATAAGGAAACTAGCAGGCTTGAAACATAGCCTAATTTCGAAATACGGTGATTTTTCTTTTCTGTGAGCTACGACGAGGTAGTATTCTCTGGTATTGGACACTGAATATTCGCAGTGTGGTTTGGTCTTGGGGTAAAATGATTGTCTAGTATTCAAGAGATATCACGTTCGAGTCCACCCTAAAGCAATATTTTTTTTATTTTTTATTATCAATTGTGTTAAATTGAGCCTATTCCATTCTTGTGTTCTATTTTGTCAATGGGCTTAAATAAGTATTACATTTTTCTTTAAAAAAACTGGAAATTCATTGTCTTTCATTGACCTACAACATAATCCTAAAGAATGATAACATAAGCCTATAAATGTTATTTCTGCATACCGCTAGGTGGAACTATCCTCTTCTTATTGGCTTACTGTACTATTTCATTGTCAATGCATTTTGTAAAATGTTTACATATTTTAAGAATTAGTATATCAGTGTATACCAATATGAATTAAGGTTAAGAATCAAACTTTAGACCTTTGTTCTTCCGTAAGCCCTGCTTAATGATTCGATCTGGAGTTTAACTCGGAGATCTATTAAAAAAATATATATTTTTTCTGTATATCATAACTGCAATTATAACTGATTAAAAGAGCATACTGGCACTTTGTTATATCAGTTTACCTGATTTTATTAAGTGTCAGAATGGTACTTTATGAGATTGTGTAGTGGACGGCAAAATGCCTGTCCGTGTGTCTGTACGCGCGATAACTCAAATACACTTTATAAGATTTTCATGAAACTTGGTATACGCATTTACAACGTCCATGGGATGAAGCCTTTTGATACTGGACCAAATCGGTTGACCGGTACCGGAGTGATACCTAATTATGGACCTAATTTGTGAAAATATCAAATGCAATTCAGTTCTCAGGACAACAATATTGTTTTAAAGTGTTCATATACGGCTTTGGAAGTTGCAATTCAGTTAAATTTGACAAATAACACTACCCACATATTCCTTCACATATGTTTATCAAGCTTTAGACGTTTGTTCTTGCGTAAGCCCTGCTTAATGAATCGATCTGGAGATTAACTCGGAGGTAGATTAACAAAAATAACTTATTTTCTGCATATCATAATTTCACATCAGATTTTTTTTTGTTTGGTGTCTCAGATGTTTTACCGGATTTTGGCTATACTTAGTTTGCTTATTCCAAATATGTAAACAGTTTTTTCTCTACCAGCTCTACTTTTATGTAGATTTTATTCGTGAACTCTTAGTCTAGCGAAACAAAATCTTGCTTATAATATAGCTGGTGAAGGTTCCTGACCGTACTTTGGACACGTAGGACGAAGTACAGAAAAAACTAAAAGCTGGATTATTTTTAAGTGCCAGTATGGTACTTTATGAGATTGTGTGGTGGACGGGAAAATGTCTGTCCGTCTGTCCGTCCGTCCGTCAGTCCGTCCGTCAGTCCGTCCGTCCGTCCGTCCGTCCGTGTGTCTGTACGCGCGATAACTCAAAAACGCTTGATCGTATTTTAATGAAACTTGGTACATACATTTATAATGTCCATGGGAAGAACCCTATTGAAATTGGACCAAATCGGTTGTCCAGTACCGGAGTAAAACCCAATTTAGTGTCTATTTTTAAAAAAGCCAAATATCAAATACGCTATATCGGATATTCATAAAACTTGGTATACGCATTTTTAATGTCTATGGGAAGACGTCTGTTGATATTGGACCAAATCGGTTGGCCGATACCGGAATAATGCCCAATTTAGTGCCTTTTTATGGTATTATATAGCAAAAGGTGCGATAACTCAAATACGCTTTATCGGATTTTCATGAAAATTGGTATATACATTTATAATGTTCGTGGTAAGAAGCCTACTTATTTTGGGCCAAATCGGTGGACCGGTACCAGAGTAACAACTAATTAAAGGTCACATTTTTTTAAAAATTCATGTCTATACAACAATGTTGCATTTTTAATCATTTGGGGGCTTTGTCTGCAGTGCAGTCAGATGTTTGTTTACTTCGCTGATGTGGTTGTAAATAAGTACTACCAAATACTATACATGAATACTGTTATATACAGAAGGTACATTACTGTGAAATAATTAGCGGAGTTATATGCCACTGAATTTTGTGAAATGTTGACGTATTTTAAGAATTTCAAGTTGTAATATATTTTGATTTGACAAATAACACTATTTCTTCACATAAGCTTATCAAACTACATTGTCAAATTGACTGAGTTAACCGAATGGTAACATCTTGGATTCAACGAAAGCATACTGGCACTTTGTTATATCAGTTTACCTGATTTTATTTGTCCCTCGAATTGACAGCTCATAAGTCATAAACGACCGTACAGTATGTGATAATATCAATTTTTTGAAAGACCCTATGTTATATTCTTATTGTAATGTTAATGTAATGTTAGTGTGTTGCTTTTGTCTTCACGTGATTTAGAAGCTAAAAATAGGCACTGTTTCTTTATTTATATCAAACGTAAAATGGGATAATATACATAATGGTAATACCATATCTCAAAAACTAAAGCAATACAATTAGCTTTGACAAAATAACACTACCCACATATTCCTTCACATACCCTTATCAAACTAGATCTTTGTTTTTCCGTAAGCCCTGCTTAATGAATCAATCTGGAGCTTATCTCGGAAATAAAAAATAACTTATTTTCTGTATATCTTAATTGCAATTATTACTGATTAAACAAAAGCATTCTGGTACTTTATTACATCAGTTTACCTGATTTTATATAATTTTTCATTAGTGGGTTTTCTTAAGTATAAAGTCATTAGAGATCACTTTGTTTCAGTATAGAGAGAAACCTTACTCCATGGGAAGGGAATTTGAACTCAACGACGAGGACGCAGCAAATTACTTTGGCTCCGTGACTCTGATGCAACAAGCGATCAGGTTTCCCTTCAAGGTACACTTTTCGGTTGATTAACCTTCTATTAAGACACCGTAGATGAGGTGATTTAACCTCGAAACACAGATTCAGGTGGGGAGGGGGGGGTGTGTTTGTCTTATTCCCAACAGGTAGCAAGATATGGAGAGGATGAAAAGGAGGGATCGAGTGTTTGTAAAGAGGAAAAACAAGTTGGTGTGAGAGGAAGGGTAAATTAACGGGATGAAGAGAGGTGTTTAATAGAGGTAGGTAATGAGCTAGACAAGGAGAGGGATGAATAGAAACAATAAAGGAGAAGAGAAAACAGAAAGACGCTAAGGGGTGGTAGAAAGTCCCAGCTTTGTGCACGGTTGCACCAACTTTGGTTATGATTAAAGTGGTAGATAATCGTGCAGTTTTTTTAGGTAGATTTCGAAGAAAAATCTACCTATTGCAATGGATACCATGTCATGATTTTCGAAAAATTCTTTAATATCTTTACGTTTCATGCTCCCCTAAGTACGAAACCACCGCCCGGCCAAAAAAAAAATTTGTGATATTTATATATATATTTATATATATCTTTACACGATAGCGGCCGTAATTTTGAAGATATTTGAACCAAATTTTAATATGTTATTTCTAGGCCCAATAGTTCGAACAAGTTTGTTAATGAGCAAAATTGGCCCAAGGGGGTGGTCGGGGGAGGGGGTTGAAATTTTTAAAAATGTATATCTCGGCACCTATGAAGTATAGAGGGAAACTTTGTTTGAATAAATTAGAGTACTCCCTATGGAGTTCACAGTAACACCAACGATTCGGGGGTTCGAGTGAGGGTGGGGGTGGGGGTGGGGGATGAAAATTCGAAACTTTTGAAACCACGTCTTGTGGGGTATCGTTGAAAAGCTCTTGATGAGTACTCTACAAATCAATAAATAGTTTCTTGATAGCTCTCATATGACGCGAGATTTTAATGTTTGAAAATAATAACACTTGAAAGAATTATTATAATATCATAATTTTGTCTGGTTTAGCGGCTTTGCTAATTTTATTCATTGCTGATCTTGCGCACGGCCTCCCAGAATATTATATCCTATTATTGTTGTCAAAACAATTGATTGTAGGCTCTTCCTCTTTAGTGCAGGTTTGCCATGCCAAGGCCAAAGAAGAAGAGTGCTATGCAGCGACAATAAATTAAACCAAAAGCACTTCCAAATCTACCTCCGCCTGTAGGCCTGCCTAAAGGGATTTTCTGTATTAAGCTGGTATAACCCAAGGAAACGATAAAACAGACCAGCCTATCAGGATTAAAGCGTTCGATAGCCATTCTGTGGTACCATTTGTATGGAATCATAAATAGTCTTTTTTGCACTCCTTAGCTAGTAAGTGTTACTTACGAAAGTTGTTTACATGGATCGTAAGTTGACATTCCCACACAATCGTGTTGCTAAGGGCGTTGCGATGAGGTTAAATTACTTACGGTCCAAGCGCCACGTCATAATTCATTTCGATACACTTCATAATATAAGCCTTTATGGACACGGCTCCCAGGACAAATATTCGGTTCCCATAACAACAAACACATGCGAATCACTTTCTGAAATAAACATCTATTTTCAAGAATGTATTTACATAATATTTTCAGGTAATATCACAATTAATATAATTAAATTGATATAAATAATCATCGTGCAAAAAATAGCATGCAACACACGGGCCGTAAAGGCATTTACGGGTCTCGAAAACTTAAAAACCCTCGGCTGCGCCTCGGGTTTTCAATCTGTTTCCTCGACCCGTAAACATGGCTTACGGCACTTGTATCGCAATATACTATTTATATAAAGTTTAATAGGTATAATTACAAACAAATGCACACATGAAGGGACATCTTTTCTCTATTTTTCTATATAGTCGCCAAGTTTCTCAACACATTTCGACCATCGTGATACCATTTACAAAGTACCCTTTTCATAGACGTCCGTTCGGTTGGAGTATAGCCATCTGTGGACTGCTATTTTCACTTCTGACGCAACCCGTTTATCGGTCAGGAATTTCTTCATGGGACCAAACAAATGAAAGGTTATCACGGCCATCTTCGAAGAATGCACAACACCTGGAGACATTGCTACGGTCCATACAGTCCTTCCCATATATACCACTTGGGTTATGCCCTTTAGCTTATAAAAATTGCACTACAACTCGCTGAAGAAATTCCATGGTTTGCCCAGTCGTAAAGCCAAATGCCGAATTGGATATTTTCATACCATGAATCATCCTCACCGTTTCATCCTGTAACAAACCCATTTAAATTAATATCAGTTGAAATTTACTCCATAAAAGTACACTAAAAATAGAAATAATTGACAATCAATAGTTTCATGTCCTTTGGAAGTTGCAATACTGCATAGACATAGATTTCGAATTCCTGAAATGGCCTCGTAGCTAAAAGGAGTATAAAAGCAGCTGAAATAATAATAATAATAATAATAATAATAATAATAATAATAATAACAAAAACTATTAAATGAATTGCTAGAAAACAATTTTCTATATGATCGATAAATGACAATGAAATGCACTTTTTAGCAGTACTCCTATAGTATATTGCGATACAAGTGCCGTAAGGCACGTTTACGGGTCGAGGAAACAGATTGAAAACCCGAGGCGCAGCCGAGGGTTTTTAAGTTTTCGAGACCCGTAAATGCCTTTACGGCCCGTGTGTTGCATGCTATTTTTTGCACGATGATTATTTATATCAATTTAATTATATTAATTGTGATATTACCTGAAAATATTATGTAAATACATTCTTGAAAATAGATGTTTATTTCAGAAAGTGATTCGCATGTGTTTGTTGTTATGGGAACCGAATATTTGTCCTGGGGGCCGTGCCCATAAAGGCTTGTATTATGAAGTGTATCGTAATGAATTATGACGTAGCGCTTGGACCGTAAGTAATTTAACCTCATCGCAACCGCCCTTAGCAACAAGACTGTGTGGGAATGTCAACTTACGATCCATGTAAACAAAGTTCGTAAGTACCACTTACTAGCTAAGGAGTGCAAAAAGGTATTTAGTGATTGTATTCCTTCCAATTCTTTTGCTTGCTCTTTCCTCTTTCTCCCTCTTTTCTGTGATGAGTTACGATACCGAAAGATACGAAGGTTTCTATTTCAGAGAGTGTCATTCATATCAAATATTCAAGAGTCCTTGTTTCCCCCAGAAGATTCCGAGAATATAGTGTTAATTTTCGATGTATATGCAAAATTTACCGTAGTATAGATGCAAAATGTAAAATTAAAATGAATTTATATTCAGATCCTGTTGTTTCTGTATTCTACTTCTCTATAGAGCCCTGGGGTCGACTCAGCCTCAAACATAAATGAGTACCAGGAGCAATCCTGGGGGTAAAGGCGGCCGGTGCGTAAGGCTGACAACCTTACCACCTTCATGTGCCGAATGTCTAAAAATCTGGGAGCCTCAACCTCCTGGAACCCTCTGGGCCTCCATGGCCTGTAATAGGGAACACTTTACTTTACTTTTACTTCTCTATAGAGGTCATAGGCCTAAAATATAGGTATGCTAAAGTTTACGAATGTATTATGCCGTGAAATTTCGACGATATTAATTTCATGTCTTCCGATGTTAGACTAGTGACAGTTTCCTTTAGAACTGCTATAAACGGGAGCAGCGCCTAAAATCAATTTGCGAGGTATATAAAGCGAGCGTCATAAATAGGACTTAACGACGTAAAGAAGAAAACTATACTTGATCCAAGATGTGTACGGAGGAAAAGTAAACAAACGAGTGTGAAATTACAAAGCGCAGTTCACAAGAGTTCGTTTTTGAGTCTGTTTAATTTTATTTATTTATTTATACAAATATAGATACATATTTATACAAATAAAGTAAACCAGAACAAATACAAATTTCAAAAATAACTACAACTGCTATTTAAAAAAGGAAAAGAAAGATAGGCTAATCTTACATAATTGATAATTATTCCAGCACAAGAAATATTAACATTTAGAAATACACCCGAATGAGCAAGACTGCTCGTGCTCGGGTGCAGATTCAAAAATATCAAAGTGAAGAAAGAGGAGAGCCAAAGAAACAGAGTGTATAAAAAATGTGATTAACTAGTAGAGAAAGTAAAAAATGTTAAACATAAATACGAGGGATGTTCTGAAAGTAAGTTTCGTCATTTTTTTTTCCACATGGAAAGTTTATTACCAAAACAAATACACCATGCAATCATGAAATATACCCCTTGCACTATTTTGCAACATAGTCTCCACCGACATTGAGACATTTGTCATAGCTTGCAATCAGTTTGAAGAAACCACTCTGGTAAAACTCGGTGCCCTGCTATGCAAGGAATTGTCGCACAGCCTTCTCCACCTCAGCATTGTTTTGGAAGTGACGTCCCGAGAGTGCGGCTTTCATTGCATGGAACAGGTGCCTTCCTTCACTGAACATGCAACACCAGCGACCAACAATTTGATGAGACATGACCTCTTCACCATACACAGTCTGTAGGCGTCCATGGATGATGGACACACTAGTCCTACATGCCCATTCATACCGGATAACAGCATGTACTTCCATTGTCGACCACGTTTTCAGTACACGTCCATCTGCCATCGTGATTTGTACTCAAATAACCTCGGGCACGCCAGTCTACTGCTACTCTCTCTTCTTCGGGACTCTACTCATGCATCGTTTCTCCTCTGCTGACGCTCTTTCCGTCGTTGAACCAGCAATAGGTGTCGATTCTTATGGCAGTTGTTTGCTTCTTCTGCTTTACCATCTTCACTTTTTAAAAAAACGACGAATCTTACTTTTGGAACATCCCTCGTACATAAAATTACAGGAAATTCTTTACATATCTATTAAATTTAACAGTGGAGTATGCTGAGAGATCAGGATATTTTCTGGTAATTGAGTTATAGAAGCGTGGTCCAAAATTAATGCTAAGTTTTAATCCTGCCGATGTGAGACATTTGGGTTCTGATAGGAGTAAATTAGTATTTCGTCTAGTTTTGTAAACATAATAAACAAAGTCAATTGAACTTTCTTTTTTTTATATTAAACGCCAAGGGTTGATTCCCAATTCTGCAAAGTGATGTTTTTGTCTTTGATTTTGGTTTAATTTTCACTTATGACTTGACACTTCTTGGAGATCTGCATTCTTTTAGGACTTTGAAAACCGTACTTGAAACTTCTCCCACGGATGACTCCCCTTTCACTCCCACATCTTGCACAGATACTTCAGGGTTTTCTGTTAACGTTTTGTATATATTTACAATCTGTAACTTCTCGCCGCTGGACAAACCTTTTCCTCGGACGTTTCTTTATTGGTGACGAAAGTTCTGAAGGCCCTGGCTCGCAATTTTCTTCCATAATACGAATTATTACAGGCTAACTAAGCCTATTACTTTTACTTACAATATGTGGTGTACTTCATCACACATCATGTAAATGGAAAATAACAACGAATTAATTAATCTATATATATAAAAATGAATGTATGTGTGTGTGTGTCCTTTATGCATTACTAGACCATTCATCCGATCTCCATGAAACTTTGGGAAGTTGTTGGGTACATCCCCGGGAAGGTTTCTGTCATACTACATTTTTAATTTTAGCCTTCGTTCGCGAGTTATGAGTGAAAAACGGCAAGAAAACTTGCATTTTTTACGCTTTCGAAGCATCAGTTTGGAGTTATTCATTTCAGTTGTCAAAACAATTGCAGAAGGCTTTGTCTATTATTGTCATACCTTGGAAATAATATCGTCGCGATCGCTATGGAAGGCAATGGATATCTCAGGTTATTATAAAAGCTATAGATGTCGATAAGGTAATGTTAAACATATTTTATTTGACATGGAATATAGTTTACAGAAAATTCCGGGGAAGTTGCTTAGTTCGGGGTCCTGGCTACAACGTTTTTATATGTAATCGTAATTAAAATATCTTATGTAGGGTCGTTAAATCTGCCTGAAATGTAACGGAATTATAAGTCTGGACAAATGAATATAGAAATCACGGCCTCAGTAGGCTTATTCCATTCTTCACTTATATAAATAAAAACTAATGTACTATGTCTGTCAAATACATTTACGCACTTTTTTTTATCGTGAGTTTAATCGATTTCAATTTTCATAATCTTTCGAATACTGCATTTTTCCATTTATTTTCTAATCGTGAAATTCACTTCAAAGCCGGATTTATAGCTGTTTCATTAATTAGGCCTATCAAATGTTTAGTTTACACCTATGAATGTTTTGCGTGCAAAGTGTTAATAAATATAATACTTTAATTATTTTGCTCTTAATTGTTAATCTTTCAATTAATTATCTTGGGAGAAGCCGTGGGGATCTCCTATAAGCTATAATAAGCTATGGCCTATCTAGCGTTTTCTGAGGGAATAGTTTGTGTGTGATAAGTCGTTCTTCCCCATTTAAAATTCTTAATACCTATATAAAGACCTTAAAGACCTAGAGTTTGAAAATCGAAAGTCCTTCATAAGTTATTTTCGCATTAACAAAATACAAAACCCGAGCGACGCCGGGCCTTTTAAGCTAGTTATGTTATAAAATACGTCTTGTATTCAGTAACTTATGTCATTTGTTTTTCTTCAGAATGAACAAATTTGCCAAGGCAACGATAAAACAAATGAAATGTTGTTTGCTAGATATATGTTGTAAAATATATAAGCCTATGATATAAATACGAAAGAAAGCAAATCACTTAACATAACTTATGTTTTCACAGTTACATAAGTTATAAATAATGTTACGATGTGTGTGGAATGGAAGTAAACATCTGACTGAGCTTGACGCACTGTCGTGAAGTACGCGCTGGTGCGATTAACCAATGAAACGACAGGACACAGTAAATCAAGGCAAGTCTGTTCTTTACTTTTTCTCCGTGCACGTCTTGGAACAAGTATAGGCTATATCGACTTTGCTTCCAAAGCCCTCTTACAGTAGAAAACGATTAAAACGTTGAAATATTACCATACACAATAATCTCGGCCTATCATTTTGTTTCCAAAGCCTTCCTTAGACTTATCTTTGTGCATGGAGTAGGTAATGATTAAAGCAATGAAGTTTGGAAGAAATAAACCATTTATTTAACTAGATATTTAAATTTAACATAAATTAAAGTTAAGTTTAAGGGTTAGCTCTGAAACCAGTTTGGTGCAACCGGACTGAGGTAGAAGACGCAAGGTTCTTTAACGAGATCAATAACCGAGGAGGAGGAGAAGAAGAAGAAGAAGAAGAAGAAGAGCGTGTCTTCACAGATAATTATAATGAGATCTCATGATGACTCAAGAGTGTATAAAATGACTCAATGAGCACGTTCCACGGACTGTAATAAAGATTTGATGATAGTGTTAGGATCCAAATGAACATCCTCTGTGCGCTCGGCGTCACTCAAATGGCTCGCTAATTAAGAGGTTTTCAAACATAAACTCTACCGTTTATTCCTTTTAAAAGAATAAAGCAATCTGGCCCCCTTCCGCAGGTTGTAAAAAAACTTTTTACGGCGATTATGGGGTTAGATGTTCTTAAATTTGTATGTACTGGCAACTGTTGAGGTAAAATTTACGAGGGATGTTCTGAAAGTAAGTTTCGTCATTTCTTTTTCACATGGAAACTTTATTACCAAAACAAATACACCATGCAATCATGAAATATACCCCTTGCACTATTTTTCAACATAGTCTCCACCGACATTGAGACATTTGTCATAGCTTGCAATCAGTTTGAAGAAACCACTCTGGTAAAACTCGGTGCCCTGCTATGCAAGGAATTGTCGCACAGCCTTCTCCACCTCAGCATTGTTTTGGAAGTGACGTCCCAAGAGTGCGGCTTTCATTGCATGGAACAGGTGCCTTCCTTCACTGAACATGCAACACCAGCGACCAACAATTTGATGAGACATGACCTCTTCACCATACAAAGTCTGTAGGCGTCCATGGATGATGGTCACACTAGTCCTACATGCCCATTCATACCGGATAACAGCATGTACTTCCATTGTCGACCACGTTTTCAGTACACGTCCATCTGCCATCGTGATTTGTACTCAAATAACCTCGGGCACGCCAGTCTACTGCTACTCTCTCTTCTTCGGGACTCTACTCATGCATCGTTTCTCCTCTGCTGGCGCTCTTTCCGTCGTTGAACCAGCAATAGGTGTCGATTCTTATGGCAGTTGTTTGCTTCATCTGCTTTACCATCTTCACTTTTTAAAAAAACGACGAAACTTACTTTTGGAACATCCCTCGTACTACTTCGCGGGAAATTATTTTTATCAGTTATAATCGCAAATCTCTTTCTCTCTATCTCTCATTTTCCATCTCTCTCTTTCTTATAATTTTATTACCTGCCTTGCCATGGTACAGTCATGGCTCTTCGTGGAGTTTCTAAATTATATATCTCAGGGTTCAATGACATTGCGTTAAGAAACTTAATTCTGATTTGCTAGCGCAATCAGAAACTTTGATGTTGGAAACTTTATTATAAGATGCTCTCTTTTTTTCTTTCCGTCCTAATGAAAGGATAGGTCTGTATAGAGGAGATTAATTTTGTTTCTGCGTATACGTGAATATTCTTTACTTTAATAACCCAAGACTTTCACCGTCTCAAATACAGGGCATAAGAACTTGTCGTAGAATTTAGATTCGAATCGCTACTTACTATATTTGTGTAGTAATTGCATCGGTCATTTTGAAAAAAAATTGTGAAATTTGAGGGAATAAGTTGCTACATTGTTCCACTTTTAGCTTTTGTTGTTATAGAGAAAAACCTAGTTTGTCATTCCATGGAAAAACCACTTCTAAAACCCTACTGGTCACCAATTTTTTTCATTTTAATGTATTTTCATCCTAATGGGGTTTAATTGTTATAAACTATTTTACAGCCTTAGAAGTAGGCCTAATAATAAATTAAATAATATGTGGTTTGGCTATTTGCATTAACTCCCTTTTTTATTTTCCTGACCTCACCATAGTTCAAATTATGTTTTCAAAAATATGATCGCAAAGAAAAAGTACTCATTTTTAAGTCTTCATTACAAAGTTTGTATGAAGAAATATAGTAAATATATGTGCAAAAAAATGTTCCTAATAAAACGGACTTTTTAATGGGTTTTTTGAACTTTTTAAGGGATAGATATATTATGCATTCTATAAAGTTTCGTAATGGACTCTATATAAATGAGCTTGTAACAAATAAAAAGCTTAGCCTACTCTCTCATTATATTCTAGCTCCTTCTTGCACATTTCTGACAGTACATCAATGTCAACAGCAAAAGGGTTTTCTTGTTAACATCCAGTCATCAGATTATATGAAATACTCTTCTTAAATTTCTAACAGAATATTTCAAAATTTTTTATTTTCCAACTGAGCTGTATAATTGTTTTTAAATATAATATTCACCTATGCTCAGCATTTAGAATAATAGAAAATTAACCTACTCTAAAAACATACCATATGTTATTATAGTCAACATATAATGGTCTAGATGTGAAACCTGTGTACAAACAATAAGTTAGTCATAAATATCACTAAGATATCTTAAAACTGTTGAAAATGTGTTTAAAGTCCATACAATTGAAAGTCTTATGGTAAAATGCAGCTGTTATCTTCTTCCTATGCTTCTTCCTATACTTGTCTTCTTCCCATACTTCTTCCTATACAACTCTTCTTCCTATACTTCTTCTTATAGGAAGAAATAATGTACAAGCAAGCATTCTTCCTGCAGTAAAATAGTGGGAAAAAATTAATTGCTGTTTTCATTTGATTCTCCCTCGTAGAAGGCAGTTTATAAAAACTGTTTTATTAGAGTTGGTAGGCCTACATCGTAGTTTATAACTAGACCTGGGATTTTAGGCTCTAAAAATGTTAGTTTTAGGCACCTAAAATAGGCTTTTAAAACAAGTAAATGGGCTTTTAAAAGATAAAATAGGCACTTAAAATATGCTTTATAAATGTGTAAATCGGCAGAAAATATACTTTAAAATACTACAATATGCTCTTAAACTGTAACGTGATCTTTTTTTACTGTAAAAAAGTGGTATACCTATTCTTAACAGATATAATTGCAAAATTAAAGCAGAAATAAAAATACATTTATCAAAAACAGTTTTGGGTTATATGTCCCTTCTTACTATTATACCTGCTACTTGTTGTTTTGATCGAATCCTCCCCCGTCAGTCAGCATTCCTTTGGCGACAATTGTTTGGGAAAATCAAGTTTCTGTGAAAAATCCACCCTCTGCTGTTCTGCTCTTACTTCAGGGATGTCCATTCTTTGATTGTAAAAGTTACAAAGTTGAATTTTATTTTAAATGTACAAAATAGGCATTTTAGGCACTAAAATATTTAAAAAAAAACTCCAAAGGTCCAAATAGGCATTTTAGGGCACTATAAAACTCTGTAAATATAAGTGATATATCATGAAATGTCAACATATTTAAAAATATTTCATGTTATTTCATAAGGAACAAAATAGGCATTTGCCTTAAAATAACAGGTCTATTTATAACATTACCAGATGGATGTGCCATATGACACTTTTCCAGTCAACACTTCACTTGGGCTGCAAATAAACAAACGCACTTAATGAAGGGTTGAAGCCGGGTGACGAATGGACTGTAAATAATTATTTACGCATGCTAATACCAACTGCACTCACGAGCTGAATAATTTCTCTAATTCCGGTAATTTATTCAACACTGGTGCAGTACTGTGCATAATAAATTACATTCATAATAGTTTTGGGCTTATTGTAGAGAGAACAACAGGATGTACTGCAGTACAATAATACGGATCTGAAAGAAAATAGTAGGCCTATATTAAGCAATGAGCCTATAATGACATTTATTAGGTATATTTCGATACCATGTCATGATTTTCGAAAAATTCTTTCATATCTTTATGTTTCATGCCTCCCTAAGTACGAAACCACCGCCCGTTCAAATATATATTTACACGTTAGCGGCCGTAATTTTGAAGATACTTGACCAAATTTTATTATGCTATTTCTAGGCCCAATAGTTCAGACAAGTTCGTTAATGACCAAAATTGGCCCATGGGGGGGGGGTCGGGGGAGGGGGTTGAAATTTTGAAAAATTTATATCTCTGCCCCTATGAAGTAGAGAGGGAAACTTTGTTTGAATAAATTAGAGTACTCCCTATGGAGTTCACAGTGACACCAACGATTCGGGGGTTTTGGGGGTACGAGTGGGGGTGGGGGGATGGAAATTCGACATTTTTGAAACCACGTCTTGTGGGGTATCGCTGAAAAGCTCTTGATGAGTACTCTACAAATCAATAACTAGTTTATCGATATCTCTCATATAAGGCGAGATTTGGATGTTTGAAAAATTGCTCTTTCCTCTTTTTTTACAGTTATTATTGCGGGTTTGCCATGCCAAGGCTAAAGAAGAAGAGTGCCGCGCAGCGACAGTAAATTAAACAAAAGCACTTCGAAATCTACCTCAGCCTGTAGGCCAGCCTAAAGGGATTTTTAAGATAAGAGTATTTTATTTACCATTACAGGCCAGAACCTTGCGACTTTTTTCAACCATGATTAGTCTAATTGTTTCAATTTTGAGATTAGAGAATGGAATAAAAGCACACGAACTGGCTTGCAACGAATTTAAATTGTGATTTTAATCAATGCTCATTTATATTACTTCAATCTCCAAACAAGTTAAGTTATACAAAATAATCTTTTTTCGTGCTACTTAATGGCAACATGTGACGTATAATCACGGCACATTGATGCTAGCGTGTCCAGTAAAGAGCTGATGATTTTATTAGGTAAAATCCCTTCCTCATATTAATAGCAAGCATTTTATAAGATAAACGATCGTGATTGGTCTATATCCGAGGAACTGCTAAATGTTATTGGTCAATATCGAACTCGCGGCATATGAGTGGAATAGTCTACAAACATTTGTCCGGCCGTCAAATCAACTTCTGAAACGTAATATTGGCTATCGGATTTCTTGAAGTTGCCAACCAAAAAGATAAACCATTAATTCTCCAATTTATGTATTGTTTTAAGTAATTATTTAGTATAAGTTTTTCTAATATATTGAACTGAACCACCCCCGAACACAAGCTCTGCTTCTTCGGGTGGTGTATCAACTTTTTTATGTAGGCCTATATTTTTCGTGTAATTTAGAACAATAAATTGTAATTGTAATTAAAATAAAAATTAATTTGGTTTTATAAGAAATACTTTCTCATTCATTTTATTTAGAGATATTTAAAATTTACATAAACAAAACATTCACAAATCACAAAAATAAACTCACAACATTTTTTTTTTCATGACAAGGGTGTGGAAATGTGTATTTCACGCGGATACATTAACAGCAAAAAACACATCACTGCCAAATTTAGTGGCTCTTCAGAGAGTCATAATTCGCAAAAAAAATAATGTCGCATGCATTGATCACTTCAACGCTGAATTTATATTCAGCACCCCATGTAACAATCAGGGCCAGGAAACAAGTGCCATTGTTGATCATGAGCAAATTTTCCACAGCATGTGTTGACGCACTAACTGTATAGAGCGCTTACCTTGATGGTCCGGCGCCAATATTTATGACGCAATTAACAGCAAAATACATTTCGGCCACTTCTAATGGACGCCGCCGAGTTCCTACCTGATGTGTGTGGGTTTCAATTTTATGGGCAACATATTGCAGATGACTGAGATGGCCCAATAAATACAACGACCCGATAAATTTTAATAATTTGCTTACGACATCTTTCTAGTGCTACCGGCCAGTGGCCCCATTTCGCAACAAACATATTGCAAAACATAAATCCTCCGCAACTCTCTAATAATGTTCAAATTTTATGGTTCCAAAATTACTATTAGAAATTAAGATGTTTCAATAAACGGGAACACGGCAGGGTTAAAGAGTTATGTGTGTAATTGAGTACTTTATTTATTTATAGTTACATCGATATTCCAATATTTTAAGCGTTATGCAAACTGTTCACAACATAAAGCAAAGCAGGCTTTGGAAACAAAAGCGATACATTTAGATTTTCCATTATTTCATTGTTTTAATCATTACCTACTCTATGCATAGAGATAAATCTAAGGGGGCTTTGGAAGCAAACGCGATATATTTCCCTTCTTCGACACTTATTGTTTTTGTCATTACCTACTCTATGCACAAATACAAAACTTTGGTCTTTGGAAACAATACTCACACTCTTCCCTTCTTTAGTCAAAGTCGCCTTTTTTAGGCCGAAAGGATAGATGTGGCAACATTGCACTCTATCAGCTGTTAAGGTCGATTCGTATGAATTGTCACAGATTCCTATGATTGTACAAACTGTTGTTTCGTACATTCTTTTTATAATTTCCTTAACGTCACTGTTAGGTCTTTTATTCCTGTATGGAATAAAACTGTTGCCAACTATCTCGTATTTCCCGGCAAATCCCTTATTTTCACTTACTTTGGACAAAAATCCTGGGTCCCATATTTTTCGAAATGTCTCCCATATTTCCATAATTCCCGTCATGACTTACTTTCTAACTTATTAAGTGCCAAATTGTGTGGGGGACCGGAAATGTCTGTCCGTGTGTCTGTACGCGCG
This sequence comes from Ectobius pallidus, assembly GCA_964059195.1. NCBI lineage: Eukaryota > Metazoa > Arthropoda > Insecta > Blattodea > Ectobiidae > Ectobius > Ectobius pallidus. The sequence goes on from CAXKWD010000002.1 coordinate 9,666,649, forward strand.
ATATCTCAAGTGCGCTTTATCGGATTTTCATGAAACTTGGGACACCCATTTATAACGTCCATGGAAAAAAGCTTATTTATTTTGGATCAAATCGGTTGACCGGTACCGGAGTAACGACTAATTAAAGGTCACATGCTTTTTAAATGGGTACGACTTACGGATAAACAAAGGTCTAGTTAAAAAAAAAGAGATTAAAAACTTCCAGCATCAAATCAACAGATTTGTGATATCTTGATAATCGCACACTTACATAAATAAAATGTTTAAAAAATTCTAATTGGCCGGTTATGGGACCTCGAGTTTAACGGCCTTTTTTATAAACATATGTGAAGGAATATGTGGGTAGTGTTATTTGTCAAAGCGTTATCCAAACTTCCATTATATGAATACTGTAAAACAATATACTGTCATGAGTTGTGATTTGGATTTGTGAAATTCTTTCTAATATATTACAATAAAATAGGCACGAAATTGGGCATTACTCCGGTATCGATCAACTGGTTTGGTCCAATAGCAATAGGCTTCTTCCCATGGACGTTATAAATGCCTATATCATTCTGGCACTTAATAATGTGGGTAAATTTTAAACAAATATTTCATATATAAGACAATAAGAACTTATGGAATTGCAAAATCCTTAAGGGGGATATATAGCTTTCGATGAAATACATTGGTGAGAGATATGTGAATTTCATTATTCTTTTTTCTCAGCAATGAATTGCTCTACAGTCTTGCAATCTGACATACTCTTTATTGACTATTTCTATAATTGCATACTAGGCTATTTTCAAAATTAATCAAACTATTATAGTTACGGGTGATTGTCGTTTCAAAATGGCTGCCACGTTTCATGCACTGAACAGCCGTTTCACTGATAACTTCCACAAATATAGATATTTCTGACTGATTTTTTTCTGTGTGTTTGTTAATACCATGTGAACAACATAATCTAGGATGTTTTAAATATCTTCAAAATAAGTATTTTTAAAAAATATATAATTTAACGAAAATTTCAAAAAAGTGGTTTAAAAAAGTACTTATACTGAAGATATTTCAAAGATCCTAGATTATGTTGTTCGTATGATATTAACAAACACACAGAAAAATAATTACTCAGAAATATCTATATTTGTGGAAGTTATCTGGGAAACGGCTGTTCAGTGCACGAAACGTGGCGGCCATTTTGAAACGATAATTACCCGTAACTGTAACAGTTTGATTAATTTTGAAAATATAGTATGCAATTGTAGAAATAGTCAATAAAGATTATGTCATATTGCAAGACTGTAGAACCATAGGCGTACCGAGGGGGGGGTTTGGGGGTTTGAACCCCCCCCCCATTGATTAAAAATAGGAAAATTGTATGATTTTTTTAAGTCTGCCCATAATTTACTTAATAAAAGTATAAAACGTGGGAAGCTTAAAACTCGTTATTTTGCGTCTTACTTTTTAAAATTTTCCGAGGGAGGACCCCCGGAAGCTTAAAATTTGTTATTTTGCGTCTTAATTTTTAAAATTTTCCGAGGGAGAACCCCCGGAAGCTTAAAATTTGTTATTTTGCGTCTTAATTTTTAAAATTTTCCGAGGGAGGACCCCCGGAAGCTTAAAATTTGTTATTTTGCGTCTTAATTTTTAAAATTTTCCGAGGGAGGACCCCCGGAAGCTTAAAATTTGTTATTTTGCGTCTTAATTTTTAAAATTTTCCGAGGGAGGACCCCGGAAGCTTAAAATTTGTTATTTTGCGTCTTAATTTTTAAAATTTTTCGGGGAGGACCCCCGAACCCCCCTCTCTCTGGGGGGTATTCCATACCCCCAGATGTTATAACCCCCCCCCATATGGTCAGCCTGGTTACGCCTATGTGTAGAACAATTCATTGCTGAGAAAAAAGAATAATGAAATTCACATATTTCTCACCAATGAATTTCATCGAAAGCTGAATGTCCCCCCCCCCCTAAATTAGTGCAGAAAATGTTTTCCATCAGATCTTTGCGATATCCCTCGTCTTACAGCAGAAATTCTATTTGCTCTTAGCGAATTGTGTTTTCTTTATCTTGTGGTCAATACATTACTGAACATGGAAATATCGAGGAAAATGCAGACGATGGCAATTGTACATTTAAATTCATGGTTTTTATGTTCCTCTGCATTGCAGCCAAACATCTTGGGATATCGCCAGCCATCAAATGAACAATTCTTTTACTGCTGGAAATTCAAATAAAACGCAGACTGACTACGCAATATTTTAATGCAGTCGCTTCTACTTGACTTATAGCCGTCCAAAAGTCTAGTGCTAGACAAAATTCCCAAAACATTTATAAATACAAAGTTCAAATAAACAAAAAAGGCGCGTTTATAACTCTGAATAAAACATTTCTAGAAGATTCAGTGCGTTTTCTGACGTATGAACGTTTTGTCTTCAATAAATCTAGACAGAGCTGTCCAGAAAATTTGTAAGACCTTTGCTCCATTCATTATAAATGCTAACTATGAATCATGGAGCTAAATGGTATGTAGGTTGCTAAACAAAAATTATTTTTATCTTGCATAGAATAGAAGCGTTTACTATGTGCCAGAATGGTACTTTCTGAGATTGTGTGTGGGACAGGAAAACGTCTGTTTGTCCGTGTGTCTGTACGCTTCATCGGATTTTCATGAAACTTGGTATACGCATTAATAACGTCCATGGGAAGAAGTCTATTGATATTGAACGAATTCGGTTGACTAGTACCGGAGTAATGCCCAATTTAGTGCATATTTTATGGAAAAAGAAAGGATTTATCAAATTCAAATCAGTTCTCATGACAACATATTGTTTTACAGTGTTCATATACGGCTTTGGAAGTTGCATTACAGTTAGCTGTGATAAATAACACTACCCACATATTCCTTCACATATGCTTATCAAACTAGACCTTTGTTTTTTCGTAAACCCTGCTAAATGAATTGATCTAGAGCTTAGCTGGGAAATCGATTACAAAATAACTTATTTTCTGCGTATCATAATTGCAATTATCACTAATTAAACAAAAGCATTCTGGCACTTTGTTACATCATTCTGCTATCCCTAATAATATAAAGCCATACGACTGACTGACTCACTCACTCACTCACTCACTCACTCACTCGCTCACTGACATTAATGTTTGCCCACTTCCAGATGAACTTGATTTATCTTGAAATTTGGTACAAATATAGTTTTTAGGCTGTAAACCACAGAAAAATTTCAAAAACTTTTTCCGAGAACCTTAGCTATGGTTTGAGGGCGGAGCCCTCAATGAGCTAAGCGGGTCTATATTATATTTTTTGAAGTTTGAAGCACCCAAGAGTATTCATTGGCTCTCGATGACAGCCAATCAGCGGCCGAGCTGCTTCTAACCGATAAATTAATTACACTTTTTAAAGTTTATACGGGTCATTACTTAGGCTACGTGTAAGATATTAAATCTTAAAGTTCTTTCTTTCTTTCTTTCTTTCTTTCTTTCTTTCTTTCTTTCTTTCTTTCTTTCTTTCTTTCTTTCTTTATTTGTCGTAGGTTTACCTCTCCCTTTTAGGATTTAAGCGACCCAAGCCGCCCGGGCCTTACAGGGCCGCGACCTGTCGGGAGAGAGATTATCTTTGGGTCACATACATACTTTTTTGACCAGATAAGGACATGGAGGGCCTCCCCGGATGAGTGATCAGCCCAATGCCGGGGCCACCTCCGAGACAACACGAACACATAGAACGATACACACCATTCACACACACACTCACTCAGAACAAGGCGAGGATGGGGATGAAGATGATAATGACGGCCAGATGATATCCGGGGACCACAAGGGCCTAAAGTTACCCGACATTTGTCTCATAGGTGAGGAAACCCCCGGAAAAAAACCCACCCAATTAACTTGTCCCGACCAGGAATCGAACCCGGGCCCGCTGCGTGAGAGGAGCGAATAGCGGTGGACAAAACCTTGAAGTTAAAATGTTATATTTTAAAGTCGAACAAATAAATGGTGCAAAAATATATTGCACAAACTTTCTCCCATATTGTTAAAGGCTAGCACAGAGAAAAGTAAATTAAAGAGATAATTAAATTTTACTTATTACATTTTCAGAAAAACTAACAAATATCTAGAACGGAAAGCATCAGGGTCGATCTTTATGTTCAATGCTTTTACTGTGAAATAATAATAATAATAATAATAATAATAATAATAATAATAATAATAATAATAATAATAATAATAATCAATGGCAGTAAAACTATGGCAGTAATATTATTAGTACTAATACTACGGGAAAATTCAAATATAAATCGCACCTTGGGATGAATCGGTCCCACCCAACCCACCCTCACCGATGCAGTTTCTTTTGTACCACGATCTAGACAAATTCTTCTGTCCTCGTATTATGAAGAAACTCGTGATCGGACGTTGGAGGTGTGACGTCATACCGCTAGACGAGAGGTGACAGGCTGACAAACCTCGCGGGAGATATAATATGCCACATTTTCGAAACCTACAAACAGTGTATCGTACATTATTCGAAAATGCAAGGGCGCTTCGCTACGGCTGCCGCCTCCGCTTCGCGCACTTTAACTATGTGGTTAGTGTTATGCATTATTTAGTTATATGTAGAGTGGGATACAAGGCACTTGCGACAATATACAAGGACAGTTGGTCACTCTGCTTCGCTCAGAAACAAAATACATCACACAGTCCATGCAAATGTGAATATCGAATGGGCGGAGCTTAAGGAGCGACTTATATTTGAATTTCGCCACTACTGCTACTACTTAGGTTATATTGCACGCTTTAACTGCATGTAGGTCATATAACGTGTTTAGTATGTTTGCGTGAACCATTAGTCTATAGTATCAGCTCATCTGCATCTATTGTTTAGTGATGTCTTCTTATGTAATATTCAGTTTAAACGATTATAATATCCACTGACATAGCGGCGATGAGTTATGGAAAATAAGCAAGTCCTACAAACCCGGCGTTTGGCTTTGCGAACGACGGAACCATGAAAAACCCAAGTCAATTTGGGCGGCCACGAGATTTGATTTGAACTCAGGACCTCTTCCCTGTTAGCCCATAGGCCTACCACCTCGCTGTAATTGGTTTTAGTGTGTTCATTGCGACTGAGCTAAACTGATTGTATTTCACAACAATAAGTACATTAGGCCTATAGTTTTCTTGTTACTAGGGGCAACAAAATGTCATTCATAATTTAATTGATATTTATGTTCTGAAATTCGCATTTAAGCCGTCCTTTATTCCTTTTTTATCTTGATATCTATTAAATGTATAAAGAAATGTGTTAAACAAAAAATGTTAATTTTAAATTTCTCTACAACTTTACTGTGGTAGGTTTTCCTGTATCGCCTACAGTAATGGATATAATCTACAAAAATTGAAAATGGATACGAGTAAAGTGCCCCTTAAGTCATTTTTGCAGAAATACGGATATAGCCATTTTATTGGTCATAGACAAGAGTTTCCAATTTTCAATTTTTATTAAAATCGTTAGAGCCATTTTTTCAAAAATAAAAAATTTTAAAAAAGTTTTTATGAAAAGTCCCCTTAATATTTCAGTTGTAAAGCTAAATTTCTGGGCGGTTCGACAAAATTTCGAAAAAGTCCTTATTTCCAAAAATGAAGTAAATACAACGAGCCGTTTACCCGCTGTGCTTGTCCACAGACAGACAGACGGACAGACGGACAGACGTCATTCCAAAAATACTTTTTTCGGTTTCTAGGCTTCATGAAACATGCTCTCCCGGTGTTATCTCGACTTCGATTTTTTGTCACGATCACAATACTTTCTCTATACTGCGTATATGGGAGAAAGTAAAAGTTGAGTTTCGATATTTCAATCCAAAGCCCCATAGGCAATTTATTCAATGAACAGTTCATAACATTGAAACAAAAGATAAATGGTAGCGATTATGGTCAATTTTGAAGCTAAAATTAATGTGAGTAGCCTATATTTAATTTCAATCACTCCTTATGTTAAAACGCGAATTCGAATTTCAGGTTCGAACACAATATTTCCTCTACCTATAGTACCTAAGGTCCAGTGGTAATAAGTAGACCTGGGATTTTAAGGCAAATGCCTATTTTGTTCCTTATGAAATAACATGAAAATTTGTAAATATGTTGACGTTTCATGATAAATCACTTATATTTATAGAGTTTTATAGTGCACAAAAATGCCTATTTGGACCTTTCGACCCTATTATTGCTATTTTAGTACCTAAAATGCCTATCTTGTACATTTAAAATAAAATACAACTTCTGTAACTTTTACAATCATTTAATGCACATCCCTGAATGAAGAGCAGAATAGCAGAGGGTGGTTTTTTCACATAAACTTGATTTTCCCAAACAATTGTCGCCAAAGGAATGCTGACTGACGGGGAGGATTCTCTCAAAATAACAAGTAGCAGGCATATAGTATGAAGGGACATAGACCTACTGTGTCAATTTTTTATATAGGCTAATTCAAAACTGTTTTTGATAAATGTATTTTTAATTCTGTCTTAATTCTGCAACTATTTCTGTTAAGAATAGGTATACCACGTTTTTTATAGTAAGAAAAGATCACGTTACAGTTGAAGAGGATATTGTAGTATTTTAAAGTCAATTTTCTGTCTATCTACACATTTTTAAAGCTTATTTTAAGTGCCTATTTTCGCGTTTAAAAGCCTATTTACTTGTTTTAAAAGCCTATTTTAGGAGCCTAAAACGAATTTGTTTAGAGCCTAAAATCCCAGGTCTATTGTGGGAAATGCTGAGAAATATTATTATTATTATTATTATTATTATAAGTAAGTTATTTCACGAGGTAGTTCAATGGTTAATACTTAATACTCTGTTAAGATATAAACATTGTAAAAAAACAGATTTCAATTAGTAATCTACAGACGTTCTTTAGTTTGACTTGGAACTTTCTCATCCCAGTTTCTCTGCTCTGCTTTTGAGACGCCTGGAAACCCAATTTCTTTTTACTGTATTTCGTCTTTCAAGCGAAGAAAGAAGAAAGAAAACCCTTTCCCCCCACTCGCACCTAAGGAGCGAGTTATCAAAAAGCATGAGAAAATACTTTAAAGTCTATCTAACGAAAAATAAAATAAGAAACAGACAGAGAAAGTTGAAACAACAAAGATTTTTTTCCCCCTCCCTTTTGTCGAAGAGGAGAGAAAAAACATAAGAAGAATAAGATCACTGCCTTCGGGGTTAGATTCTGAAACATTTGCATTTATTTCGTTGTCGTTATGGGAGAAATGGACTTTTGCCATCCATACCAACATATATAAGGGATAAAATAAAGCTTTGCAGTGTAGTAAGAAGGTTTTGGCCACGGCCTCCTATGTACAAGCCCTCCTCTTCTTCTTCTCTTTTATCACCTCCCAGACATGGGATTGTAGCCAAACGGCCCATTACGACTACTGCGCCCCCTGATAAGAAAGCATGCGAGATCGAACATTTTACTGCGTGTGTCCAATTCCTCCAACATATGAGGCTTTGGGATTAATTCCCTCACATTTCTCTCCGCGGTACTCATGTCCAGAGCCATCTGTTGTTCCACATCATCCTTACTTATTTATAATGTACCCAGCGATTGATCATAAATGCTTTATTTTCTCAGTTCTTTCATTACCACTGATGTACACTGATGTAGTCTATTTATAATTTTTAAAAAGTTCTAAGAATTATTTTTAATACGAAAACAAGGGATTCTGTTAGAAATATTTTTAAAGAAAATAATATACTCACTGTGACGGATCTTAATGCTGTAATCTATATCTATATATACAAGATAAAAACGAATGTATGTGTGTCTGCCCTTTATGCATTACTACACCATTCATCCGATCGCCATGAAACTTTGAGAAAATGTTGCGCACACTCCCACGAAGGTTTCTGGCATAGTACATTTTTAATTTTAGCTTTCGTTCGCGAGTTATGAGCAAAAAACGGGAAACGTGTTTTTTTTTTTGCGCTTTCGAAGCATCGGTTCTCAGTAATACATTTCAGTTGTCATATCAGTTGTAGTTGGCTTTGTCTATTTTTGTCATACCTTGGAACTAAAAGCGTCGCGATCGCTTGAATTTTGTAAACCCAAGCTGGTCGATTCATCTATATATATAAAAATGAATGTAGGCTATGTGTGTGTGTGTCCTTTATGCATTACTACACCATTCATCCGATCGCCATGAAACTTTGGGAAGTTGTTGAGTGCATTCCCGGGAAGGTTTCTGGCATATTACATTTTTAATTTTTCCTTTCGTTCGTGAGTTATGAGTGAAAAACGGGCAAAAAACGTGTATTTTTTGCTTTTTCGAAGCATCGTTTTCAGTAATACCATTCAATGTCAAATCAATTACAGTAGGCTTTGGCTATTTTTGTCATTCCTTGGACATAAAACTATCGCGATCGCTTGAATGTTGTAGCTCACGCTGGTCGATTCATTTGTTTATAATGTCAAGGCCCGCAGACGTATGAAATTTTCAACCTAGACGGAAGAGGGATATTCAATATAGGCCTAAATATGGTCAAACATTGTTCGACTTGGACGAATCTCACTATGCAGGGGTTTTCTGGGCCAGGGAACTCTAATCTGAGGTTATTTTTCCCATGCTGCGCTTTCTAATCGTGGAATTCACTTCAAAGCTGGATTTATAGCTGTTTCATTAATTAGGCCTATCAATAGTTTAGTTTAGACCTATGAATGTTTCGCGTGCAAAGTGTTAATAAATTCAATATTTCAACTATTTTGCTCTTAATTGTTAACATTTCGATTAATTATCGTTCGCGAAGCCGCAGGGATCTGCTATAAGCCATAAAAAGCTATATTTATCGTTTTCTGAGAGAATAGTTTCAGTGTGATAAGTTGTTCTTCCTCATTTCAAATTCTAAATAGCCTACCTTTATAATGACCTATAAGTTATTTTCGAATTTACAAAATACAAAACCCGAGCGAAGCCGGGCCTTTTAAGCTAGTATTTTATAAAAAAACAACATGCATTTATTCAGGACAAATAGCGATGTACCGGTAGGAAAAAAAACGGACGGACTTGTACATATTTAGATTCCTACTTATACCAACAGAATGCTTAGATTGCACTGTGTGTAAGTAGGCTGTCCGCTAGGCTTGCGCAGTGGCTCATATCTGCAACTTAGATATTTTAGTCGGTCCGCTTTTTTTCCCTAGCTCTGTACGTAATCATTTCACTCGACTGAGAAATAGTATGTATATAAATAAGTACAACGCAACCATATATACCAGAAGACATATTTGTCTCACTGGTAGAATTGTGAATACGATACCAAAAGAGATTTTAATGCATAAGTTACTTGTGCTTAAGATCAGGGGCGGATCCACGGGGGGGGGGGGGAATGGGGGAAATTTCCCCCCCCCCCAAATTTGTAAAATTAAGCAAAAATTATTCAAAATTTATTAGAACATAACCCAAATACTTAAATTAAAGCAACAACATTCATTATTTTGAAATACCTTTGTAAGAAAATGCTGAAATGTTCATTTTGTTTTCAATTGTGTACTGGGAATAATTAATTTTTATGAGTAAAAACTTGCCTCTCTAATTTGGCCCCCCCCCCAAAATGTCTCTCTGGATCCGCCCCTGCTTAAGATACGATTGAAAAAAATCAGAAACCTTTTTATAATCTTAATGAGTTTTTCCAATCAACGATGGTTTTTCTATGAAATAATGTAGTGTATTATTCTTTTAAGTCTTGACGAGTCTATCTGTATATTTTACAGCTTTTGTCTATAACCATCAATCTATCTATCTATTGTAACAAATAACAGCTTTCACAGAAAGAGATATAACTCCAAATTCTTAGTTCAAACAAAATGAAATAACATAAAGTCAGGTAAACTGATATAACAAAGGGTCAGATGGAGTTAATATACCATATTTATGTAACAACTGAGTTTTAGACCACGGCTTCTTCAGAAAATTAGATAAGCATAATATGTGAAAGGACATATCTGAGGATATCTTGATACCACAAACTGCTGATGTGGGTGGTAGAGTTCGTGTGGCTGTATTTCCCTTTACAAAATAGACGTAGCACACACAAATCTCGGCGCTTTCCGATATTAATCATTAAAAAAGGAAGAGAAAATTACAACGACTACACGAATTTACTCCAATCAATATTTCTTGTCTACAAATAACAACGATTTCTCCTATCTTTATCAAATAAATCTGGTAACTTGTATTTTATATCAATAACTCCTAGATGAAGTCTTGTTTCCTTTACTTTATATGTCATACTTTCGTTTAATCGACGGAAATTGCTCGAATTAAACTAATATATTATTGAAATTTTTGTAATCGATCTTGGAGTTAAGCTCGAGATCGATTCGATTAACCAGGGCTTTGGGGCCTTTTCAAACTTTTCACTTGTGACGGTCACCGCTAGTATTGCCAATAGTAGCTACATTATAAAACAATTTGTAATCGCTTTTCACATCTCAAATGGCAAGTCTACATTCCACTTTACTTATAAAATCTTCAGTATTAATCAAATCTAAACTCATGGCTGCATAACTAGTTTCGTTGAACTCGACTATACAACTGAATATATATATATATACAACTTGCATTGTTGGCAATCATAATGGAAGTGACCGTCACTTGTGTCCCAGTGTGAAAAGGAACCTACGGAAGAACAAAGAAGAGTTTGGTAGAGTTGGTGTGGCTGTATTTCCCATTACAACATTATTAGACGTAGCACACACAAACCTCGGCGCTTAAGCTTTCCTATATTAATCAATAAAAAAGGAAGATGAAATTACAACGTCTACACGAATTCACTCCAATTAATATTTCTTGTCTACAAATAATAAAGTTTTCTCCTATCTTTATCAAATAAATCTGGGAACTTGTATTTTATATTCATAACTCCTAGATGATGTCTTTTTTTCTTTACTTTATATTTATGTCATGCTTTCGTTTAATCGGCGGTTCGATGCTGGTTCCTTACCACTCTCTTGAAATTTTTGTAATCGATCTTTGAGTTAAGCTCGAGATCGATTCATTAAGCAGGGCTTTAGGGCCTTTTCACACTGGGACACTTGTCTGTTTCTTCATATTTGAATCCCTACCAGGCTTGCTGTGTACTGGACAAGCGATGGGATGCAAAATTCTACTTCCTCTATGAGCCATAAAAAGTTATATGAAGCGTTTTCTGAGGGAATAGTTTGAGTGTAATAAGTAGTTCTTCCTATTTCAATTTATAAATACCTATATAAGGACCTAGAATTTAAAAATCGAAAGTCTTTCATAAGTTAATTTCCAATTACAAAATACAAAACCCGGGCGAAGCCGGGCCTTTTAAGCTAGTATATATATATATACAACTTGCTGTGTTGGCAGTTATAAAATGCGGTGACCGTCACAAGTGTCCCAGTGTGAAAAGGAACTTACGGAAGAACTAAGGTAGAAAGTTTGTTTAGCATAAATGAAGGAATATGTGGGTAGTGTTATTTGCCAAAGCTAACTGTACTGCAACTTCCAAAGCCGTATATGAACACTGTAAAACAGTATGTTGTCATGAGAACTGATTTGCATATTTCATACATTCTTTCTATTATATTACATTAAAATAGACACTAAGTTACTCCGGTAACGGTCAACCAATTTTGTGTAATATTAATAGGGTTCTTCCCATGGACGTTATAAATGCGTATACCCAATTTCATGAAAATCCGATAAAGCATATTCCACTTATCGCGCGTACGGACACATACACGGACGGACGGACGGACATTTCCACAGTCTCATAAAGTACCAGTCTGGTACTTAATAAACATTTAAATTTGCATTATATATATATATATATTACATTTTGTATACTTAGCTTTAATACAATCTCTAATACAATACGAAATAATTGGTTTGGGAGGCACTTGGAAATCTGTTGTTACTGCTTTGTTATTACTACAGAAACTTATAAAAATCCCTTTAGGCAGGCCTACAGGCTGAGGTAGATTTCAAAGTGCTTTTGGTTTAATTTATTATCGCTGCGCAGCACTCTTCTTTTTTAGCCTTGGCATGGCAAACCCGCAGTAATAAGAACTGAATTCGGTAAAGAGGAAGAGCCTACAATCATTTGTTTTGACAACAAGAATAGGAAATAATATTCTGGGAGGCCGTGCGCAAGATCAGCAATGAATAAAATTAGCAAAGCCGCTAAACAAGACAAAATTATGATATTATAATAATTCTTTTAAGTGTTATTATTTTCAAACATTAAAATCTCGCGTCATATGAGAGGTATCAAGAAACTAGTTATTGATTTGTAGAGTACTCATCAAGAGCTTTTCAACGATACCCCACAAGACGTGGTTTCAAAAGTTTCGAATTTTCATCCCCCACCCCCACCCCCACCCTCACTCGAACCCCCGAATCGTTGGTGTCACTGTGAACTCCATAGGGAGTACTCTAATTTATTCAAACAAAGTTTCCCTCTATACTTCATATGGGCCGAGATATAAATGTTTTAAAATTTCAACCCCCTCCCCCGACCACCCCCTTGGGCCAATTTTGCTCATTAACGAACTTGTCCGAACTATTGGGCCTAGAAATAACATATTAAAATTTGGTTCAAATATCTTCAAAATTACGGCCGCTATCGTGTAAAGATATAAATATATATGTATAAATATATATATATACATGTATAAATATATATATATATATATACATGTATAAATATATATATATATATACATGTATAAATATATATATATATACATGTATAAATATATATATATCACAATTTTTTTTTTTTTTAACGGGCGGTGATTTCGTACTTAGGGAGGCATGAAACGTAAACATATGAAAGAATTTTTCGAAAATCATGACATGGTATCCATTGCAATAGGTAGATTTTTCTTCGAAATCTACCTAAAAAAAAGATTTGCTTAAAGAAACCTGTGTTTTATCTAACGAAACTTGTCTCGTAGATAATATTTACAGAGATCTGCTAACAATGTTGAAATTATGGTTAGGTTAAGAATGGCATACAAGAAAGCATTTTAATTACTACCCTCTACTCAACAAATTATTGTTTTGAAACAAGGTCCTCTCTTTGAATAAAAATTTTAACAGGCCATGCTTGATTGAAAAATTGATTAGAACTTGTATTGTTTATTGTTACTATGGCAACAGATAATGATTATGATGGTATTTAATTCAGTCATGGCCCTCTACGTAAATAAAAATAATACAGGCCATGCTTAAGTAAAATAAGTTTATTGAATATTGTTACTATAGCAACAGACAGCGCCATGAGAATTGAATACTTAAACAATTTGAATTCTTTCTTGATTGAGTAGCCGTTTAAAGGTTCCGCGGAAGTTTATCCTTTCGTAAAGTGTGTTATCAAATGGACAGGAGAGCGAAGAGGACATCGCTCTCAGGCGAGTCTTGTCTGCACGGTTCCCCCTCTGAGTTTCAAGCTTTTGAATTAATAACACCGACTCAACCCCCCCCCCTCCCCTCTTCATGCAAGTTCGCTGGTTTTCATTTTTATCGCCCCTCGGATCAATGTTTCAGACCTAGGGTTCAGAAATCGGCAGCCAATTTCAGGCTATGATTGAAACGTGACCTGGGAAGTTCATTTGCTCTCCCTGTCTTGTTGATTTTAATAAAACATGTCCGACTGGAAAAGTTTCAACCTCAGCGACAGACTACAGTATCTGTAAAGATGTAATATTTGCTTAGAATCTCTATCTAGACTTTCGTACTCTATTACTTCATGGATTTTTCAACGACAGCGTTTTTTTTAAGTGAAACTTCTTTAGCCGCGGTAGGGGTAAATCGAGAGCTTGTGTAACGCTCAAAATCGTCACGAAATTAGTGAGGTGTGACGGAACGGACTGCACAGAAAACAATCAACTCAATGATTAGGCTTATCCAAAATTTAAAAAATCAAAAAATTAAAAATTAAAAAATCTAAAATTTTAAAAATTTTAAAAATTTAAAAATTCAAAAATTCAAAATTTAAAAATTCAAAAAATAAGAAATTCAAAAATCCAACATTTTAAAAATCCAAAATTTAAAAACCAAAATTCCAAAATTTAAAAAACCTAAATTCTAAAATTTAAAAATCCAAGATCCAAAATAATTCCAAAATGTAAAAATTCCAAAATCCAAAATGAAAAATCCAAATATTCAAAATTTAAAAAATAAAAAATTCAAAATTCAAAAATTCAAAAATTAAAAATTAAAAAAAAAATCCAAAATTAGAAAATTGAAAATCCAAAATTAAAAAATCCAAAAAATAAAAAATTCAAAGATCTAAAATTTAAACAATTCAAATTAGGGAACAATGCTATTATATTATTTTGTAAATAGACGATGGTTTGGGACGAGGTCTTCTTAAAGTGGCACCAACAATACTTAATTTCTACAATCCAACAAAATGCATGGGGAGGATTGGGGATTGATTATGCGACATTTTTGCACATTGGTTTATTGTTATCTAATATTCAACATTTTATATTCATTTATTCACATTTTATATCTTTTGTTTTGAATATACAGGTGTCATATATAAAATATTTCTCTAATTGCAGATATTGTCGAAGCCATCCTGGAGTACGCGGCACCGAGTTTTTATTTTCCGGTGTATAAAAGTAGCGTGTGTACAAACTTTCCTATATCAAGAAAAAAAGAAGACTAGAAGATAGTGTTTTTATTTAGTGTTTGTGACATCAAGAAAAAGACTTTTCTATATGAAGAGTATGCTGAGGAAGACATCACTTAGATTCTGACCTTCCCTTCATAATTCTGTGCTCTGGCATGGAATTTTGAAGTGAGGTCTGTGTATGCTCCATTTCTAATACTGCTGGACACCTCAAGGTATTAACGAAAGCAGTACTTAGAAAGGAGCAGAGATAGGGGCCTCTTTTTAGAGGCGAAGAGCGGTCTTGGTGCAAACCGAGGCCACCCATCACCAGAAGACCAGCGATTCTCTCATCAAAATAAGGTAAAGAATATATTATATACTACTAAGCATGATTTTACTAGCATGTTCCATTGTGTTGGGTTGCGACTGTACTTTGTGAAAAACATAACTTTTGGTATCTATGTTATGGACCAAATTTTTATTTCGGAAATAGTTATATTTGTTATTTTGAATATTATACATGAGCTAGGGACTGGATTCTTAGGTTTTTACCTATTTTTTTTCCTTACTTCCAAAACAAAAAGCGCTCATACACTTTTTCGAATCATGTCCATAGGATTCACCCACATTAATTCTGTGGCACCTAAAATTACCTAAATCGGGTATAGAAACCTAAATATACCTAAACGGGATATAAAACAAAAAATATCTAATTTAGGCTACTTTTTTTTGTTGTCTTTTTTGTTTGTCAGTTGAGAAATCGACATTTTGCGGAGAGACAACAATTTTTGTCGGGTTGAAATTAATACCACCAGCATTTCGTTCAACCCATTGTCGTCCAGGATGGACAGTATCAAGAGAGGAAGTGTAAGAGTATCGGCGTATTCCTTTTAAAATATTCGTCCCTAGTTGATCTGTTGTGCGGTTAGCATGCGTAACAACCGAAGAAATGAAACTAATAAATTTCACATTATCCACATCAACCATAAAGTATTTTCTCACTAAATTAGAAGTATCAGATTCGAATTCTGAGAAGGGTAGTATCTGGATACAGTAGCCTATTAACTATTAACTAAGATATAACAGGAAGAACTTCATAGTTGAGAATCTTGAAAGATATACTGTAACCAGGAAATGTGAGGCAATCTTATTTTCACTGCTTCTTTTGATTGTTTATGCTTTCTTTCTTCAATTGGATAATATTGTCCTAAAGCAAGTTTACACAAATTTAAGTCAATTTTGTTAATTTAAACTTTACAAGTATTATGTATTGAATCCTATGTAGCACATTCAAATTCATTAAACCAATTATTCTACACGATAACGATATTTTGGACAAAAAACCTAAAAAGAACTATTTCACCTAATGGAAAACCTAAAAATCCGGTCCCTATACATGACTAATAGATACACGATAATAGTAGTAGTAGGAATAATAGTATTTGTAGTGCTTAAAATGAAGGAAATCCCTATAATATAAAGCCACATGGCTGACTCAATCACTCACTGACATTAATGTTTGGCCACTTCCAGATGAGCTAGAAACTTAAAATCTGGTACACGTATAGCTTTTAGGCTGTAAACCACAGGAAAATCCCACAAAAAGTTAATTTTAATTTTTAGCTCTATAAACCCGCGAAAAAGGACTCGGTTTCCACGGCAACTGTATTATCAAAAAGTGTTCACATAGGGCTATGAAATGTAATAACCAATACAGCAGACTAAATACACGCACTCTATCTCCCATAGATCTTTTAAAAAACCTTTCTTGAGAACCTCAGCGGGGGTTTGGGGGCGGAGCCCCCAATGAGCGAAGCGAGTTGACAATTATAAAGCGCTAGAATGTTACTTTCTGAGATTGTGTGGGGACTGCAAAATGTCTGTCCGAGAGTCTGTAAGCGTGATAACTCAAATGCGCTTTACCAGATTTTGATGAAACTTAGTGTACGCATTTATAACGTCCATGGGAAGAAGCCTATTCATATTGGATCAAATCGGTTGTCCAGTTGTGGAGTAATGCCTATTTTAGTGCCTATTTTATGGTAATATATTAGAATTTAGCAAATGAAAATGAGTTTTCATGGCAACATATTGTTTTACAGTGTTCATATAAGGCTTTGGTAGTTGCAATACAAAATAGCTTTGACAAATAACACTACCCACATATTCCTTTACATATACTTATCAAACTAGCCTTTTGCTCTTCCGTAAGCCCTGCTTAATTAATCGATCTGGGGATTAACTAAGAAATCGATTACAAAAATAACTTATTTTCTGCATATCATAATTGCAATTATCACTGATTAAACAAAAGCACTCTGGCACTTTGTTACATCAGTTTACCTGATTTTATTTATTTGTATGAAAGGGAAGTGAACGGCAGTGGCATCTGGTGATATCCTGTATAATCTCTACAACATGCTAGCTCCTAAATTTTTACCACAAGGTGCTCGTCCCATAAAATGAAACTACAATAGACGAAGAAAAGTTCTCTTAAACATTGTTTTTGCACTCCTTAGCTAGTAAGTGTTACTTACGAAAGTTGTTTACATGGATCGTAAGTTGACATTCCCACACAATCGTGTTGCTAAGGGCGTTGCGATGAGGTTAAATTACTTACGGTCCAAGCGCCACGTCATAATTCATTACGATACACTTCATAATACAAGCCTTTATGGACACGGCCCCCAGGACAAATATTCGGTTCCCATAACAACAAACACATGCGAATCACTTTCTGAAATAAACATCTATTTTCAAGAATGTATTTACATAATATTTTCAGGTAATATCACAATTAATATAATCACTTTCTGAAATAAACATCAATCTTCAAGAATGTATATACATAATATTTTCAGGTAATATCACAATTAATATAATTAAATTGATATAAATAATCATCGTGCAAAAAATAGCATGCAACACACGGGCCGTAAAGGCTCGAAAACAATCTGTTTCCTCGACCCGTAAACGTGCCTTACGGCACTTGTATCGCAATATGCTATTACGATTCAAAGTAACATAAAATTTATTTTGAATCAACTTGTAAGTTTATGACTCTACTCGACTTCATTTATGGTGACAAGTACTCCAATAAGAGTGGGGCTAAAAAAAAAAGAAACTCAAGAGGAAGAAGGAAGATCTTCATCTAGGAGTGACTAAAAGAAAGAATTATTACTCGCTCGGTCGACGTGAGAATTTCCATGCTAAATTAACTTTTCATTACACATTAAACTGTCGTTTCCTCGCTCTCTCGCTCTCGCTCACTCGCTGACAGTGGATTTCCATGCCATATAAATCGCACAGGCGTGTTCGATACTTTAGCAATATGCAAATTTTTTTCGCTTCGAAAAGGGGAGAGCTAGAAACCATACTGGGGAAAGAAATGTATTTCTTCTTTTCTTCTCAAGAATGTATTTCAAAGCCCTTTCCATTATTCCTGAATTCGGCTGGAAAAATCTAGAAATGTCAAGGATACGAGGGAGGATCTAAAGGAACGAACAGTATTTTTGAAGTGAAACTTCTTTAGCCGCGGTAGGGGTAAATCGGAGAGCTTGTGTAACGCTCAAAATCGTCAGTGAGGTGTGACGGAACGGACTGCACAGAAAACAATCAACTTAATGACTAGGCTTATCCAAAATTAAAAAAAAAATCCAAAAATTAAAATTAAAAAATCATAAATCCAAAATTTAAAAGTCTAAAAATCCAAAATTAAAAAATAAAAAATCCAAAATTTAAAAAATCTCAAAAAATCAAAGAGCAAAATTTAATAAATCCAAAATTAATAACCAAAATTCCAAAATTAAAAAACTCAAAGATCCAAAATTAAAAAGTTCAGAAATCCAAAAGTTAAAAAATAAACCCAAAATTTTAAATCAATATAGGCCTAGAAAATTTAAGAAATTAAAAAATTAAAATTCAATAAATTAAAAGATTCAAAATTTAAAAAATAAAGAATCCAAAATTTAAAAATAAAAAATCTAAAATTTAAAAATCCAAAATTCCAATATTAAAAAAATTAAAAAATCCAAAATCCAACATTAAAGAAGTCCAAAAACCCAATATTAAAGAGTCCAACAATCCAAAGTTGAAGAAAATCCAAAAATTAAAACAAGTTTCACTTCTGTCACGTGGCGCTCCACGCACACTTTTTTTTTTACCAATAGTTTCATAGCTAACTTACAATTTCAAACAAATGCACACATGGCATCTTTTGTCTATTTTCTATATATTCGCCAAGTTTCTCAACACGTTTCTCCCAACGTCATACCATTTTTTCAAAATACCCTGTTCATAGAAGTCCGTTCGGTTGGAGTACAGCCACGGACTGCTGTTTTCACTTCTGCATCTAACGCGAACCTTTACCGGCCAGGAATTCCTTCAGCGAGATGTATTGCGATTTTTATGGGCTAAAGGGCATAACCCGAGTAAAATTCACAGGGACAAGAGTGACGTGTATGGGGACGACTGTATGGACCGTAGCTGTGTCTCCAGGTGGTGTGCATTCTTCGAAGATGGCCGTGATAACCTTTCATTTGTTTGGTCCCATGAAGAAATTCAGATGCATACTAAATTCATTTCTAATTGATAATTGCGTAAAACCCAAACTTAACACTAAAACATTAACTTTGGAGTGATTAGATGTTGTTAAAATTTAAGAAACGAAAGGTTATTGGTTGGCTTGATTATAAATAAAAAACGGCAGTGGCTTCCAGTCTTTTCGATGATACAAGTTTCGAACTGAAATAAAACCTTATAAAGGTGCTAGAAGTTGCATCATGCTCAGTTCCTGGGAATTAAGCGGTTAAATAAATAACACAAAATAAATATATAAACGGCCTATAGTTAAGTGTATAGATATTTAAGTATTAGGTTCTGTAGTGGAAATTATTACATTAAGTTTAGTTATCGTAGAATTGTATTTATTTAAACGATAAATTAGCTGCAGAACAAAATCCTAAAAAACTCGCGAACGGAATTTTCCGAAATAACGTATAAATTAGCCAGGCGTTACTCCATTGCCAGAGCAATACTCAAGCAATACTGGACACTACATAATTGTCTTCACTGCTATGTCTTTATCATTGAATATTTTACGGATCTTACCGAATTGTTCATTTACTAGGAGGTGATAATTCTTTTAAAAATTAAAAATTAAGAGTATAATAATTATTAAAGCATTATATTTATTAACACTTGCACGCGAATCATTCATAAACTAAGCCATTAATAATTAATGAAACAGCTAAAATTCCTGCCTGAGAGTACATTCCACGACATGAAAGCACCCCCTGGGAAAACTATATCAGAATCGATTATGCAGTTCCAAAGAACCTGTGAACACATAATACGTATTGTTTCTCAGCTGTTTATTGACATGAATATGATGTGAATTTTATTTGATCAATTCAGTGTAATTTTCAGAAATTATATAATGTTTCAAGGGAAGGAATGGTTTTTTTGGATTATTATTATCAGCGATATTTCAAGAGATAAAACCATCAATATTTTACAGCTGTTGCCCCAGGCTTCGCCCGCCATTATTCATTGACTCCATGATTTTTAAGAAAATTACACTGGTAGATTATTAAAAATGTTTGTGGTTCAGAGCTATGAAAATTGTAAGTAAAAATAAAATTAGAATATTTGTTCATTGTGTTCATTTCACTTAGGCCTTATATAATAAAAAAAAAACTGTTTTCCTAATTTTGTAGTCTTCGTGAAAGTTTAGACTGCGATAGACGAACATCGCCGAGTATACCCGATATCTCACGAAGTGGGCGAGCGAGTGAGCACGCTATTTAGGGCCGTTGAATTGTATAAGAGTAGAAACTGTTCACAAACTATAAATCACAATTACTGCGTCAAGTTTATTGAAAATAAAATGTTATCTGAATACTATTGATTGATAATTGCGTAAAACCCAAACTTAACACTAAAACATTAACTTTGGAGTGAGTAGATGAGTTAGTAGTAAATTTAGAAAACTGAAGGGACGTTTGCAGGGTGCAAAGTACCTCAAATCGGGGCCTGATTTTCTGTTCATCTTGTTTTCTTATTGGTTGGCCTGATAATAATAAATTAAAGAAACAGCAGTGTCTTGCGGTCTTGTCGATGATACAAGTTTCAAACGGAAATAAAACATTATGAAGGTGCTAGAAGTTGCATCATGCTCTGTTCCTGGGAATTAAATGGTTAAATAAATATTACAAAATAAATATATAAACGGCCTATAGTTAAGTGTATAGATATTTAAGTATTACGTTCTGTAGTGGTAATTATTACATTATGTTTGGCAATCGTAGAATTTTGTTTATTTAAACGATAAATTAGCTGGATTACAAAATCCTAAAAATCTCTCGAACGGAATTTTCCGAAATAACGTATAAATTAACCAGTCGTTACACTATTGCTAAAGCAATGGTGACATTGATTCTTTCCTTTTTTAAATATCATTGAATATATTATTTAGTGATGTTACCAATTTGTTAATTTATAATATCCTCCTTAAAGTATCACATAATAAAATCAGGTACAATGTGCCAGATGGAGTTAATAGGCTACTGAAATACATGGAACATACTTTGTACTATTAATATTGTTATATAGGCCTATCTAAACCTTAAAAGTTTATTATTAACTAGCATGTGCTCGCGGCTTCGCCCGCGATAATTATTTGAAAAATTAAAAATTAAGAGCATAGGCCTAATAGTTAAATCATTATATTTACTAACACCTAAATCACGTGGACTACATATCACGATTAGATAGCGTCGTCTGGTAAAAGCGACCTCAGATTCGCGTTCCTTGGTCCAGAAAACCCCTGTATAGTGAGTTTCGTCCAAATCGAACAATGTTAGACCATATTTAGACCCATATTAATTATCCCTCTTTCGTGTAAATTGAAAATTTCATATGTCTGCGGGCCTTGATATTCTAAACAAATAAATCGTCCAGGATGGACTTACAAAATCAAGCGATCGCCCGCGATAATTATTTCAAAAATTAAAAATTAAGAGGAAAATAGTTAAATCATTATATTTACTAACACCTAAATCACATGGACTACATACCACGATTAGTTAGCGTCGTCTGGTAAAAGCGACCTCTGATTCGAGGTCCTTGGCCCAGAAAACCCCTGTATAGTGAGATTCGTCCAAATAAAACAACGTTTGACCATATTTAGGGCTTGCAACATTCAAGCGATCGCGAAAGTTTTATTTTCAAGGTATGACAAAAATAGCCAAAGCCAACTGTAATGGATTTGTCATTGAAACTTATTACTCAAAACCGATGCTTCGAAAACGCAAAAAAAAATGCACGTTTTCTGCCCGTTTTTCACTCATAACTCACGAACGAAAGCGAGAATTAAAAATCCGGCTTAGAGGTGCATTCGCCCACTCTTCAGTCCATCTATGTTTAAAATTTCAGATCTCTGCGTTGAGTAGATTTCGCTGGGCATCGCGGACAGACAGACAGGCACTTCCTTTTATTAATGTAGATAGAGTAACCTATTTAAATATAATAATAATAATAATACGTTTAGTAGGCAATTCATTAACAGTAATGTAAATAAATACTCTTCACAAAATGTAAATCACAATTACTACGTCAATTATTAAAAATAAAATGTTATCTGAATATTATTGATTGATAATTGCGTAAAACTCATACTTAACACTAAAACATTAACTTTGGAGTGAGTAGATGAGTTAGTAGTAAATTTAGAAAACTGAAGGGACGTTTATAAGAACTTTGTGCAGGGTGCAAAGTACCTCAAATCGGGGCCTGATATTCTGTTCATCTTGTTTTCTTATTGGTTGGCCTGATTATAAATAAAACAACAGTGTCTTGCGGTCTGTCGAAGATACAAGTTTCAAACGGTAATACAACATTATGATGGTGCTAGGAGTTGCATCATGCTCATTTCGTGGGAATTAAATGGTTAAATAAATATTACAAAATAAATATATAAACGGCCTATATTTAAGGGCTTAGATATTTAAGTATTACGTTCTGTAGTGGTAATTATTGCATTATGTTTGGTAATCGTAGAATTTTATTTATTTAAGCAATAAATTAGCAGCAAAACAAAATCCTAAAAAACTCGCAAACGGACTTTTCCGAAATAACATAAAAATTAGCCAGTCGTTATACTATTGCCAAATCAATACTGAAATCTAACATGTTTCAGTTAGACTGTCATTAACATTGAATACCCCTAGGGATCGTACCGAATTTATTTATAATATTCTCCTTGAAATAGGCTATCACATAGTAAAACAAGGTAAACTGATATAACAAAGTACTAGTTCTTTGTACTATTAATATTGTTATATAGGCCTATCTAAAACATAAATGTTTATTATTAATAGAGTACTCTATTTAAATATTATAATATTACGTTAGTAAGCAATTCATTAGCAGTACAGTAGAACCCCGATAATTCGAGCTAATTGGGGCTGAGGCTACCTCGAATTACAAAAAACTCGGATTATACGAAAATTTCACTAAATCAATGGGTAAATCGCAAATAAATGTTTAATGAGCACAATAAAGGTTTAAATAATAAATAAATAAACAATATAGTAGGCCTATATACCTGTGTTACGCCTGTATGTATATATTGTCAAAGATTTCCAATTTGCTACATCGGCATCCTTTAAGGATTAAGTCAATGTCTGACTCTTAATGGAGTGGAACGGGAAAGCGATGCTACTAGGAAAACACTTTTAATTACCATTGTAGGGATTACTGTAGCAATACAGTATTCTTTTCTGAAAGGATGGGGAAATATGCACTGTACAATTGATTAACACGAGGTCCCAACAAAGAAAGATCGAACCTCGGTTTCTGTCAATCTGTAATAGAAATGCATTAGCAGTCTGAAGCCAAGGTTATTTCTGTGTATTATGAACGAAAACCCTAAGTGGGACAGTTTTACCTGCATTTTTGTACATGGAAAAATTGAAAGAAAGCTCAAAATGTAACACACTAGGATGTGCCCGCGGCTTCGCCCACGATAATTAATTGAAAAATTAGAAATTAATAGTATAATAATTATTAAAGCATTATATTTATTAACACTTGCACGCGAATCATTCTTAAACTAAACCATTAATAATTAATGAAACAGCTAAAATTCCGGCTTTAGAGTACATTCCACGATTAGAAATTGCCACCTGGGAAAACGATCTCAGATTCGATTATGTACTTCCAAAGATAACTGTGATCCACTGCCTCCTAAACTGTATAGGCTAATTCTCGTGCGTAATTCTCGAGACGGCGGTGGATAATGGCGTTTTTCAACTGTTTGTTGACAGATGAATGAGATGTGAATTTTATTTGATAAATTCAGTGTAATTTTAAGAAATTATATAATTTTTCAAGAGAAGGAGTGATTGATTTGGATTATTATTATCAGCGATATTTCAAGAGTTAAATCATCAATATTTTACTGCTGGTGCCCCCGGCTTCGCCCGCCACTATTCATTGACTCCAGGATTTTTAAGAAATTTACACTGGTAGATTATTAAAAATGTTTGTGGTTCAGAGCTATGAAAATTGTAAGTAAAAATAAAATTAGAATATTTGTTCATTGAGTTCATTTCACTTAGGCCTTATATAATAAAGAAACGGTTTTCCTAATCTTGTAGTCGTCATGAAAGTTTAGACTGAGAGATACGAACATCGCCGAGTATACCCGATGTCTCACGAAGCGGGCGAGCAAGCACGCTATTTAGGGCCGTTGAATTGTATAAGAGTAGATTCGGTAGTGCGTAAAACTTACATGCGGACACCATATAAAACCCGGGATTTTACTCTAGTTTTATGAAAAATTTTAATTTTCTTAAGACCAGCTCGAATTACTCGGAACCTCGAAATACCGGGGCTCGAATTACCGAGGCTCTACTGTAATGTAAATAAATACTCTTCACAAACTACAAATCACAATTACTACCACCGTATGGGTTTAACAAAATACTCACAAATATTTATCATTAACGTGTGTTTACTTACCATGAGTTTTATGAAGGTTTGAAATTTTATCTGTGAATTGCAGATATCCATTTAAGCCGTCTGGATTCATTTTTTGGAAATTTCAATTCTTGGACAGACTCTCCGTTAGAATTATTATTGCATACATTCGATTTCTCACACAATATGTAAATATGTCGGACTGCAAAGAAAACGGGTTCCACAATGATCAGTCTCGTAGTAGGCTATATTACTTGTAAAAAATTTCGGAAACGTTGTTTAAAACAAAACACTGTACGAAAACGGTTGAGAATACCAGAAACTTTCTGAAAATAAATTAATCGATCTATTTACAAAGTTTAGTTTACGAACTAAATTTTCAAAGCTGAAATAGAATTTATGTCATTTTGATAATAGTATGATAATAGTAGTAGTAGTAGGAATAATAGTATTTGTAGTGGTTAAAATGAAGGAAATCCACCGCTGTGTCGCAGGGGATGCGTTCGCTCCTCTCACGCAGCGAGCCCGGGTTCGATTCCTGGTCGGGACAAGTTACCTGGGTTTTTTTCCGGGGTTATTCCTCACCTGTGAGTCAAATGTCAGGTAACTTTAGGCCCTTGTGGTCCCGACCAGGAATCGAACCCGGGACCACTGCGTGAGAGGAGCGAACGCATCCCGTGCGCCACATGGGTGGACTAGTATTAAGTTTTAATTTATTTAATTTATTTATTTATTTATATTTATACAAAATATTTATGCAAAACAAAACAAGACCACCCGAATGAGCAAGCGCTCGTGCTCGGGCACAGTTCAGCCATTTACATTACAAAATACATAAAGAAAATATAATTAAATCAAAACCTAAAAAATAATAATAATAAAGAAAGAACAGAAAAGTAAAAAGAAAAAAGGAAAAGTAGTAAGAACAAAAATTGAAACCCTGAGTTATTACAAATAAAATCGTTCCTTAATTGTCTACTAAGTACAGAGTGAAGTAACTTTTGAACTATGAAATAAGATTTTTGATAAACTTATTGAATTTTTTGTTGTTCATATGTACTATTTCTGGATGTGACCTAATTATAAAGTTATAGAGTCTTGGACCATAATAAATGCTATATTTAGAGCCAGAAGAGGTGAAGTATTTTGGTTCTATTAAAGGCAATGTTTTATTTCTTCTAGTATTGTAGTTATGAGGATCCGATACATGTACGTTGCGGTATTTTTGAAAGTATTTTAAAAGTGTGAGCTTATAAATTTGTTCTACAGTCATCACATTAAATTCAGGAAATATCATTTCTGTTGGATATTCTATAGGCTTTTTTAAACAAATTTTTATAATTCTCTTCTGTATTAGAATCAAAGGAGTCAATAAGATTTTATTATTTTTAAATAAATTATCCTTCGTTTTTCTGATACCCTAAAATCGCTATTTACGATGTAAGGCGTTATAAAGAATTTAACACGCGAGCACGGAAGTTAAAAAAACATTTTTTTTTTTTTTAAGATTTATTACTAGCTAGTTTTGTTATTCGTGTGAGCCTTATAAGGATCGAACATTGTACGACGTTTTATGTTTTATCTGATCGCGAACTTTAAAAATAAAATAATTTCAAGTTTTCTCCAGTCCCCATTTTCATCTCTCTTAAGACTGAATATTAAGACTGAATATTTTCCTAAGCCCCCTGTTTTCGAACATTCTCAGATTATATAAGGGGCCATGTCTCCCATACATATACAACCGGCAGGAAAATAGTCTTATAAATCTTTATTTTTAGAGATCTGGACAGGAGGCAAATTTCTAGTAAGTAGCCTACATACATTTATTGTTTAATTATACGAAATTTATTGTAAAAAGTGATTTTATTTATACACAGAGTACAACGTTAATAACATCTTTCCGTGCCTAAAGTTTTATTTTGTTCTTCGATTCTTGTCTGACAATCCAATCCATATCTTGTAGTTATCTTTCTTTCATTTTATACTGATCTCCGGTATCCATGAGTTTCGAGGCCTGCCTCTGCTTCTTCTTCCAGGTAGACACCGTTCCCTTTCGCATACGTAACTCAAAGTTGTGTTGCTATATATATATATACTAGCTTAAAAGACCCGGCGTCGCCCGGGTTTTCTATTTTGTAATTGGAAATTAGCTTATGAAGGATTTTCAATTTTAAATTCTAGGTTCTTATATAGGCATTTATAATTTGAAATAGGAAGAACGACTTATTACACTCAAACTATTCCCTCAGAAAACGCTTGATATAGTTTTTTATGGCTCATAGAGGATCTAGAATTTTGCATCCCATCGCTTGTACAGTGCACAGCAAGCCTGGTAGAGGTTTAAATAAGAAGAAACAGAAATTTCTGTAACATAAAATTGTAATATCGAGGCGGGAAATTTCCCACTCTTATGTTACCATAAAACCGTTTTGGGGATGAAATTAAACAGAAAACATTATCACTTTCATACTTTACTCTCCAAAAACCTGCGATATAATATAATAATATACCGGTACACATTACCATACCTCGTTTTGTTATCTCTATGTCCAGGGTAGAGAAAGTTATGTGATTCCATTATTTTAGTGGATTTCATTCTGTAATATTTATTTATAACATAATTATTTTGATAACTTCTCTTATTTGTCAAAAGTGCATTTCATTTGTTTTTTCCAAGCCCACCTGATACCATTTGGCAACAATATAATCTGTGATTTGGAATTGATAATTCTATGTAAAAAGGGATTAAGTATTTTAAAAAACATTTAATTTTTGGCATTTAGAATCAGAATTTTTCAAAATCCTTTCTTAGTGAGCACCTACATTATGAAACGAAGGTACTGCCAAAATTCCAAGTCTCTACCTGTTATAGTTTAGGCTGTACGTTGATTCCTGTCATTCAGTCAATCAGTCAGTCAGTCATTCATTCAGTCAGTCAGGACAAAGCCTTTTATATATATAGAGATTTTTTTTATTATTAAGTTATTATTTATTTTATTACTGCCTATTGTTAATCAAATCAAATACAAATTGATCCAATAAATGGTGAGTTTTTGAAATACGAATAAATTTTCTACTATGTAACTTACGAAAAAATCTGTCGATTGAAATAATGTACGCTAGTTTCTCCATTAGGCCTATAACTAGACCTGGGATTTTAAGGCAAATTCCTAATTTGTTCCTAATGAAATAATATGACAATTTTTAAATATCTGGACATTTCATGATAGATCACTTACATTTATAGAGTTTTATAGTGCCCTAAAATGCCTATTTGAACCTTTAGAGCCTATTTTACTAGTTTAGTGCCTAAAATGCCTATTTGTACATTTAAAATAAAATTCAACTCCTGTAATTTTTACAATCTTATAATGGACATCCCTCAACGAAAAGCAGAACAGCAGAGGTGGGGTTTTCACAGAAACATGATTATTCCAAACAATTGTACTATAGGAATACTGATTGACGGGGGAGGATTAAGGGGGAAGGACTACTGTGTCAAGTCACCAGTGAAAGAACATCTGTTTAAGTGAATATAGTTCGTGATGGCTAATTTTGCAGTTAATTCAATTAAGAATAAGTATACCACGTTTCTTGCAGTAAAAGAAAAGACCATGATACAGTTTTAAGTGTATATTGTAATTTTTAAAGTCTATTTTCTATCTATTCACCTATTTTAAAGCATATTTTTAAGTGCCTATGTTCTCTTTTAAAAGCCTATTTACTTGTTTTAAAAGCCTATGTTAGGTGCCTAAAACTAATTTTTTATAGCCTAAAATCCCAGGTCTACTTATTAGGCATTTCGTCTGTTCCTGCATAACAAAACAATTTTCATTTTATTTAGAGGAGAATTCTTAACATATGCATTCACGTTGCAGGGCAAAATTAACATCTTTCAACCAATATTTTTTAATTTATAATTTTTTATCAGACAATCTTGGAATAAAACTAACATAATGCTATATACGTTTAGTTATTTTTTTCCACGATTCTTGTCTGACTATCCAATTGATATCTTGTAGTTATCTTTCTGTCATTCCTGTGCTGCAACCATACGTTTCGAGGCCTTCCTCTGCTTCTTCTTCCAGGTAGACACCATTCCCATACTTAATTCAAAGTTGTGTTGCTGTGTAATGAAGAATATCCAATAAGTGGCGAGTTTTTGAAACAGGAATAAATTTTCTACTATGCAACTTACGAAAAAAAATCTTTCGATTGAAATAATGAACGCTAGTTTCTCCATAGTGTGCAGTGTTGCCAACATGGACCGCGTAATTGCCTCCGCCACACAAGTTGTTAGTGTGACAGATCTCTCGACGTGGGAAGTAAAACTTGGAACGACAAGTCGCTGTGTTTGAGTCTTCTTTAAAGAGAAAGTTTTGTGATGAATGACTGCTTGGAACTTGTCACTGGCGAGGAAATAAAGCTTTTCCACTGTAATCAATCATCAAACTTTTTAACTTTTCTTATTTCCTTTTCATTTTCTTTTACTATTGAAATCGGTAAACATTTGTTAATTTCTTTACATCGCTGACGATTAGGACCATAATCATTTTAAAAAGTAGGGAACTCTTCGAATACACGCTCTTAAACGTGGCTTGTTTTAGTAATTTTAAATTATAAGAGGGCCATGACTAAAATACATTCCCATCATAATCATTATCAGTTGCCATAGTAACAGTAAACAATGCACACTCTAATAAATATATTTTACCTAAGCATGGCCTGTTATAACTTTTATTTAAGTAGAGGGCCATGACTAAAATAAACTACCATCACATTCATTATCTGTTGCTATAGTAACAATAAACAATGCATGCTCTAGATATCTTTTACTTAAGCATGTCTGTTATAATTTTATTTTAAACAGAGGGCCATGACTAAAATACAATCCCATTCCTCTAGCAACAAAAAATGAAGCAATCAAAACCATTCATGCATTAAGATCAGCAAGAGAATTATATTTATTACTAGCTGAAAAAGCCCGTCGTCGCCCGGGCATTGTATTTTGTAAATTGAAATTAAGTTATGGAGGTCTTTCGAAATTGAAACTCTAGGTCCTTATATAATATGTATGTAGAATTTGAAATGAAGGAAAAGACTTATCACACTCAAAGTATTTTCTCAGAAAACGCTAGATGTAGCTTTGCTTCTAAACACCATGCCTGGGAGGGATTGAAATAAGAAGAAACATAAATTCCGGTTACATAAGATCGTATTGTCTTCACGGAAAATTTTATTTCTCACTCTCATGTTATCATACAATCATTTCGGGGCTGAAATAGAAAATAAATTCAATATCACTTCCATACTTTCCGCCCCAAAAAACCTGGGACATAATATACTACGGTCATAGGACTGAAAATGTTAAATCCTATTTTGTCTTCTTTTAGATGATTATGATTTTTACAGACTTCTTTATGCAATAGGCCTATTCGTTGGCATACACTTCAACCTGTCCCTGCAATACGACCTCTTATTCTACATCAAAATGTGAAGTGAGAAAATGATATTAATTTATTTATTTTCACCAACCTTACATCGATAGCATCAGAATTTGTTAAAGTCCAATATTATGTAGTTCCCAAAGCCCTATGTGAACACTGTGAACAATACACCGTTGTCATGACAACTGAATTGGATTTCATTTTTTCAGTATAACATTCTCAGAAATTACATAAATTTTAAAGGGAAGGAGTGGTTTGTTTGAATTTTAATGTTGACCGCGTTACTTCCCGGGCTTAACTGGGTTTGTGTGCCAAATTTCGTAGAAATTGGTCAAGTAATGTAGATTTGTATAGGGAACATACATACATACATACATACATACATACCCACATACCCACACACTTTCGATTTTATACATTAGAAGATTATTATTTCTATGGCACATTAGTAGTATTTTTGACACAGTATTCGCTGATTCCTCTGTAAGTTTCTGCTAACGCAGCTAATGCTGTACGAAGTTATGCAGACTGCATCTTTTCAGAGTTCTTAACAAGCATCTTGAAAAGAAAAGACTCCAGTCTGGGATATTAAGTTGGTTGTGTTTCCTTGAGTTTGCTCACAGTTTACCTGAGGCGATAATTAAAGGTTTTGGGATAATTACTAGCTGCTAGTTAATACAAGAGAGCTCCGCCAGGCGCGCTTCATCCGCCCTTACAACACGAGCAGCGGAAACAATAACACACAACACAGAACAAAGCCCTCGATGTAACAAACTTAAAAATACCTATGGGCCAATTTGTTTTTAATATTCAAGGCCCCCTTGAAGAAATGAATAGCAGAAGTTGCCATAGCAACACTGTCCGATTTATTTAGTTGTTAACCGTATTTGTGCTATCTTATCTTCCTTATTGATCACTTTTCTTAAAATAGAACGACTGAAGATGTGTATAAAAGATCAGCCGAAACAGAGAGTGCCGAGGGTAGCTAGCATTCCCCCCCCCATAATACAGATTATTAGAAGCTATGCCTATTGACTTTTACTTACAACATGTGGTGTACTTCAACTCACAATATTTAATGAAAAATACAACGAATTAATTAATTAATTATGTTATAAAATACTTTTGTATTTTGTAACATACTAGCTTAAAAGGCCCATCGTGGCTCAGGTTTTGTATTTTGTAAATTCGAAATTAACTTATGAAGGACTTTCGTTCTTCAAATTCTAGGTCCTTATGTAGGCATTAAACATTTGAAATGAAGAACGACTTATCACACTCAAACTATTCCCTCAGAAAACTCTTGATATAGCTTTTTATGGCTCATAGTGGATGTAGAATTTTGCATCCCATCGCTTCTATACACCAAGCCTGGTAGGAGTTGAAATAAGAAGAAACAGAAATACCGGTAACATAAAATTGTATTGTCTTTGCGGGATATTTTATTTCTCACTCTAATGTTACCATACAACCGTTTCGGGGATGAAATTAAAAAGAAATTCAATATCATTTTCATATTTCCCTCCACAAAAACCTGGGATATAATGATATACATATTACCATGCCTCGTACGGTATTCTCTATGTCCAGGGTAGAGAAAGTTATGTGACTGCAGCACAATGTGCATTATTTTCGTGGATTTCATCTTGAACATTTATTTAAAGCAATAAATTATATCGATAGCTTCTCTAATATGTGAAAGTCCCGTTTCATTTATTTCCAAACCTACCTGAGACCACTATTTATTTATTTATTTATTTATTGTACTAAGAATATTACAGGCCAATGCCCTATTACAATATTCTCGCTTACATTAATACACCAGATTAAAAAATTCAAGTGATATTCAAAATAATTCAAATATTCAAAAACTATCAACAATACACTGATATTCAAAATAATTCAAATATTCAAAAACTATCAACAATACACTGTTGTCATGTGAACTGTGATTTGGATTTGATAATTCTGTGTAAAAAGGGATTAAGTATTCTAAAAAACATTTGATTTTTGGCATTTAAAATAAAATTTTGCAAAATATTTTCTTAGTGAACACTTACACTATGAAACGAAGGTAGGCTACTGTCAAAATTTCAAGTCTCTACCTATTATAGTTTAGGCTCTACGTTGATTCTCTGTTAGTCATTAGTTAAGTCAGGACAAAGTCTCTTATATGTAGATAGATGTCACTTGTTTTACTTCAGAATCAACAAATTTGCTAAGGGCACGATAAAAAACAAATGAAATCTTGTTTCCTAGATATATGTTGTAAAACATTTAAGCCTAAGATATAAATACGAAAGCATGC
The DNA here is from genome assembly GCA_964059195.1 of Ectobius pallidus. NCBI lineage: Eukaryota > Metazoa > Arthropoda > Insecta > Blattodea > Ectobiidae > Ectobius > Ectobius pallidus. Next base: position 9,699,040 of record CAXKWD010000002.1, read on the forward strand.
AACTCATTTAACAGAACTTATGTTTTCACAATTACATAAGATATAAATAATTGTACGGAATGGAGGTAAACATCTGTCTGAGCTTGTTGCACTATCGTGAAGTATGCGCTGGTGCGATTAACCAATGAAACGACAGGACACAGTTAGTCAAGGCAAGTCTGTTGTTTACTTTTTCTCCGTACACATCTTAGATAAAATATAGCTGATGCAACATTTGAGCTGTATCAGTTTAGCAGTTCCTGCGAAAACTCGGAACAGGCAGAAACTGTATACTTCTTTTTATGAGTTCATGATATAATTATGATAGAAATCCTAAGCATATTGAAGTTCAGATTCTCAGAATCCATTAGATTCTCTTTGTTTTATCTTGTGATACTTGAAATAATGATTTGACGAGACGTAAGAAGAGAATTTCAAAGCCACCTGTGCGTTTCTTATCAATTCCAACTCCCGTGTTTCACTTGTTCCTCAGAACTTAATCCCCACTCTAACAATCCTGCTTACGTAACGCTAATGAAGGCAGCGCTGTATCATGTCAATTGTTTTTGTTGCAATAAGTGAAGTAAGATATCAGAGATCTGGAAACATAAGACAGTCTTTAAGCTATTTAAACAATAATTATCATATACTTGTAAACAGCATCATGGCCAATATAACCTGCTTTTCATGTTGAAACGGAATCGTAAAATAAAAACCCTTATACATACGTAGTTTTTAACGACTTCGACGAATATTTGTGTTGGAATTGGAAGACAATATAACTTTGTAATAAACAAATTGACAGACAAAGAGACGGAATGTCGGTAAACCATTACAGTTAGGCTAAGTTAAAAAAATTACTGGAACAATGTTGTATAGTTTTTTACACTCCATAACATAGGCGTACCGAGGGGGGGGGGTTTGGAGGTTTGAACCCCCCCCCCCATTGATTAAAAAAAGGAAAATTATATGATTTTTTAAAGTCTGCCCATAAATTACTTAATACAAGTATAAAGCGTGGAAGCTTAAAGCTCGTTATTTTGCATCTTTATTTTTAAAATTTTCTGGGGGAGGACCCCCGGACCCCCCTCTCCCTGGGGGTATTCCATACCCCCCAGACCCCGCGGATGTTATAACCCCCCCCATATGGTCGGCCTGGTTACGCCTATGCTCCATAATGATCTCCGGCGTGGTCTTGTGGTTAGCGTCGCTGACTACAGATCCGTCGGCCCGGGTTCGATCCCCGGTTACTGCGGATTTTTCTTAGGTAGGGAGGTCTGGAACGGAGTGTACTCAGCCTCGTGATTCAAATTGTGGAGCTACTTGATAGAGAAGTAGTGGCTCCTGTCATGGAAACCACCATTAACAGCCGTGGGTGTCGGCATGCTGACCATATAACTCCAATCCTTCCATCTGTCTATGGTAGATGACGCAGCGGTCGGGCGGTAGGGCTTTTTCCTTCAGGGATGTAGCGCCATTGAGTTTAGTTTAGTTTAGTGATATGAAACGGAATTAGAAAAATACAAAGATACAAAAATTAAAATTACAAAAATGCATGAAAATTGAGTTAGTTTATAAATAGACCTGGGATTTTAGGCTCTAAAAAAATTAGTTTTAGGCACCTAAAACAGGCTTTAAAAACAAGTAAATAGGCTTTTTAAAGAGAAAATAGGCACTTCAAATATGCTTTAAAATGTGTGAATAGATAGAAAATAGACTTTAAAATATTACAATATATACTTAAATTGTAAAATGGTCTATTTTTACTGCAAGAAATGTGGTATGCCTATTCTTAACAGAATTAACAGCAAAATTAGGCATCACGAACTATATTCACTTAAACAGATGTTCTTTCACTGGTGACTTGACACAGTAGTCCTTCCCCCTTAATCCTCCCCTTCCCCCGTCAGTCAGCATTCCTTTAGAGACAGTTGTTTGGAATAATCAAGTTTCTGTGAAAAACCCACCTCTGCTGTTCTGATTTTCATTGAGGGATGTCAATTACAAGATTGTAAAAATTACAGAAGTTGAATTTTATTTTAAATGTACAAAATAAACATTTTAGGCACCAATATAGTAAAATAGGCTCTCAAGGTCGAAATAGGCATTTTAGGGCACTATAAAACTCTATAAATTTAAGTGATTCATCATGAAACATCCACATATTTAAAAATTTTCATGTTATTTCATAAGGAACAAAATAGGCATCTGCCTTAAAATCCCAGGTCTATTTATATATGAACGCATTAGTAGAAATTTTGACTGGACTTATGCCCACTAATGAAAAAACTTGGACGTTCATAAACCATCGTATCTTAAGGACAGAAACACTCCGATAGCTACAATGCGTTTCACGTAAGAGTTGGCCAATCGTGCGATTTGTGCGTCGCGGCGGCCACAGCTCTAACCCCCGAGCGATCGGGTGAAATATCTACGATTTTCTGTTACAAGAGGCCGTATTGCAAAGAGCGCGTATTCAGAGTTAGTGGCTTATAACTACCCTTCAGAAACTTTTTTCGAAAAATTTCAAATAAAAGTTTTAGCTCTTGATATAAGCAACCCATCTGCAAAATTCAAAGAAAATCGTTAGAGCCATTTTCGAGAAAATCGCGAAAACGAAAATTTCCTCATGTAAAGTCCCCTTAAAAGTATGGGAAAGTTGTCGCCAATCTTCGGGTCATATCTTCAGAAGGTACCTGACCCAAATACAAAATGTTGTTTTCATACGATTTTCCGTTCTGGAGCTAGACTGTTCACATTCACACACATCCACACATTTTCATGAAAATAATATTTTTTTCAATCAGAGGCCTCAAAACGTGTATTTATGTTAAAAAATCAACTTCGAATATGGGGATCGAAAACAATACTTCCTTTACCTATAGGAAGTAATATTTTGATTGATAGGCCTATCTTACTTGTGCTTATTTTGAAAACTGCATAAAAACAGCAGAAATAACAATAATCTCTTTATACATAAGAGGCTTTGTCCTGACTGACTGACAGAGAATCAACATAGAGCCTAATCTATAATAGGTAGAGACTTGGGATTTTGACAGTACCTTCGTTTCATAATGTAGGTGCTCACTAAGAAAAGATTTTGAAAAATTTTGATTTTAAATGCGAAAAATAAAATGTTTTTGGGAATACTTAATCCCTTTTTACACAGAATTATCAAATCCAAATCACAGTTCACAAGACAACAGTGTATTGTTGGCATTGGTCTCAGATGGGTTTGGAAATAAATGAAACGGGACTTCGACAAATTAGAGAAGATATAGACATAATACATTGCTGTAAGTAAATATTGAAGATGAAATCCACGAAAATAATGCAGTCACATAACTTTCTCTACTCTGGACATAGAGAATACCGTACGAGGTATGGTAATATGTATATTATTATATAGCAGGTTTTTGGGGAGGGAAGTATGAAAGTGATGTTGAATTACTTTTTAATTTCATCCCCGAAACGGTTGTATGGTAACCTGAGAGTGAGAAATAAAATATTCTGCAAAGACAATACAATTTTATGTTACCGGAATTTCTGTTTCTTCTCATTTGAACCCGTAACAGGCTTGGTATGTAGAAGCGATGGGATGCATAATCCCACATACTCTATGAGCCATAAAAAGCCATATCAAGCGTTTTCTGAATGATTAGTTTGAGTGTAATAAGTCGTTCTTCCTGATTTCAAATTCTAAATACCTATATAACTTTTGCCTGTGACCTTGAACAACACAATTATTCCATACAGTAGAACTGTAAAAAATCTTGGTATGTACTTTGACTCTGACATGACATGGAATACACAAGTTAAACATATCTGTAGAAAAGTATTTTCTATTATGCATTCACTAAATAGACTGAAAAATTTCCTACCTGCTAAACTAAAGCAGACGTTAGTGCAGTCACTTGTGATGCCACACTTCGACTATTGCGATGTCCTGTTCACTGACCTAAGTTTTGAATTATCCTGTAAGCTACAACGTGTTCAGAATTCTTGTGTCCGTCACATATTCAACATACGTCGATATGATCATGTCTCAGGTTATTTTGAGCAATTATCCTGGCTTCGACTAAAGGACAGACGCCTACTACACTCCCTAACTCTACTCTATCAGATACTTAATAATACTGCACCTAATTATTTAGTCTCCCGTTTCTCACTGTTATCTTCCCAACATAACCGCGACACACGATCTCAGAATAACAGTCTACTGTCAATTCCACGCCATCAAACATCTCTGTACTCTGCCTCATTCACAATAGCCATCACCCGTATCTGGAACTCCCTTCCGCCGGACATCAGGGGTAGTCGGAGCCTACAGATTTTTAGGTCAAAGTCAATCAAGTATCTCGCTGATAACTAGACTGAATGTCTCGTTATCTAGCCTAGGTAAATTTATATTGTACACGATTTTCATGGCACTTAGCCTATATTGCTTTTATTTGTTAATTTCTTAGTTTTAAGTTTCAATTTTAGTGTATATTATAGTATAATATTATAATTATACACACATCCAATTATAATATAATTCTTTAATTAATTTGTTTTCTCGGCATATTATTGGACGCATTTTTGTCTTATGTTTTAATATAGGTACTTCAATATTGTATTATTATTTTATTTTTAGCATTTTGTATTATGTATGATATCTATTGTATTTGTTTTTTGTAAATTCCTTTTAATGTATTTTGTCTTTATCCTGGTTGAGTGGAAGATAAGGCCCTATGGCCTTAACTCTTCCAGGCAAAATAAAACATTATTATTATTATTATTATTATTATTATTATTATTATTATTATTATATAAGGACCTAGAATTTGAAAAACGAAAGTCCTTCATAAGTTAATTTCGAATTACAAAATACAAAAACCCGGGCGACGCCGGGCCTTTTAAGCTAGTAAAACATATAAAGATAAAGTCCTCTAACATGACTTCTACAAATTTCCACAAAACTAGTATAATAATCTAGCAGTGATAATAATTATGGCTTTTCCACTTGAATTGTGCTCTTGTGAAGCAGGCTTCGGGTATGCGCCTCTCTTCCCATAACTGTCTTACTCCGAAACTTTAAGAAATATTTATATTTGTGATAGCTTCTAGACGGCAGAGCATAAAATGGAATATGGAATTGAATTCTGAATATGCCTCAATTTTGTTTTACCTGCGTGCCTGTGTTAGAGGGAAGTTTTCTCTTCTTCAGTTCCCCATCCATCAGTTCCTTCATCTCATATACCGTACCTTCTCTCCTACACTCCATTCCAATATATTATATAACGTAAGCTGAGGAAATGTTTCCCAAATTTCATACCCCTTATGTCATTTATAGCGTAAGGTCTTACCTTATGAGCAATGATCGGAAATGTATATTACTAGGAGGTGCCCGCGGCTTCGCCCACGATAATTAATTGAAAAATTAAAAATTAATAGTATAATAATTATTACAATTACAATTACAATTACAATTACAATTTATTACTCCAAAGTACACGAAAAATATATACAAAAGTTGATACACCCCCCGAAGAAGCAGAGCTTGTGTTCGGGGGTGGTTCAGTTATATATTAGAAATACTTATACTAAACAATTACTTTAAAAAAATGCATAATTTGGAGAAGTATGACAAAATGTTATGTATGAAAGGTTAGAACATGTTCTATTTACAATACAAAGGTACGAAGCAATACAACAATAATACATAACAATTTATTTGTTCAAATTTTAGTAAAAACAAAGAAATTAAGCTCTATCCAAATTTTAAAGTTTAATATGAAAAATGTTATAACAGTAATAGTCGATAACAGAAGTAATAATTATATAAATTTTCTAATTTTAGACCTAAATTGTTTGTTGTTTAAGCTATTTAGATCAGGATGGTTGGTAATAAAGGAATTGAATAGTCTTGGGCCAAAACTTGAACAGTGCTTAGCTCCAGCAGTTGTAACATTTTTTGGTACAAGTAATAAATTAAATTGATTCCTTCGCGTGTTATATACGTGAGATTCTGACTTGTAATTGTCACGATGTTTATGAAAATAATCCAGTATGACGTACTTGTAAATTTGGTCTATGGTGAAAACGTTAAATTCAGAAAATAATAATTTGGAAGAATAGTCAGGAGGCTTAAATAAACAAATCTTTATGATGCGTTTTTGAAGACAAAGAAAAGGGCTGAGGATCGTTTTTGCAACTCCTCCCCACCCAATTATGCCATATTGAATAATAGAATGAATTAGGGCTTAAGGTCCTGAACTCACATTATATTTATTAACACTTAACACTAACAATTTATCAGCATTATATTTATTAACGCTTGCACGCGAATCATTCTTAAACTAAACCATTAATAATTAATGAAACAGCTAAAATTCCGGCTTTAGAGTATATTCCACGACATGAAAGCGCCCCCTGGGAAAACTATATCAGAATCGATTATGCAGTTCCAAAGAACCTGTGAACACACGCGTATTGTTTCTCAGCTGTTTATTGACATGAATATGATGTGAATTTTATTTTATCAATTCAGTGTAATTTTCAGAAATTATATAATGTTTAAGGGAAGGAATGGTTTGTTTGGATTATTATTATCAGCGATATTTCAAGAGATAAAACCATCAATATTTTACAGCTGTTGCCCCCGGCTTCGCCCGCCATTATTCATTGACTCTAGGATTTTTAAGAAAATTACACTGGTAGATTATTAAAAATGTTTGTGGTTCAGAGCTATGAAAATTGTAAGTAAAAATAAAATTAGAATATTTGTTCATTGTGTTCATTTCACTTAGGCCTTATATAATAAAGAAACGGTTTTCCTTCCTAATTTTGTAGTCGTCATGAAAGTTTAGACTGCGAGAGACGAACATCGCCGAGTATACCCGATGTCTCACGAAGCGGGCGAGCAAGCACGCTATTTAGGGCCGTTGAATTGTATAAGAGTAGATGTAAGTATGTAATTGCCAGGGCCCGGATTGTGATGACCTAAAATTGTTTGAAAAATGACCCTAAATTTTAAAGAAAATGACTTAATAATTATAAGAAAATGACCTAAAACTGTTTGTTTATTAGTAAAAAATTATTATTGTACACACAAAGTTATAGACTAGTTTGTACATAACTAGGAGGTGCCCGTGGCTTCGCCCACGATAATTCATTTAAAAATTAAAAATTAAGAGTATTATAATTATTAAAGCATTATAATGACTTGCACGCGAATCATTCATAAACCAAGCCATTAATAACACTGCCCAACAAAAAAAAACATTTTTTAAATGTTTCCTTCACTTCATGAGTCAATTCTTACTAATTTTGGGTTGAGAAAAACGAATATGACAAAGAAAATCTTTTATTAGCTCTAGTTTCTGAGATAAACAATAGGTGAAAGTTTTTAACTTTAAAGGATTAAGAGAAAATGGTAAATTTAACATCTATAAATATTAGTTACATAATGTGCTAACAACATTAAAAGTGTGACCGTTCTTTTATTAATGACAGTTAACATCCTAAATTGATTAAACAAAACCTACCATGCCGTTGAATCTACAGAGAATCAATTGGTTGCTTCATGAGATCGCTGTCTTTTGGCTTTTTCTCTTGTGAGTTCAGGAGCATCCCTATACACAAACCAGCAGTAATCCGCAAGCATTAGCGGCTTTGATACCTCCGTTTTATCACAGAAATATCCTGATGGAACCTTTCTCCATGCTCGTCACTGACAGCTCCACAACTAGGTGGGAAAAAAATTGAGATCGGAGTGGAGAAAATTAATTTTTAGGGACATGTTGCATCTGAGTTGATGGTATTTTTGTAGAAGTACTGTCGCCAACTGAGTGTAGTCATCATCTCTTTCATTCCCTAAAAATCCATGCATAACTCCCTTGAGAGCTTCCCAAGCTGCTTTTACTTCCCCTTCCAAAAGTAGGTCGAATGCAGGAACCTTTACAAGTAGACACATTTGTGGCCCAACAGAGATGCCTTCCTTGACTTTTGCATCACTTAGTCCAGAAAATTTCTCTCTCAAATATTTAAAAGCCTGGCCTTCTTGGTTCATGCCTTTGACAAAATTCTTTATCAAACCCAGCTTGATATGTAGAGGTGGAAGAAAAACATCTTTTGGATCCACAAGAAGCTCGAATGAGATCACTCAACTCCGATTGGCTCAATCTGTGTGGTTGATCATCTTTCACTTCAAAATCAGGATCGTGGGGTGTTGAAGGCTTGTTGAGTTCTTCTTCTTCCACACTTGCCTTCATTTTCTGCGTCCAACTCATAATTTTGGGGTGGAGTAGGAGCTGGTAAACTGTGTGAATGTGGAATAGGTGAAATAGCAGATGGACTGTTGCTTTTTTTCATTGACAATCCTGCCTTTATAGGCGGAGTCAAGCATAAATAGCAGTCATCTGTATGACTCCCGCCAAACCATAGGCACTGCAAAAGGCATTCATCGTTTTTTATTTGTCAGCCACTCGTAATAAAACTGAACATGAGTTGCAAACATATATGTGGGGCCCATGCCTTATCCTGGTTGTACCAAAATAATGTTGGTAGGCAGTCTTCACAAGAGGCATCAGATTGCGTTTTTGTGACGAAAATGTTATTTCACCATAAAAGTACCAAAAATTGTTCACTAAATTTACACATTTCCTTGGCATGTTGATGTAACAAATTTTGCTCTTTAAAACTCTACAAAACAAAAATTCTGCACTAATTACAACAGATACTCCGAAATTCACCGTCACAACATTGATGTTTACGTTTGTAATCTACCCACAGCTAGACTACTGTGGTATTTTGACAGTTGACAAGTGTGCCAACATCCAAAAACAAATTTTTCCGAAACTGAAAATTTTGACTATAGAGAATATAAAATGTCACTGTATCTCCAAAACAAGAGCTAATCGGTAATTTATATGGTGATTTCTGAATTCAGCAGGTGGAAATACATAAGAATCAGCTATTTTTGAGCCCGAAACATTTCCATTGTTGGGCAGTGTAAATAATGAAACAACTAAAATTCCGGCTTGATAGTACATTCTACGATTACAAAGCGCCCCCTGGGAAAACTATATCAGAATCAATTATGCAGTTCCAAAGGAACCTGTGAACACATAATACGTAGTGTTTCTCAACTGTTTATTGACATAAATATGATGTGAATTTTATTTGATCAATTCAGTATAATTTTCAGAAATTATATAATGTTTCAAGGGAAGGAATGGTTTGTTTGGATTATTATTATCAGCGATATTTCAAGAGATAAAACCATCAATATTTTACAGCTGGTGCCCCCGGCTTCGCCCGCCATTATTCATTGACTCTAGGATTTTTAAGAAATTTACACTGGTAGATTATTAAAAATATTTGAAGTTCAGAGCTATGAAAATTGTAAGTAAAAATAAAATTAGAATATTTGTTCATTGTGTTCATTTCACTTAGGCCTTATATAATAAAGAAACGGTTTTCCTTCCTAATTTTTTAGTCGTCATGAAAGTTTACACTGCGAGAGACGAACATCGCCGAGTATACCCGATGTCTCACGAAGCGGGCGAGCAATCACGCTATTTAGGGCCGTTGAATTGTATAAGAGTAGATAGATTGTAAAAACTGTAAATAACTGTAATGTTGTGAATGTTCTTTTCTCACGGAAATTTATACTGGCACTGAGGCACTGGTGAGTCAAACGTCGGCATTTCCTTTTGTTTGTCTGCCGTACTATATTATTGTTTATTGAGAGTAAACAGTAGTTTGCACTCTCAAATCCAAGCAGGTGGCAGACTCTGGTGTCAAGTCAATCTAATAACAATAGTAATATAATACAACATTTTGGCGTTTCTTTGATTGTCATTTCTGACTGAGACATTTCAATACTTTAACGCCGAATTTTTCCTTCTTGGATTAAACAATCAACACTTACTTGTAAATACATGAAAATGTTTAAATATGGAAGCAAATTACACGAAAATGACAAAATAATGACCTAAAATTGAAATAAATGCCCTAAAAATATAAAATGACAAAAAAGACCTAATAAAAATGCATTTCTATATCTACAGGCCATGATTAGGATTTATCCCCAAGTTGGCAATGTCTATGCAGCATCAATAAAAAGATGACATGTCATTAGAATCCGGGCCTTGGTAATTACATACGTATGTACGGTATATACATTAAAAAATAAAAAGGAGAGTTAAGATTTTATTAAAAATAGCAGAATAAATAATAACAAAATTTCATCTGATCGAAATTTTGCGGAGTTTATAAGCCCAAGTAGGCTACAAGTCTGTATGTGGAATTATATTGAAATTTGTATTTTATTTTGTATTTTTCCATCAGCGCCTACGAATTGGTAGTCCTGGAGCTTAAATTAATGTACCCGCGATCGCTTGCGCTGTTAGATTGGTCCTAACAATTGTATACGTACTTCAATAACTCGCTTATATCTTGCAAGAGAAAGTTGTTTTTCTAGCAATGACTTCTGCAACATCTGTGCTTCATTATTTGTGCGAGTCAACTGTAACATGATAACACACACGTGTCAGCAGCGGTATTATTAACAAAGCGGCGCTTTCATCCTGCTTATAAGATTTAAGTTTACACTAAAGCTCTATTCTCTGATTCTTTTTCACTTTCATGCGTTGAAATACCTCCTGTCTCCTAAATTACGCGATATCAATATTAGCCAATGGTCAGGCTTATTCACACTATGATGCTGATAGAGAAAGCAAAAGGAGATATTTGGTTTTATTTAAACAAAAGAAAGTAGATGGAAATTTATTTTGAGGCTTTGCTACGTGAGGAAGGCTATAAACGAAACAAGAGGGCCTTGGTTATGGTTCAGTCTTTTGTTTAACTGCCAGAATTTGAAAGTTTGTAAGTTTTTTTTGTGTACTGTCTACATCTTTAAAGTGCGTAGTAAGCTAGAAGCAATGTTGTGAAGGGTGGGAGAAGCCCATTTAGGGTGCTGAATCAATATCAGCCGTGCTCCGCTCTGCAAACAAATGTCTACCCTTCAAGTTCTTGGTATGTTTTTCTGCAAGGGGTGTCGAGGGTTGAGGATTAAATAGCTCTTAATACACAGAGTGTAGCTGGAAGAGGTGAAAGTGAATCACAGAGATGTAATCCTTACTTCATATCTTGGCTTACACTTATGAACAACTTCTTACGTAGGCCTACGTGAATTTAGCATACTATTTTTCTACGATAGGGAATAATACGCACAAGCGTTTAGTAGAAAAAGTTTCATAGTTCTGGAAAAAAAAAAGTTTTACAGATAGTGAGTAGAGTTACATGAGTACCAACTTAAAAAAAAAAGTTTTTATTTTTCGTAATATTACGGGCGATCGGTAGGCCTACATCGGTTACTGGTATTTTACATCTATTTTATATTATCAATTTTTTGCACGACGTAACTAATTAGTGGTACTTACGAATATTCTTGCCGTGGATCGTAACTTGACATTCCCACACGCAATCTGGTTGGTATGAAAACAAAAGAAATCTCCGTGCGGTAAAAATTACAAAAAGCACAAGTGCCGTAAGTAAAATCATCATAATACAAGCCTTTATGGAAGACCGGAACCAAGGCTCCCTAGTTTGTGGCTACTTTAACAGGACAAATATTCAGTCCCCATAACAACCAACACATGCGAATCACTTTCTGAAGTAAATATCTATCTTCAATAATGTGTATACATAATATTTTCAGCTAATATCTCAATTAATATAAATAAATTGATATACATAATCATCGTAAAAAAATAGCATGCACTACTCGTTCCGTAAACGCATAACGGATTTCGGAAATTGAAAAAACTCTTTCCTCGATCCGTATGCACCGCTTACGGAACTAGTATCGCAATATACTAACGTATAGTGGTATTTTTAGAGGAAGTGTTGGTGTTACTTTCTGTGCGCTATGCCCAGCGAAATCTACTGCACGCAGAGATCTGAAATTTTTAAAACATAGATGGACTGAAGGGTGGGCGAATGCACCTAGAAGCCGGATTTTTAATTTTAGCTTTCCTTAGCGAGTTATGAGTGAAAAACTGGAAGAAAACGTGAATTTTTTGCGCTATCGAAGCATTAGTTTTCGGTAATACATTTCAATTGTGAAAACAATAGCAGGTGGCTTTGATTTTTTGTCATAACTTGGTAATATAAGCATGTTTTCTCAACTTCAACTTGTGTCTTATTTTGCCACATTCAAGATCTATCTTCTCCCTCAAAAATAGAGAAACAGCTATGAAACTTTTCACATTATTATTTACAACATGTGTAATGAAATATCTAATCAATTTTCTTTATAGGCCTTAGTTTTTTTTTTTTTTAGAAAAATACATAGTATCAACCAAGGGCAGTTTTTTCATTTTTCTATGTAAAATATTAAACAAAATAAAAAGTATAAACAATATTTAAAAAAATTTATCAGTAAATTTGTAACGCAAGCGTCAAACAATGCCACATTAAAAATCAGGTTCAAATTTTGTTTATTTACTTATTTGAGCTGTGTGTTTACTCCGTTTAACTGCGAGGCCATATCAGGAGTTCGGGATCTGTGTCTATACAGTAGGGTAGGCCATCCAACTATTGCTTGTCAATTATTTCTATTATCAGTGCACTTTTATGGAGTAAATTCCAACTGATATTAATTTAAGTGGATATGAACAGGATAAAAAGTGAGGATGATTCATGGTATGTAAATATCCAATTCGGCATTTGCCTTTACGACTGTGGTAGCCATGAAGAAACCCATGTCAAATTGGCTGGCCACGGGATTTGAACCTGGGACCTCCCGAATGCGAGTCCAAGACGTTACCATCTCGGCCACCTCGCTCGGTTAATGTTTTTTAAAATATCTATCGAAGTAGGGCCTACATAGATTTAAAATTTTCATTAAAAATTTATTAAATTAATTAATATCTCAAATACAAATTGAAATATTAGAATAAAATTTTAAACTTTAGTATAAGTTTATATTTTCATTAAGTGTGCACAATTTCACGTTTCTAGGGCAAGTAGTCTAGAAATCCTTTCTCAATATTTCGGCCATCCCTAGAAGAGTGGATGGAAAGCGGATTGGAAGTTGTAAGGAAAAGAAAAATTAACCGATTAGCATAATCATGAGAAGAAGCGGACTTCTGATGGATGTAATCGAAGTAGTAATGGTGATAAGAAAACTTTATAGGAGAAAAATTGAGATACTGGATGACATCAAGAAGAAAAATTCCCTTTAGGCAAGCCTACAGGCTGAGGTAGATTTCAAAGTGCTAAATCTCGCCTTATAAGAGAGCTATCGAGAAACCAGTTATTGATTTGTAGAGTACTCATGAAGAGCTTTTCAAAGATACCACACAAGATGTGGTTTAAAAAAATTCGAATTTCCATCCCCCCACCCCGACTCGTACCCCCAAAACCCCCGAATTGTTGGTGTCACTGTGAACTCCATAGGGAGTACTCTAATTTATTCAAACAAAGTTTCCCTCTATACTTCATAGGGGCCGAAATATAAATGTTCTAAAATTTCAACCCCCTCCCCTCGGGCCAATTTTGCTCATTGACGAACTTGTCCGAACTATTGGGCCTAGAAATAACATAATAAAATTTCGTTCAAATATCTTCAAAATTACGGCCGCTAGCGTGTAAAGATATATATATATCACAAACTTTTTTTTGAACGGGCTGTGGTTTTGTACTTAGGGAGGCATGAAACGTAAAGATATGAAAGAATTTTTTGAAAGTCATGACATGGTATCGATTGCAATAGGTAGATTTTTCTTCGAAGTCTACCTAAAAGAAGCTAAAGAGATCAATCCTTAGAAGGTTTTCCGCCTATATACTAGTGTTATCTTACCACATTAACGAATCTAAGTCCGAATTTGCCAAGATTTGTGATGTAAATATATCAAATTTTACTATAGATTCTTGTACATAGTTTAATAAATTTACATAATTTATTATATTCCTTCTTTACTCAAAATTGTAGTTTAAAATTTTTACACTTATTGAGTTAGATTCAAAGTTTAAAAAAATATCTTAGTATAAATTTGATTGTTTATATTGATAAAAGGACATTATGTCATTCTAAAAATATTCGTCTTACAAAGACTCGTCAAATATGCAAATTATAATTCATTCAATTTTTAAAAAATGATTTCTAAAATTTATATACTGTATTGAGTACAATTACAATAAATACAATAATACAATACAATAGTGGTACATTTACAATTCTCTCCAGTTAATATATTACGTTAGGTTAAAAGATTTAAATTATTTCAGTATACTTGTCCTATTTACAATTATTTTGAGTTACTCATAAAACTCTTGTCTATAAATACTGTATATGCATTCAAATTTGAGAGTAATTTTCTTTTTACTCAAGTCTAAAATTATAAAATACCTGTTTGTTTCGTACAAGTCTTATTGTAATTTACACTTATTTTCTTTCTTGTAAGCAGATGATTTTATAGCGTTTTTTCTTGCACAACCCACAAATTCTTATCAGATTCGGCCTTTTTGTCGTTAATAGCGGTATATATCTTGGATATGCATTTCTTCAGTCCTAGTTGTTGTCCTGCTATTTAATCCGGTGCCTGTGAGGTCACAGACCTTATGAATAAATTATGATTGATTTTATACTATACTAGTTGAAATTTAGCTTAGCTTCATAATGAAGTTTATTAATAAAAGCCAAAGAGAGTCAAAAGATGCAGCAGATGATAACCTAGAAAGAGTTTGAAAATGTAATTTCACATGAATAGACCTGACATAAAAAGAGAGAAATTCCAATAATACAAATAGTAGGCGTTATTCATCAGAAAGTTATGCGAATGTCTGATTAATAATTTTAGATAGACATCCATGAATAGAACCTAGATTTCTATCTTACATTGTTAGATGCGCATTCTTTGTACTCATAAGATGAACAATTCTTTACAAATTGAATTGAATAGCTTATATTGAAGCTAGTTATTAGAGACTTGAGATCCAGAAGGCTTTGGTAATTGCTGTGCGTTTCCAAGGAGATGTACGAAGCTTGGCCTACTATATAAATATTATTTGGACGACATTGCAGTCGAGCTAAGCGACTTGTTTGAGTACTTTAAAAATCCTCCAATTAGTCCGCTGGAATATGTGAAGTGCTTCCAGTAAAGGGTTTGTCAGAACATACCTTTCCACGCTAATTTGCCTCTCGACTTCAAAAACATTTTAGCACTATTGTGTTACTAGACATTTCACTATGATTATTTAATCACTAGTCAGTATAATAATAATTTATGGTGTGAATCCCGTGGTCGGCCAATTTGACATGGGTTTTATAAGTGAAACTTCTTTAGCCGCGGTAGGGGTAAATCGAGAGCTTGTGTAATGTTCAAAAATCGTCAGGAAATTATTGTAACTCTCAAAATCGTTACGAAAATAGTGAGGTGTAACAAAACAAACTGCACAGAAAACAATCAACTCAATGATTAGGCTTATCCAAAGTTTATAAAATCCAAAAATTCAAAATTTAAAAAAATCCAAAATTAAAAAATCGAAAATCGAAAATAAAAAATTTAAAAAATTCATAGATCCAAAATTAAAAAATCGAAAATAGAAAATGAAAAATTTAAAAAAATCATAGATCCAAAATTTAAAAAATCCAAAATTAAAAGATCCAAAATTTTAAAATAAAAAATCAAAGATCCAAAATTTAAAGATCCAAAAATCCAAAATTGGAAAATAACAAAATTAAAAAATCCAAATATCCAAAATTAAGAAATTAAAAATTAAAAAAAAAATAAACAAAAAATCTAAAATCCAAAATTTAATAACAAAAAATCCAAAATTAAAAAATCTAAAATCGAAAACCGAAAATTAAAAATCCAAAATTGAAAAATTCAAAAATTGAAACAAGTTTCACTTCTGTCGCGTGGCGTTCCACGCACTCTTTTTTTCATGGTTTCCCCAGTCGTAAAGGCAAATGCCGAATTGGATATTTACATACCATGAGTCATCCTCACCATTTCATCCTGTATCATATCCATCTAAATTAATATCAGTTGAAATTTACTCCATAAAAGTACACCAATAACAGAAACAAATGACAAACAATAGTTCCATGGCCTACCCTACTGTACAGACACAGATCCCGAACTCCTGATATGACCTCGCAGCTAAAAGGAGTATAAAAATAGCTGAAATTGTATTGTGTGTATATGTGTATATATATATATATATATATATATATATATATATATATATATATATATATATATATATATACATTCATTTTATCGCACCTACGTGCACTTGTTTTTACGTAAATTACACTTAAACATTTTCATACCTGTAGCTTCTTTCTTTCAAATAAAAAATAATTGATCACAGCATCTAGGTATAAGCTGCATATGAGCAAAAGAAGATAACGAAAACAATATACAATCTTTGCATTATAAATAGCTATTATATCGACATTCTTCCAAGTAGGTGTAGGTGTGGGTGTTTTTAATCAATGAACAACAAGTTAAGTTGTATGAAATAATGTGTTTTCATTCTGCTCACTGGCAGCATGTGACATATTAATCACCGCACGTTGATGCCTTACGTGTCCAGTAAGGAGCTGATGTTTTATCAGATAAAATTGCATCATTTCAATCCGAGAAAGCATAATATTGTAAGATAAACGATCCTGATTGGTCTATATCCAAGGAATTGATCAACATTATTGGTCAATATAAAAAATGTGGCGCATGAGTGGAATAGTCCTTCTAATAATTATTATTAGAAGGACTATAGACCAATCAGGATCGTTTATTTTACATTATTATTAATTATTAATACCGTTAAAAGTTCTTCTTTTACCTTCGACTGTCTAAACAGTAATTTTCTGCAGGGACGTATTCAAGATATTTTTTCGGGAGGGGCCCGGAAATTTATGAAAATCATATTTTTAATAATGCAAATTATTACAAGGTGTCAAAGAAATATTAAGAAATTTATGGTTTAATTTTGCATATTTTGTTAGTTTTGCAATGATGCATCATATTTGCTCAATATTAAAATATTCGTGCATATTTAACCAATTTGTCACGTTTATAACAGCATATTATGAGAGATGTCAAATATTGTGCATATTTCTGTTAATTTAAAAAAGAAAAGAAGCTATTTGGCTAAGTGAATGTTTTGGAAACCAACTATAAAATTTGTTGATAGTAAATAGACTATATTTTTTTGTAACCGATTATATAATATTAAAGCAACGTTATATTCATTATTTTTCAATTTACTAAAATTTATTGCAATAACTTAACCTTGTTTAATTTTAATTTTTATTATGTCTTATACTATCTTTTAAAATTCGTGATGTAATTCAGCCAACAACAGAACGTCTAGTACAGTATTAAATTTACTTAATTAATAGAGCATACCTCATTTTTCCGGAGCATATTTGACAAATTTCAGGTAAAAATTCGATGTTAGGCTGAATTTTGTCAGGATGTGCAATTAAACTGTCTACTAGACCTATTTGTCAAATTCAAATGTTCTTATGTGCAACATATTAGCATTACTTTACGTTTCGGGGGGGGGGCTGTTTCCCCCTCTGAATACGCCCCTGATTTTCTGCAAATACAATCCACTCAAGGAAAAATAAAATACGCGATTACTTATTTAGTAGGAGCAGGCAACGCCTCCTGTATCGCGCGATAGGGAGACGCTAGGAGGCTTTGCCTGGGCTGTGCTACACTTGATGCCTACGTGTTTAGAGGCTCCTGACTTAATTAACGTGTTCATTGTGCGACAACACACTTGTTCAGAATTCACCACCAGATGGAATCACAGACGTCTTCATTTGTTTTGCTCTCATGCCTTCTCCAATTTTAACTTAATTAATAATAATCAATGGCAGTCACAAGTACGCTCGCTTCTCGTCGTTCTTTTGTTTCGGTTTACATTATTCTATTGATCTTAGAAATAAAGAGTTGATATTTTATGTATTTTTTAATAAAGTGAATAGTATATTGCGTTTGTAGGTTCGTAAATGCGCTTTGAAATTAAAAAAAAAAAAAAAAAAAAAAAAAAAAAAGAAGAGCTTGCGCCGAGGTTTTAAATTCCCGAGTTCTGTTATGCACTCCGTGTATTGCACACTAGTTTTTCGACAGAAGAGAATAATAAAAATATTACTTACATGAAATATTTTATTTTTATTTTTTTATTTCAGCTGTGTTTATACTCCTTTTAGCTTATAGGCTATATCAGGAGTTCAGGATCTGTGTCTGTACAGTAGGGTAGGTCATGGAACTATTGATTGTCAATTGTTTCTATTGTCGGTGTATTTAATGGAGTAAATTTCAACTGATATTAATTTAAATGGATACGATACAGGATGAAATGGTGAGGATGATTCATGGTATGTAAATATCCAATTCGGCATTTGCCTTTACGATTGTGGAAACCAAGAAAATTATCAAATTGGCCGGCCACGGGATTTGAACCTGGGACCTCCCGAATGCGAGTCCATTAATAGCTTTTTTCATGAAAAGTAAGAAGTATTAGGGACTATGTTATATATTCATTTCGACTTATGGATGGATTTGTAAAAGTGTAGACCTCTTTTCAAACTGAAAATACTATGACTGGGCATTCTGTCTTTATGTTTGTTGTGATTAGAGAATGTAGTACACGAATGAAAGCAATAGATGGCATCAAAATCTAAAAATCGACATTTCACACCCTGACAGATGTTAGAAACATGTTTACAGACTTATGGTTGTGTTTTCATAGCATTTTCACATATACGCATACAATGCCAAACATTTTTCAGAAACTGTTCTTTACAACTTCTCGGGTCAATTTTCCTTTCTTGAATTTCCTAAATCAATGGGGAAATGTGTGATGAGTTAGCTGTTCGCTTCAGTTTTTTCCCTATGTTCAGCGGGGGTCGGTATTCACCTAATAGAGTGATGGAAACCCCGAGAAAATCTCATTCGGATCGGCTACTACGAGGGTTCACCCGTAGCGGCCCGGGCACTTTGGGCAATTCCCATTCTGTGCTCGGTTTTCCCCAGAAGTCTGAGCATTCTCCTAGGAAGCGTTTCACTATCGGTTAATCGCAATTCCCGCTTTTCTAAGCATCGACTATTTTCTGTTGCTTTTTGATGCCTATTAAGTGTGTCGCTGATTTCGTGGAACAGAAAGAGACTGCAAGATTTATCTTACCAAGCGAGGTGGCCGAGATGGTGACGTATTGAACTCGCATTCGGGAGATCCCAGGTTCAAATCCCATGGCCCGCCAATTTGACATGGTTTTTTTATGGTTTCCCCCAGCCGTAAAGGCAATTGCAGAATTGGATATTTACATACCATGAATCATCCTCACCACTTCATCCTGTATCATATCTATTTAAATTAGTATATCAGTTGAAATTTACTCCATTAAATACACCGGTAATATAAACAATTGACAATCAATAGTTCCATGGCCTACCCTACTCTACAGACACAGATCCCGAACTCCTGATATAGCCTCTAAGCTAAAAGGAGTATAAACACAGCTGATATAATAATAAAAAATTCTATTAGATAATCTTAGGTTCGATCCTTATTCCACGGGTTTTCGCTCGAGTCTGGGAACAGTGAAAAGTTACAATATTCCTGTTCATGTAACAGAACCTGACACTGATCATGCGAACAGGACGTGCTGAGGGAGAAAGTTGTGTGAAGGAACAGGTAATTGTTCGTTTAAAACAAGATGGCGTGATAGTAAAGCAATGTTTCTGTCACTCTCTGCGTGATTACATGCCCTGGTGTTATAACTCGTCAAGAATCACAACATGACATCTAACCTGGAAAACTCTTGCGTCAAGTTAAAACTTTAATAAGGAAACACAGCGATCCATTTATTTCATTCTTGCACTGAACTAAATGGCCCTCATTAATGTTCCCTAAAGCAGTGGGGAGTTAGACCTCATTTTATTCTTTAAGTTTTCATGAAACCCATAGATTTAATAGTTATAGTAGTCGGTTACTCAATTTTCGCAAGGGCATAATAGAATTTTGCATCGTTCTTAGCGCTATTCGAGAAAGTGACCGTAAAAAGTTTCATTTTCTTAGTTTTCTTTTAAATTTTTAATAAATACAATGTTTTAATTATTTAGTTGTTAAAAAATCAGGTAAACTGATGTAACAAAGTGCCAGAATGCTTTTGTTTAATCAGTTATAATTGCAATTATGATGTACAGAAAATAAGTTTTTTTTTTTAAGTTGATTTCCGAGTTAAGCTCCAGATCGATTCATTGAGCAGGGCTTATAGAAGAACAAAGGCCTAGTTTTTTGTTTCAAATTAGATTAAAATTGTCCAGCATCAGCAGATCCATGCCGATTTGTGATACCTTGACAATCGCACTCTCACATACAAATACAAAACAAAACAGCCCAAAAAATGTCAAATTGGCCGGTTACGTGATTTGAACCAGCGACCTCCAGAATACGAGTACCAAGACATTCCCATCTGAGCCACCTTACTCAGTTTAAGGTTTTAGTTTGATAAGCGTATGTGAATAAATAGCGTTATTTGTCATAGCTAACTGTATTGCAATTTCCAAAGCCGTATATGAACACTGTAAAGTAATATGTTGTCATGATAATTGGTTTGCATTTGATAAATTATTTCTAATATATTACCATAAAATAGGCACTAAATTGGGCATTACTCCGGTACCGGTCAACCGATTTGGTCCATTATCAATAGGCTTCTTCCCATGAACATTATAAATACATATAGGCCTACCAAGTTTCATGAAAATCCGATAAAGCGTATTTGAGTTATCGCGCGTACAGACACACGGACAGACAGACGTTTTCCCTTCCCACACACAATCTCATGAAGTACCATACTGGCACTTAATAATTGTCTTAAAACATAAAGCAATTGGAATCATCACTTTGCCCGTGTGTGGGTTAAGCTGAAACGGTAGAGGCACTGAAAAATTCAACCTGCTAGTGTTTAAATAAATACAGAAATAAAATAAAGAATTGCGTGTTATGGCTTATATAGCCTTCTCCCAGCAAACCACTCGATTAAGCATTAAAATGACTGTAATTTCAAGTTAAAATTTACAAGGCTGTGTATTTTTAAATGGCAGTGTAATGTGACGTGACGCATAATTACTGAGCTGTCAGTACCGGCGCGAAGTCAGTTACTTGCATGCCACGTCATCCAACCCAACTCAATTCTAACTGTTATGCTTGCAGCTTTTGTGAATATTATATTGTAGGGAAAGTAAATATACATCAAATATAGTTATTAATGAATTTCATCTTCAGACAGGGTTAAAAAAGTTTTAAAATAGAGAGATTGTCCACCTTAGAACCTTTGTCGTTGCACTTATCTGGGGCCTTTTATAAAATATAAAATAACATAGAAGGCACAAGCACACGTTAAAAACACTGTTGTCATATTATTGATGGCCGGTTTCTATAAACTCTGGAATTACCTATGGGTGAATTATCCAATGGACAGAATTTACACAAGAATAACACCACACAAACACAAATAATTTAAAGATAGCAATCACTTACACTTGTGGCGAGTTTCTAGATAAATGTCCTCTGGGTAAATATGAAAATGACAGAAAAAATGTTCCTACAAACTCGGGCTAGATCTTTCCAAGGGTAAATCGTCGGGTTAATTTATCCTTTCATGGATGGCTGGATAAAATTTAACCTGTCATAAGATCAATAATAATTTAAACAATGAGAATCAAAGCCTTCTGAATTAAATTAACTGTACAACTCCAAGGCCTTGCTCATTATATCATTGTAGGTTAAATGGAACTAATTTGTCCATGGGTAATTTACCCATAGGTAATTCACTAGTTTGTAGAAACCGGGCATAAAACTTCTTCTACTGTTCTGAACTGAAGATGATGCAACTTGCATCGAAATGCATTTTCAAGTAATAGACGCATCTGGGACCAAGAAGAAGTTTTAATAATATGATGACAACAGTGTTTTTAAAGTGTGCTTGTGCCTTCTATGTTATTTTATATTTTATAAAAGGCCCCAGATAAGTGCAACGACAAGGGTTCTAAGGTGGACAATCTCTCTATTTTAAAATCAAATATAGTGTTAACATTTTCATTATAATAACTTTATGCCTACTTAGTGATCGATAAAAAACCTGATTATTAATAATTCATCAACAGTCATATCATAAATTAGTGTTTTCATAATCTGCAAAATTTACAGTCTAATCACATGACTGGCCGCCACTGCATTAGTTGATTTATTCAAAACTTCATTCTTAACAACGAAGATCCATTGTTTTGCATTTTTGCAGATGTTAGAAGTCAGGGAGATTTTATGTTAAAACAGGAAAAATTGAATCCATAGAACAAAATTCTCCTAGTAAATTTGCTTGTCTATGTCTTGTCTACGTCCCCGCTATACACAAGTGAAATATTTCGGTGTAATTCATTAACACTCTGTATAAGTTTATATATATTTTCTTGTTCGAGAAGGTATGCATTTTTTAGACAGATTTCGAAGAAAAATCTACCTATTGCAATCGATACCATGTCATGACTTTAAAAAATTCTTTCATGTTTATGTTTCATTCCTCCCTAAGTACGGAACCACCGCCCGTTCAAAAACGTATTTTGTAATATTTATATAGGCCTATATATATATCTTTACACGCTAGCGGCCGTAATTTTGAAGATATTTGAACCAAATTAATTATGTTATTTATAGGCCAAATAGTTCGGACAAGATCGTTAATGAGCAAAATTGGCCCAAAAAAGGGGATCGCGGGAGGGGGTTTATATTTTGAAAAATTTATATCTCGGCCCCTATGAAGTATAGAGGGAAACTTTGTTTGAATAAATTAGAGTACTCCCTATGGAGTTGACAGTGACACCAACGATTCGGGGGTTTTGGGGGTACGAGTAGGGGTGGGGGATGAGAAATTCGAAACTTTTGAAACCACGTCTTGTGGAGTATCTATGAAAAGCTCTTGATGAGTACTTTACAAATCAATAACTAGTTTCTCGCTAGTTCTCATATAAGGCGAGATTTTAATGATTGAAAAAGTGTTCTTTCCTCTTTTTTGCAGTTATTATTGCGGGTTAGTCATGCCAAGGCTAAAGAAGAAGAGTGCTGCGCAGCGACAATAAATTAAACCAAAAGCACTTCGAAATCTACCTCAGCCTGTAGGCCTGCCTAAAGGGATTTTTGTTGTTGTTATTGCTAAAAACAGAAAAGTTATTTTTGAATTTTTAATTTATAGAAAGAATGAAAGTCCTAAAGGCTAGCAATGTAGACGTTTAATAAGGGTTAAAACGCTGGTAGAGATTTGGAAGTTTGGTAACATGTGTTTTGATAGCAGATGGCCGTGGTCGTCGCTCCTCTGTTTTATTACGCAGGGGGCTCTGTAGAGAGCGTTTCTCTTTAAAACGCTGATGACGTGTCCATCCAGAAAGAAAATCCAGTTTGACAGTCAATTATGCGAGCCAGTAAATGTGTGGTGACAGCCAGGGCTCCAATCGTCATCCATGATTTGTCAGTCGTCATGGCTGATCACGCTCTGACATGGAGACAACACCAAACCACATCAACAATTCATTATTCCAATGTATACATCTATGTAAATAGAACGATCTGTCTTAAAAATGCAATTTGCTTACAATAATCTGCCTGCGTCATGTGTTATGTTACAAAATTGTGACTTTCCATTAATCCCAAGATACATGTGCTGTGCTTTGATACCCTTACTCAATGGCAATAGACAATTCCTAAGTAAGTGAAAGGAATATTATCTATTTTATGGAACCCGAAGGCTCATTGCCGCGCTTACCTGAGCCCGCTATTCAATCCTATTCTGTGCTAACTCTATCCAATCATCCATCGCAAATCCTACTTCCCTTAAATCTATCCTACTATTGTCCTCCCACCTACGTCCAGGTCTTCCATGTGGTCTTTTCCCTTCGGGTCTCCCAGTCAATGTTTTTGAAGTAAAACTTCTTTTCTCGCGGTTGGGGTAAATCGGAAAATCAGTCACACTCAAAACCGACTTGTTTCGGAGCGGACTGCACAGAAAACAATCAACTCAATGATTAGGAGTAATGAAAGGAAATTTTTCAGACATTACTTCCTCAATGGCAATAGACAATTCCTAAGCAATCTAAAGGTATATTATCTAATTTATGGAACCCGGAGGTTGATTACCGCGCAAATCCAAAATTAAAAATCCAAAATTAAAAAATACAAATTTCCAAAACTAAAAAAAAAATTAAAACATCCAAAAATTAAAACAATAAACTCAATGATTCAACTCAATGATTAAGCTTATCCAAAATTTAAATAAATTATCCGACATTGGTAAAGTGTGTTAAAACCACCGCCTTCTCGAGAATTACTCTGAATCTTTCTTTTCGTTTGACTGTGTACATTTTGAAAAAAGTTGAACAGCACTATAATCAACAAAGTCGTAGCAGAAAACGCATACGATTTTAAATTAAGTGCATGATAGAACTGATACGTGTGAACCTATGGTAAAATCTATTTTGCCTTATACAAACTATAATTCTCATAAAAAGGCACACACAGACTTTAAAAAACCGATATCAATTGCAGAAAGAGCAAGAGGATACCGTGAGAGGATGAAAGTGACAAAGAAAAGGAAAACTGAAGAAAATACATAAATATAAAGCTTTACTTCTGTCGCGTGGCGTTGCACGCACTCTTTTTTTTAGATATGTCTTTCCTCCCCATGCGCGCAACATGTCCAGCCCATTTCATCCTCCGTGATTTAATTTCCCATACTATGTTCGGTGAAGAGTACAGATTATGAAGCTCGTCATTATACAGTTTTCATCTACATAAATGTTTTCCTAAGCCCCCTGTTTTCGAACACTCAGATTATGTAAGGGGCCGTGACTCACATCCATATAAAGTTCCAGTCCACTTTCTGGTATTATTTACACGATCTCTCTTAATTTAATTTGAGTTTTACATTTAATTGTATTATTCATGGATCTTTTGTTCTAGTGAGGAGTATGTGAATTTGTAAATTTCCGTCTTTATCTCAAGTTGTTTTGTAAACTCAACATAATTTTTTCTTAATAATTACTTGCCATATTATTGACTGTTAATGACATTTATTTACAATTAATATTGAATGGCACCCACACATGGAAAATATTAATTAAATTCTGTGTTTTATGTACCATATATTCGAATGCATTCACGGTTTAAACAGGCGAGGGACACCAGGTGAACAGATGTACAAAGACTTTTCGAAAACAATTTTTGTTTACTTCTAGTCATATGAAACATTTTGTCCATTTTTTCTCGATTTAGAAGTTTATCTGTTGTACTACTTATTTCGGAAATGTTACAAAATATACGTGAACTTAAAAGCAGTAATTTTGATTCTCGTATTGCTTTGGCAATGGTATAATGACTGGTTAATTTATACATTATTTTGCGTAATTTCGTTCGCGAGTTTTATAGTATTATTTATGTAGATAATTTATTGTTTAAACAAAGGAAATTCTATGGTTACCAAACATAATCTAACAATTACCACCACATAACATAATACTTAAATATTTAGACACGTATGAATAGTCCTGACAATATTAGGATAGATCTAAAGGAAGAAGGATTTGGGAGGGATGGTTGGATGGAGTTAGCACAGAATAGGGTTGAATGGCGAGCTCAGGTAAGCGTGGCAATGAACCTTCTGTTTCCATAAAATAGATAATATTCCTTTAGTTTACTTTAGAATTGCCTTTGGGTTACTAAGTAGGAAAGTATTTTATATCTACTCTTATACAATTCAACGGCCCTAAATAGCGTGCTTGCTCGCCCACTTCGTGAGACATCGGGTATACTCGGCGATGTTCGTCTCTCGCAGTCTAAACTTTCATGACGACTACAAGATTAGGAAAACTGTTTCTTTATTATATAAGGCCTAAGTGAAATGAACACAATGAACAAATATTCTAATTTATTTTTACTTACAATTTTCATAGCTCTGAACCACAAACATTTTTAATAATCTACCAGTGTAATTTTCTTAAAAATCCTGGAGTCAATGAATAATGGCGGGCGAAGCCGGGGGCACCAGCAGTAAAATATTGATGATTTAACTCTTGAAATATCGCTGATAATAATAATCCAAATCAATCACTCCTTCTCTTGAAAAATTATATAATTTCTGAAAATTACACTGAATTTATCAAATAAAATTCACATCTCATCCATCCGTCAACAAACAGTTGAAAAACGATACGTATTATCCACCGCCGTCTCGAGAATTACGCACGAGAATTAGCCTATACAGTTTAGAAGGCAGTGGTTCACAGTTATCTTTGGAACTGCATAATCGAATCTGAGATCGTTTTCCCAGGTGGCAATTTCTAATCGTGGAATGTACTCTAAAGCCGGAATTTTAGCTGTTTCATTAATTATTAATGGTTTAGTTTAAGAATGATTCGCGTGCAAGTGTTAATAAATATAATGCTTTAATAATTATTATACTATTAATTTTTAATTTTTCAATTAATTATCGTGGGCGAAGCCGCGGGCACATCCTAGTGTTATACAATTTGCCACCTTTTCTATGTTTGCTGCATTGTGCAAATGCCCAGCGGTTTATGTTTTTTTGTTTTTGCGGTCACAAAGACCTCAATCCATGGATAAGGGACATAGGCGTAACGAGGGGGGGGTTGGGGTTTGAACCCCCCCTCATTGATTAAAAAAGGATAAATTGTATAATTTTTTTAAGTCTGCCCATAAATTACTTAATCAGAGTATAAAGCGTGGGAATCTTAAAACTCGTTATTGTGCGTCTTAATTTTTAAAATTTTCCGGGGGAGGACCCCCGGACCCCCCTCTCCCTGGGGGTATTCTATACCCCCCAGACCCCGTGGATGTTATTACCCCCCCCCATATTGTCGGTCTGGTTACGCCTATGATAAGGGATAAGATACAGTACGAATAGCCAGTGGCGGATCGTGGGTGTAGGAACAGGGTGTTGCACTATTGTACGGTAATTATAATTCCTTTATTGCAACCAATGGCCATAGTATGATGAATAGAGCTCTGATGGAATATGTGGCAGGGGAAACAGAAGTACCCCGAGAAAACCTGCCCCGACCCCATTTTGTCCACCACAAATTCCACATGGATCCACCAAGATTCGATCCCGGGTCCCAGCGGTGGAAGGCGAGCAATCTAACCACTCAGTCATGGGGGAGGGGGTGGTTTTACAGGAATTAAATACATAACCTGATAATATATAAATAGTCGCTTTGCTCGTTCGGGGCTAAACCTTCAAACTCCCAATAGGGGCTCTGCCTCTCTGTGTGGTTCTAAGAAAAAGTTTTTTTTTTGTTTTTTGTTTTTTGTTTTTGTTTGTTTTTGTTTTTTTTAAACTGACACTAGAAGAGATACATTAATTGCATTTAGACTGCCGTAGCCCATAATAACTACTTAGCCATACTAAACCTTAAAAAAAACTGTGGAACGACTTTAATATTTTTCTGGGGTAAACATTTAAAATTTAGAACATTCTGGAATTTTCTCGTCGGTTACACGCTAAAAGCTATAAGTCTGTCAAATTTCAGATTTCTAGCTCATGGGTAAGTGGTTAAACATTAGGTTGGGTTCGTTCCCCGGTACTTAATCGAATTTTTCTGAAGTAGGGAGGTCTGGAATGGGGTGTACTCAGCCTCCTGATACAAATTGAGGAGATACTTGATTGAGAAGTAGGATGTCGGATAGTAGGCCTAGTCCCTCTAGGGATGTAGAGCCAGGGAGTTTAGTTTAGTGTCTAATAGATAGATGAAATTAGCAATATAGGTTTCGCCACAAAGTGACTGCATTGGCAATTGGCATCTGTGAGGGACTTCATAGTTCATAGCTCGCGCCCTAACTTGCTAGCAGACAGCAGCCGACACGACGTACTCTAGCGGTTGTTCGCAGAGTGAAAGCGACAACCAAAACCTTTAAACCCCGGGCGGGTTACCACGAAGTCAAGCCTCTCGCACCCGTTACTAGCCGGCAAGAAGAGGCAGCAAGTCGTGGCTTTTCTAATGCAACAACCCCGCGCATTTAAATGTTTAAATGATTTAAACTTGTTAAATATCGCGTGAAGCGTGTTTATAGATAATAAAAACCTACCACAAGGACGATTTCGAAGTAGTTTAATAGTAGGCATATGCAGTACTATAATAAAAAAAATCAAAATATTCTTTACATTAAAAACTGGTCGTTGTGCAACACTGCAACATGATCAGAGGCCGCCACTGCGAATAGCCTATGGAGAGTTATTTTTAAATAGGGGGATATTTCAGTTGAAGTGTGTTTATTTATTTGTATATTTCATAATTTCCAAATGCTCTGTAATTCGACTAAAATTCTTAATTTTTCTACAGCCTTAAGACTTGCGCCATGTTCTAGGTTTTTGTTGGCAACACATAAAGTCGATACAACTAATTTGCAAAAGTGCGTAACTCCACTTTCGAGAATATTTTATGTGTTGTACAGTTTCACAAAATGCTAATACTAGACGGGCTTATGGAGTATAGCTTTAGGACTATACCAGATTGGCGAAAGTTGTCAGTGCCGGAGGCTCTGTATGGGGTATACCCTGTCTGCAATAGAGAACTTAGAGGGAGAAGATGCAAGCGAAGAAGAACGGCGTTTATTTTGGGTGTCTGCCAAGGCTCCGGAATCCGGGATCTGCCCTCGGACCGGAGGTGAAGGAGAGGGAGAATAAGATAGAGAGAGATAGAAAGGGGGGTTGAAGGGTGATGGGAGGGTTGGGGGGGTGGCAGCGAAGTGGTGGAAGTCGCGAGGATACGGAAAATGAGTGGAGGGATGTTTTTGTTCAGATCCGGAATCTACCACCAAAAATGTTTTTTATCGTTTGGCGACAAGGAAGCAAGAGGGAGGAAGGGGGGGGGGCGTACCCCTTGTGAATGTCTTACACACCACTTGGCGCGGAAAACACACAATGCGATTGCAAAAACACTGGTTTTCGTGAAAATCTCTCCTCTCGCATACTCCCACGTGGTTAGGCTGCATCCAACACACATTTGCATTTAGATCCACACAGCGCTGCTGGTTTATTGGAAACTTCGTTTTCTGGAGTAGGTGAGAAAAAAGGGGAAGCTTATAAATCCTGTTACGTTTGTTAAAGCTGTGAACTATAAAGAAAAACAATTTAAAACACTTCCAGATTCCTGTTTATTAAGTGCCAGAATGGTACTTTTATAAGATTCTGTGGGGGATGGGAAAATGTCTGTCCGTCTGTCTGTCTGTACACGCGATAACTCAAATACCCTTTACCAGATTTTCATGAAACTTGATATACGCATTTATAACGTCCGTGGGAAGACACCTCTTGATATTGGACCAAATCGGTTGACCAATACCAGAGTAATGCTCAATTTAGGAGGGACATACAGCTTTCGATGCTGAAAAATAGGTGAAGTTAATTCTTTTTCCTCATCAATGAATTGCTCTGTAGCCTTGAAATCTGGCATGCTCTTTATTGACTAGTTCTGCAATTGCATACTTTTTTCAGAATTAATTTAACTATTACAGTTATGGGTAATTACCATTACAAAATGGCAGCCAAATTTTGTGCACTGAAGTGCCGTTTCCCTGATAATTTTCATAAATACCAATATTTCTGAGTGATTCATTTTTTCTACCTATTTGTAAATATCATATGAACAACATAACGTAGAATCTTTGGATTATCTTCAGTGTGAATATTTTTTAAGAAATAATTCATAACTTGTTAATTATTTTTTTCACAAATTTTACATAAGAAATATTAAAAAAAAAAAAACTATTACAGTTAGTT
Source organism: Ectobius pallidus (assembly GCA_964059195.1). Lineage (NCBI taxonomy): Eukaryota > Metazoa > Arthropoda > Insecta > Blattodea > Ectobiidae > Ectobius > Ectobius pallidus. The sequence continues at coordinate 9,728,882 of CAXKWD010000002.1, forward strand.
TTTTCTGTATTAATTTCCAAACCAACATTCTAAAAGATTTTTTTAGATTGTTAGATATAACATTTTGAATAATATGAAATTGATATTCTAATGTAACATATACAAATTTTCTTAGTTTCAATACATTAAATTGTTTCTATATGAGAAGATACAACATAATTTATATATTATAGTTACAACACGTAGATTGTAATTTTTATCTTCCTATAATGTGAACGTTGGATGGTGAACGATTAAACTCGGACTTTCATTTCTCTTATGGAAATTGGACCAAGTACAGATCCCTGTGGCGCCACATCGTTTCATTGCGTTTAATGGCAATAGCAATTTGTGGCATGACTTTTGTATCCTTCAAGTAACGATATAAGGAAATAGTGTATTGAAGTCTGGATAACATTGTATTCCAGACACAAAACATGGATTACTTGAATAAATTGGTCGAATGTGAGTGAATTGCTGGGTACGGGGATAGCAATTTATTTATTTGAACGTGGTTGGGATCGATGGAAGGACATCTGGAAGCTTGTTCTGTTCATGAGAAAGGTTTCAAGTTGATGAGAGCGATGCAACATGAGCAGTCCATTAGAAGTTGGTAGCCATGGGCGACGGTCACTTTACTTCTTCCCCTCCCTCCCCACGGCCCCCTGCTAGCGCTGCTCAAGCTTTTCTCAGATACCACGAGTTTATTTCATATTATTGAGAGTTGAAAGTTGAAAGTTGATTTATTGTCTTCAATAAATGTTACATACGGAAGATTTAAATAAAATTAAATAAATTACATGCATTTATAGTAATAATAGGAATGAAATTTAGAAAAAAAATAGAAGCAAGAAAAAAGGAAAAGAAAAGTGCCAGATAGAGTTAATAGGCCACTTATAAGAATCTATTGAGTTTTAGACCACGGTTTCTGGAGAAAGTTTGATAAGCATATGTGAAGAAACAAATTGGGTAATTAGAATTTTAACAGAACGAATATACAACACATTCCTCACTACAACAGTATAGGCCTTTTCCTTTATTTTTGTCAATACATCTGAAGTCATACAAAAAAGCAATAAAAATTTAAAATATCCAAAAATTTTCCATACTTATGGGGCAGCTCTAAACACCGAATTTTGTAAGCTTATGGCAGTTTTATGTGCCAATATTCCTGCAAAATTGTACGATTTTGTCTGTTCTATAAGTGTGTCAAACATTACAAAATATGCGGAAAATATACAAAAAATTCTTAAAACAAAAAATCTAACTCAATCTAATGTATAACCGATGGAGATACTACAAAAAGTCATAGGACCAAACTTGTAGATCTCTCAAAATCCGCCACTACTATTACAATCGTCTTTTGTTACGACATGCAGTTTAATTAGGCCTACTATAAGCTTCGAAGGTGGATATATACATACCTTAAAGTTGCATCCGCCATTTTGAATGTTTTTCAGGGGGTAAAAAATAATAACGAATGGGATCGTTTTGGAATATTTACATCGGTTACAAGCTATAAACTGTGAGAATGCCAAATTTTAATTTTCTGGCTCATTCGGAATTGGGCAAGATTGGGTAAGATTTTGTAATGTTTGGTTAAAAAAGAAAATCCTAGCAGCTAAAACAGAATGTTCTATGCAATTAGCCGTTATCCAGTTATTTCTCCCAGCTCTAAAATGAAAGGTACAGAAAGTTATGTGAGTATATTATAGGAGAAAAATTCCCCCGACACTGGGACTTGGACCCAGGACCTTTGGTTATTCGCGCCAATGCTCTACCATCTGAGATAAGCCGGAGTTCAACTCACAGCGCCAGATGGAACCTCTCTCCTATGACTGATTACCCTAATGGTCTACCTCACAGACAGACAAGTTATATCATATGTAGTACTGTGAGGCTCACTGAGTAGTGATTTTTGTGACCGGGCTCCCACTGTTATTGTACAGTTAACATTCAAGGTGGATATATATATATAAGTATTCATGAACCACAGATTATTGTCTCTGTTGGACATTATATGTTGGCTTAGCTCAGTTGGTAGAGCATTAGCGCGAATAGCCAAAGGTCCTGGGTTCAAGTCCCAGTGTAGGGGGAATTTTTCTTCTATAATATTCTCATATAATGTCCAACAGAGACAATAATCTGTGGTTCATTAATGCTTATATATCTATCTATGTGAGTGTTTTATAAGAAATATTATATTCTGGCATTATTTTTCATCCAAATGTTTGGTTAAAAAAAAACCCTAGCAGCTAAAACAAAATTGCCAATGCAAATAGCCATTATCCAGTTATTTCTCCCATCTCTAAAATGAAAGGAAGAAAAAGCTATGTTTTATCACAAATTTTAGGCTGTATCTTGGCAACACTTTTCTGACAAATGACGAATGTCTTTATTCTGTATTCTAAGCGTTTTGTTTGTGCCCATTGCTGTAGGCTACTAAGTAAGACAAATGAAGGGAGATGTTGATATTGGCTGAATAGGATGGATCGGAATTTATGATGACCACACGCGTAGAGATGCACCTGGACAGTCTGTGTGTCTCTGTGTGTATGTGTGTGTGTGTGTAATTTGGTTGCGGTGTCCTCAGCTTTGTGGTTGGCAGCACTGGACAATCATGTTGATGTCAGGTTGGCATTATGTCCGCCACACCTGCAAGCTCCCCGTAGACATAGGCAACACGCGTCACTCCGTGTTGCGGTCAGCAGAATTACTCTGCAAAGATAAACTGCAACACTAACACTGTCATAGAGAAAGAATCCTCATTATAATCGCAGACAATTGGCATGTACAGAGTGTTAAAAATCTATATACAGTCAACCCTCGATATAATGAACTCTTTACAGTGAGCCAATAAATGCAAGTGAACGGATCTTCTCCCATATGAAAAAAATCCCTTTAGGCAGGCCTACAGGCTGAGGTAGATTTCGAAGTGATTTTGCTTTAATTTATTGTCGCTGTGCAGCACTCTTCTTCTTTAACCTTGGCATGACAAACCCGCAACTGCAAAAAAGAGGAAAGAACACTTTTTCAAACATTCAAATCTCTCCTTATATGAGAGCCATCGAGAAACTAGTTATTTATTTGTAGAGTACTCATCAAAAGCTTTTCAACGATACCCCACATGACATGGTTTCGAAAATTTCGAATTTCCATCCCCCCACCCCCACTCTTACCCCCCAAACCGCCGAATCGTTGGTGTCACTGTGAACTCCATACGGAGTACTCTAATTTCTTCAAACAAAGTTTCCCTCTATACTTCATAGGGGCCGAGATATACATTTTTGAAAATTTCAACCCCCGACCCCCCTTGGGCCAATTTTGCTCATTAACGAACTTGTCCGAACTATTGGGCGTAGAAATAACATAATAAAGTTTGGTTCAAATATCTTTAAAATTACGGCCGCTAGCGTGTAAAGATACAGTACATACATACATACATACATACATACATACACACACACACACATATATATATATAAATATAATAGAACGGGCGGTGGTTTCGTGGATATGATGTTTAGGCAGAATTTGTCGCACTGTATAAGGTATCGTTGAGAACATGTACTGTTTATTGTTACCATAGCAACAGATAATGATTGTGGTGGGACTGCATTTTTAGTCATGGCCCTCTACGTAAATAAAATTTATAACAGGCCATGCTTAAGGGAAAAAAGACTGATTATAGCATGCATTGTTTATTGTTACTATAGCAACAGATGACATAAATTTAGTTACGTAAAATTTCTGGTATAAGTTCCATTTATACCTTATACATAAAAGTAAGGGCTTTTTAATGACATAAACACTTTTGCTTCAATACGGCAGGATATGTTTTTTTTTAACGAAATGGAATAACGAAGAGGTGGTTTTCAACAAAAACTGTTCCTTTGCCTGACGGACAGTTGAAACAACGAACTGGGTTAGAGCGGTGGAGTCGGGGGGTGGGGGGGTGTATAAAGCTAATTAATTAGTTGCTGCTAGGGTGAAATCCGATTGCTCTAAAAAGGAACAGTTAGTTTCCGATGAACCGTTGTTCTTCAAGCCCTTGACACTCGTCGGGGTCGCCGCTGTTTGAAGTTTCGTGTGATCTCCACCAGGGGGGCGGCAGGGGGGGGTGGGAGGGGGGTGTTGTATAGGTGAAGCCCTTTGTTCATAGCTACGGGAAAGCTCCCATTCATTAAGCTATCCGAGTCCTAACGAACTGAGAGGGAAAAAAAGTGAAAGAGAGAGAGAAAAAAAAGAAAGTAGCAACAATGCACAAAGCAGTGATGATACTGCGCCTGTTCAGCTTCCAATCCATTTAGCGGTTTCACGGCTTATCACGTGTCTCTCTTCTTTTTTTCTGTTGTATACAACATTTTTGTAAGTTACGCGAGACGCCATTCTTTTGTTGTAAGTTTTGATACAATGTGTGAGAGAGTTCATCAGATATTGTCAATGCCTCGTTCTGCTATCTGTGTGTGTCTATTCATACAAGACAAATGGGGTCACTGGTTTAATCTGTTGCCTACCACCTCAGTTATCCGGAATTTGATTATCCGTTGTGGTTGTTCAATGGCGTAAAATAATTTGAAATATGACTTTTAGACTTTTTACGCTTGAGTAATGAGAATTACAGAGGTTTCGAAATGATTTCTCTTTTTTATCTTCTTGTCCTTGTTTCTAAAAGCTGGGATTTATGAAGTTTGGGGCCTTATGCCAGTCTTTAGGCCCCATAATATTGTTGTTAAAATTGCTATTATTATAGACTAGCAGGTGACCGCGGCTTCGCCCACCAAATTCTAACATTAAAAATTAAGAGCAAAATAATTAAAACATATCTATTAACACTTACACGGGAATAATTCATAAACTAAACGAATAATAATTATAATGAAAGAGCTAAAAATTAGGCTTCGGAGTGCATTCCACGATTAGAAAGCGCCTCTATTGTATTTGACATTATAAACAAACGAATCGACTATGGTGAGCTCACAGAATCGAATCGATCGATAATTTCATGCGATATATTGAAAAAATCGCGATGCTTTTATTTCCAAGTTATGGGGAAATAAATGCAAAGCCACCTGTAATTGATTTGACAATTGAAATGTATTTCCGAAAACTGATGCTTGGATAGCGAAAAAATTACATTTTTTGCCAGTTTTTCCACTCATAACTCGCGAACGAAAGCGAAAATTAAAAATCCGGCTTCGAGGTGAATTCGGCCACCCTTAGCCCATCTTTGTTGAAAATTTCAGATCTCTGCGTGCAGTAGGTTTCGCTGGGCATCGCGCACATACAGACAAACACTTCCTATCATTATTATTGATTAAGCTCTTATGTTATGTATATGACTAGCTTAAAAGACCCGGCGCGGCGTCGCCCGGGTTTTCTATTTTGTAATTGGAAATTAACTTATGAAGGACTTTCAACTTTTTAAATTCTAGGTCCTTATATAGGCATTTATAATTTGAAATAGGAAGAACGACTTATCACACTCAAACTATTCCCTCAGAAAACGCTTCATATAACTTTTTATGGCTCATAGAGGATCTTGAATTTTGCATCCCATCGCTTGTACACAGCAAGCCTGGTAAGGGTTCAAACAAGAAGAAACAGAAATACCGGTAACATAAAATTGTATTGTCTTTGAGGAATATTTTATTTCTCACTCTCATGTTACCATAAAACCGTTTTGGGGATGAAATTAAACATAAATGCAATATTACTTTCATAGATCCCTCCCCAAAAACCGGCGATAAAATAATATACATATTACCATACCTCGTATTGTTCTCTTTATGTCCAGGGTAGAGAAAGTTATGTGACTGCATCAAATTGTTCGTGGATTTCATTCTTCAATATTTATTTACAACATGAATTATATTGATAGCTTCTCCAATTTTTCAAAGTCCTATTTCATTTATTTCCAAACCTACCTGTGACCAATGCCAACAATACACTGTTTTCATGTGAACTGTGATTTGGATTTGATAATTCTGTGAAAAAATGGTATTATTTCTCCTCTAAAACATTTGATTTTTGGCATTTAAAATAAAAAAAATTCAAAATCTTTCTTAGTGAGCACTTACATTATGAAACGAAGGTACTGTCTATTTTCCAAGTCTCTACCTAATATAGTTTTAGGCTTTACGTCAGGACAAAGTATTTTATACCTATAGAGATAAAAAATGCGATAAAATGACATAGTCAATAAATAGGGTAGCGGTAGTCATGTGAGTGCTTTCTAGCTTGTCGAACTAGAGCTCATGGCCCACTATAACATTATATTCCAAGAAACAGTTGATATAGAAATTGAAATGAATAGAGTTTTTAGAATTGCAGATACGAATGAGTTTCTGGGAATCCATTAGAGGAGGCCATGAACAGGCCCTTGAGGTAATAACTATGGGGAGGCGTTGGATGTCACAGCTGTGACGACACACCGTGACAGGTGTCGCATTTGCATAGAGGTCGCTGTACTACACGCGTTCCATTCCAAATTGATCTCTACACCTGGTAAATATACCACACTTAATTCATAGCCCTCTCGTTTAATACAGACTTCACATTCCTATTTCAAAATAATTATATATAGCCTATATATTCATATATGTTATATATGATATTTATATTATTTACTCAACTGCTAGATGTTTTATTTAAATAAGTATTTATCAGAAATAGTATATTGCGATACAAGTGCCGTAAGGCATGATTACGGATCGAGGGAATAGTTTGAAAACACGAGGCGCTTGCGCCGAGTGTTTTCAATTTTCCGAGATCCGTAATTCGCTTACGGCACGTGTATTGCATGCTATTTTTTGCACGATGATTATTTATATCAATTTAATTATAATAATTGTGATATTACCTGAAAATATTATGTATATACATTCTTGAAGATAGATGTTTATTTCAGAAAGTGATTCGCATGTGTTTGTTGTTATGGGAACCGAATATTTGTCCTGGGGGCCTTGTCCATAAAGGCTTGTATTATGAAGTGTATCGTAATGAATTATGACGTGGCGCAAGCACCGCAAGTAATTTAACCGCATCGCAACGCCCATAGCAACAAGATTGCGTGGGAATGTCAACTTTCGATCCACGGCAACAACGTTCGTAAGTACCACTAATTAGTTAAGGAGTGCAAAAAACATTTTAATGGATGACAGTGCGTTATTTATGAATTTACAATATAAAACACGCCTATTTTGTTACTAAAGAAGTAAGTAAATTTATACCACTTGGACCCCTTAACAGCGAAAATATATCTTTCTGAACTGGCATGCCCATCAAATTGCCGCTAGCAACTATGTGCCATTTAAAAAGAAAGAAAAAATCTTTATTGCTACAAGACAAAATGCTGTGGTGTTTACAATAAACCTGAATTAAAATGAACTATGAACACTTGGCGGAGATTCTCACATAAAAACGATTGTCTGTTGTCTGGAAGCAACGATTTGTACATGGAAAAGCTCCTCTGTACCCCCAGTGAAACATGATCTATAATGCCGAAAATGACCTAAAAATTTCCAAAAAAACGATATATCTTTTGAAAATGACGAACAATGCAAAATAAACCAAAAAAATACAAAAACAAATTGTCCTTATTTAATAAATTATTTAATTATACACACACACACACACACACATATATATATAATATATATTCGAGCTATCTTTCAATGTTCATATAATAAAGATCAAAATCACAAATTGCCTTGCCCTAATTATTGTTGTTATTATTATTATTATTATTATTATTATTATTACTTACTTACTTACTTACTTACTTACTTACTTACTTACTCAGTGGCAATAGGCAGTTCCTCAGCAAGAATATTATCTATTTTATGGAACCCGAAGGTTCATTGCCGTCCTTTCCTGAGCCCGCCATTCAACCCAATTCTGTGCTAACTCCATCCAACCAACCCTCGCAAATCATACTTCCCTTAAATCTATCCTACTATTGTCCTCACCCTTCCAAGTGGTCTTTACCCTTCGGGTCTACCAGTCAATACTTTTGAGATATGTCTTTCCTCCCCATGCGCGCAACATGTCCAGCCCATTTCATCCTCCGTGATTTAATTACCCTTACTATATCCGGTGAAGAGTACAGGTTACGAAGCTCGTCCTTATGATATTTTCTCCAGTCCCCATATTATTATTATTATTATTATTATTATTATTATTATTATTATTATTATTATTATTATTAGGCTACTGTTATGCTACCATTGTTTGTGTTATTTTGTCAGGTTTATAGCTTCTTTCAAAACAACCTAAAATGCTTAATGTCACCTAAGATTAGCACACGCTAATAACAACTGAATCGCGTTGTGTTAGCATTCTTAACAAAACCTTGCTGTAGAAATCTTCACCACAATGCCTGTATTGTTACCCTCCCTAAACTATTAATCATGGCCGGGTAATTACTAAATACCGCGCATTTTACCTCAAGATTTCCTGTCCTCAAGTATGTCTAGTGCAATAGAAACTGCAGACTTAAGACATCATTTTGCTTTACGTGTAACTATTATTCATGTTCCTAACTCTTTCTTTTGACTGCTCTCTGCAACAGATGTTATCTCTCCCTGCCTCTCCAGTTGTTTATTTATTTTAATTCAGCTGTGTTTATACTCCTTTTAGCTACGAGGTCATATCAGGAGTTCGGGGATCTGTGTCTATACAATAGGTCATGGAACTATTGATTGTCAATTGTTTCCATTTTCGGCGTTTCACCTACATTATGACTGCAATCTGTTTCAATTAATTTCTTTTTTTAAATTCAGCTGTGTTTATACTCCTTTTAGCTGCGAGGTAATATCAGGAGTTCGGGGATCTATGCCTATACAGTAGGGTAGGCCATGGAACTATTGATTGTCAATTGCTTCTATTACACAGACCAACAGCCATTTTGGTGCCTTATAATTTTTACCTATTCTTTGATAAATTTAGGTCGCTGATGCCAAATGTGCCATTAGTTTTGCCCTATCAGCTTTAGTTTTGTGAGATATGGTATTACCATTATGCATATTATCCCATTTTACGTTTGATATAAATAAAAAACGGTGCCTATTTTTAGCTTCTAAATCATGTGAAGAAAAAAGCAACACACTAACATTACAATAACAATATAACATGGCGTCTTTCAAAAATTGATATTATCACATATTGTACGGTCGTTTATGACTTATGAGCTGTCAATTTGAGGGCCAAAAAATAATCCAGCTTTTAGTTTTCGTCTTACGTGTCTAAAGTATGGTCAAGAACCTTCACCAGCTATATTGTGAAGCAAGATTTTGTTTCGCTAGACTAAGAGTTCACGAATAAAATTGCCTCCTCGACAAAAGAAGAGCTGGTAAAGGAAAACTGTTTACATATTTGGAATAAGCACACTAAGTAGGCCTATAGCCAAAATCCGGTAAAACATCTGATACACCAAAAAGAAAAGTTCTTTTTTTGATGGGATGTGTTATTTAACAAAAATTAAAAATAAATATAATAATGATATTGATTGCCAATTGTTTCTATTTTCGGTGTATTTAATGGAGTAAATTTCAACTGATATTCATTTAATGGATATGAAACAGGATGAACAACTTACAAAATAAATGATTATGCTAGGTGATTTTTTTACCTTTTTTTAATTTCAGCTGTGTTTATACTCCTTTTAGCTGCGATGCCATATCAGGAGTTTGAGATCTGTATCTGTACAGTAGGGTAGGCCATGGATTACTATTAGCTGTCAATTGCTTTTATTATTGGCGTATTTTATGAAGTAAATTTCAACTGATATTAATTTAATAGATATGAAACAGGATGAAACGGTGAGGATGATTCATGGTATGTAAATATCCAATTCGGCATTTGCCTTTACGATTGGGGAAACCATGAAAAACCCCTGTCAAAGTGGCCGACCACGGGATTTGAACTTGGGACCTCCCGATTGCTAGTCCAAGACTGTACCTTCTCGGCCACCTCGCTCGGTTATTCAAAGTTTTTTTCTCTATGTTCACTGTAGCTCTTTCTCAGCGAGCTATACTACGGGTCTAAAGTTCCAGGGTTCAATCTGTGTTTTCTTCGCAGTCCGGCACGGGTTCATATCTTGTGTGAGAAATTAAGTCTCTCCAAATAATCCAAAGTTCATCCCATGTTCTTTTTATATGTGGTGTGGCAGTCACAGCTTTTCAGTCGCCGTCTTCTTTCTTAGACTCCGCACTTCGAGTTCCCTTCGCGCCCGAGACTTGGGGTTTGTGGGGTATCATCATGATCCAAAGCTTTTTTTTTTTATATCTATTACGGTAGAAAGTCAATTGTTCGAACTATAGTTATCCGAATTACCTTTTTATTTTATCTATTGGCAGGTGCTCGCGGTCATAGATGTAAGGTCTCTGTGACCGCTGTAAAAATATTGACCACTGCTACTATCTAGATATAGTTTTCACAAGTTACTCATAAGTGTTAGTGGAGCCCGTTCTAGAAAACTACCTCTGTAGCGGTCTGTGAGACCTCACGTAATTTTTTTAAAAATTCATTTTGTGAATAATAAAGAGTGAACGCCTTGAACCATCAAATACTGTTAGGCTGAGAGTTTTAAGACTATGTGATGACAGTTGTGATGAAAATTTTGTAGTGAATGTTTTGAGAAAATGACTGTATGTCTCAATGTAGTAAGTTAAGCTAATGCACTTGTTATGGTGAACTGTGATTAATATCTGATGTGAGTGACGATACTAGATAAGCTTTTGTGTATATTAGCTAAGATATTAACATATCTTCCAAACTGTGACTCAGATGTGTGTCTTGAAAACTTTATAATTTAGCATTATGTTAACTGTTTTCTTCTCAGTCCGGCACTGGTTCATATCTTGTGTGAGGAATTAAGTCTCGCCAAATAATCCAAAGGTCCTTGTTGTTGTTATCAGCGGAGAGGTATTTGGCTTTTTTTCTCTATGTTGGTGTGACTGGTCAATGTCATCTGAATTTTGTTTGTAGATTGTCATGACGACTTTAGCGTTGCATTGAATGCAGTTTTATGCAATTTTAGCGGCCTTGGTTGCTAAAATGCAATTTTTTGGCGTGTTACCAGTCCGACAAGCAGCTGTTCTACTGCACTTAGTCTATTATGGTGAACTGTGATTGATATCTGATGTGAATTACGATACTCAATTAGCTTTTGTGTATATTAGCTATTCATTTGAAAAATATTAAAAAATCTTCCAAACTGTGATTCAGATGTTTACCCCAATTTTAAATTTAATAAACATGTAAAACATTTTTTGTAATTTTATTAGCTTTAAGTAATTTATTTTGTTATTATTTATTGTATGTATTTGTGTTTAATATTGTTGTCTCCTTTTTATAAATTTGTCTTTTCTTTTTCTAAGTGTATCAATGTCTCAATGTTGTAAGTTAAGCTACTGCACTTATTATGGTGAACTGTGATTAATATCTGATGTGAATGACGACACTAAATAAGCTTTCGTGTATATTAGCTATTCATTTGAAAAATACTAACTTATCTTCGAAACTGACTCAGATGTGTGCCCTGAAAACAACCCTTAAAATGGTGTAAGAATAATGCTTCGTTAATTAAACATTTAGGAATAAATTTTCTTGAATAATAATTAAAATTCACATTTTCTGAGTTTTTTCATTGTTAAAGGCGATTTAACTTAAGCGGTCTCTCAGACCTCACGTCAAGTAATGTAATAGAATAATCACCTCCATATTTAAGGGTTAAGGTATTTTAATTTTCAGATATTAAATAAATAGTACTCTTTAATATTCGATGTCCTAAATTTTAGTTAACTTTAAAATATTTTTGCACGACGTAACTAATTAGTTTTACTTATGAATATTGTTGCCGTGGATCGTATGTTGACATTCCCGCCTGCTATGAAAACAAAAGAAATCTCCGTGCGATAAAACTTACAAAAATCTCAAGTGCCGTAAGTAAAACCATCATAATACAAGCCTTTATGGAAAACAGGAACCAAGGACCCCCAGTTTGTGGCGACTTTAACAGGACAAATATTCGGTCCCCATAACAACCAACATATGCGAATCACTTTCTGAAATATAACATCCATCTTCAATAATGTATATACATAATATTTTCAGCTAATATCTCAATTAATATAATTAAATTGATATAAATAATCATCGTGCAAAAAATAGCATGCAATACTTGTGCCGTAAGCGCATAACTGATCTCGGAAATTGAAAAAACTCGGCACGAGCGCCTCGTATTTTCAAACTCTTTCCTCGATCCGTATGCACCGCTTACGGCACTTGTATCGCAATATACTATAAATAAATACTGTAGTTTGCTATAACATAGACTACCTTACCTGAAGGAAGTAGTCATTCTGCCTCTCAAGATTTTTTACAAGTTAGGTGTCTATTGTTATACTAATTAACAATTAATTAAATGTAAATAGCAGGCTGTAACACACTGCCTCTTTTATTTATTGAAAAATGAAACAATCGGAACGTAAGGAGCCTGCTAGATTTACGCAGCACCCTACCCGAGATTTTTCGTCTTGAATGTTGTTTTTTGGTACTTTCTTGTATTCTACGTAAGTTTCCCTAGGGCTGTTTACACAAACAAAAGAAAATGTCAAGGAAATATTTATTGCAACAGATATAGCAAGTGTTCAGCCATTTTTCAACACATTCGCCACAGGAATTCAGACATTTGTCATACCGTGGGACCAACTTTTCAACACTAGTGTCGTAGAAGTCTGCCGCCTGGGATTTGAACCATTGTCTGATAACCTCCGTTTCTCTGTCAATCTCATCCATTTTCTGTCATTCAGCCATTTCTTGAGGGGTAGGAAAAGATGAAAATCTATGGGTGCGCGGTCCGAGCTGTAGGGTGGAGTCTCCTGCAAAATATTAAAATAGCGAGAGTAAGTGTCTTGTACCCACAGGTTTGCCTTGCTCCCAGTGATTTCCTTCTTTTCTTACACTTCAACAAATGATAGAGAATGACAGAGAAGTGGAGATGGTTATCACACAATGGTTCAAATCCCAGGCAGCAGACTTCTACGACACTAGTGTTGAAAAGTTGGTCCCACGGCGTGACAAGTGTCTCAATTCCTGTGGCGAATGTGTTGAAAAATAGCTGAACACTTGCCGTGTCTGCTGCAATAAATATTTCCATGAAATTTTGTTTTGATTTATGTAAACGGCCCTAGGGGAACTTACTGTACCTTGTGGACGGCCCTCGTATTTCTTTGTAAGCCTTTTGTATTTTGCATTGTATTTTCACACCTTTTCATATTAGGTAGATTTCGAAGAAAAATCTACCTATTGCGATCGATTTTCGAAAAATTCTTTCATATCTTTACGTTTCATGCTTCCCTAAGTACCAAACCACCGCCCGTTCAAAAAAAAAAAAAAAAAAATGTGATATATACACGCTAGCGGCCGTAATTTTGAAGATATTTGAACCAAATTTAATTATGTTATTTCTAGGCCCAATAGTTCGAACAAGTTTGTTAATGAGCAAAATTGGCCCAAGGGGGTGGTCGGGGGAGGGGGTTGAAATTTTAAAACATTTTTATCTCGGCCCCTATGAAGTATAGAGGAAACTTTGTTTGAATAAATGAGAGTACTCCCTATGGAGTTCACAGTGGGGGTGGGAGTGAGGGGATGGAAATTCGAAATTTTTGAAACTACGTCTTGTGGGGTATCGTTGAAAAGCTCTTGATGAGTACTCTACAAATCAATAACTAGTTTCTTGATAGTTCTCATAAAAGGCGAGATTTGAACGTTTGAAAAGTGATCTTTCCTTTTTTTTTGCTGTTATTATTGCGGGTTTGTCGTGCCAAGGCTAAAGAAGAAGAGTGCTACGCAGCGACAGTAAATTCACCAAAAGCACTTAGAAATCTACCTCAGCCTGTAGGCTTGCCTAAAGGGATTTTTTATATTTTGTTCAACATTTCTCCCTTCTTGAGTGTTGGAGACAGCAAAGTACCATTGCTAATAGCTTGCTGCATTCTAGTCTGTATAATTCCATACAGACTACGTAAGGTTAATAATAATCCTTGTCTGACCAGCTGACTCGACTTCCTCTTCTCTTTATGAACTCCGCATCTTAACCGCCGCCAACTGGTGCAGTGGGACAGTAATTAGGTCGCTCCCCGTCAGAGCGCGCAGGAAAGCAGAGACTGTATTTGAACTTAAATAACATTCTCATGATACCAACTTGACTGTCTGCCCTTGTATCCATGTAAAGTAAAAAAAATCCCTTTAGGCAAGCCCACAGCCTGAGGTAGATTTCAAAGTGCTTTTGGTTTAATTTATTGTCGTTGCGTAGCACTCTTCTTCTTTAGCCTTGGCATGACAAAAACGCAATAATAATTGCAAAAAAGAGGAAAGAGCACTTTTTCAAACATTCAAATCTCGCCTTAAATGAGAGCTATCGAGAAACTAGTTATTGATTTGTAGAGTACTCATCAAGAGCTTTTCAACGATACCCCACAAGACGTGGTTTCAAAAATTTAGAATTTCCATCCCCCCACCCCTACCCCCACTCGTACCCCAAAAACCCCCGAATCGTTGGTGTCACTGTGAACTCCATAGGGAGTACTATATTTTATTCAAACAAAGTTTCCCTCTATACTTCATAGGGGCCGAGATAAAAATGTTTTAAAATTTCAACCCCCTCACCCGACCACCCCCTTGGGCAAATTTTGCTCATTAACGAACTTGTCCGAACTATAGGGCCTAGAAATAACACATTAAAATTTGGTTCAAATATCTTCAAAATTACGGCCGCTAGCGTGTAAAGATATATATATAAATATCACATTTTTTTTTTTTTTTTTTTTTTGAACGGGCGGTGATTTCGTACTTAGGGGAGCATGAAATGTAAAGATATGAAAGAATTTTTCGAAAATCATGACATGGTATCCATTGCAATAGGTAGATTTTTCTTCGAAATCTACCTAAAAAGTAAAACATTCCCTATACAGGCCCAGAGGGTTCCAGGAGGTTGAGGCTCCCAGATTTTGGACATTCGGCACATGAAAGTGGTAAGGTTGTCAGCCCAGAATTGCTCCTGGTACTCATTTCTGTTAGGGGATGAGTCGACCCCAGGGCCATAGTGCCACCAGAAGGATTAGGCCAATTGAAAAACTCCAACGACTACATGAGGACCGAACCCGCGATCTTCCGGTTTGTAGCGCAGCGCCTCAACCACTACGCTAAGGCGTACCCCTTGTGATTATTATACATTTACTCCTAGAGACTTTTTGGCATTAGTCGTTAAAGTGATTAGACATGGTAGCCTATAAGTTATCTAAACATGTAACACATTATTGGTTTAGACTTTTTGGCCTAGGCGAAATGGCATAGACCTTGTACATTAGACATTTTTACAAAGTAGTTCTTTTAGCCATTTCAAATGTGTAGCCTATCGTTTAAATCTCTATCTCATGGCCCCCTGCATACAAAATGGTGTTAATGATTTTTCTTCTTCTGTTTTACAGGTAGGTGCAGATTTCTTGATGCCAGCTGTAACTACTGTAAGTCATGTTTCTTTTCTTTGTCTATGTAAGTTGTGAAAGTTGCCAAACATCGCTGTCATGAATATAACTAGAACAAAACTGCAAGATAATTGCGAATTGTCTTCATAATGAAAAGTGGAACAAGAAATGTACATTTAAATTTTCACATTTAGGCTTACTTTCATGATCCCCTTCCGTATATCCATGTCAACAATTTATATCTCTGCGTTCTGTGATGTTATACGCAAATTAATCAAGCAGAGTGGGCTAACAAATCGAATCAATCGACAGTTCCATGCGTTATATTGAAAATATATATATTTCAGTGAAGCTCTTCTGTCGAAGTTGCCATGGAAATGGATGAAGACCACCTGTATGGTCACGTGATTGCCAGTCAGGTGACTTTAGATTACTAAAGTACTTCTAATTTCACAATTGAAAAATATTAGCGAAATCTGGTGATTCGATTGCACTGAATATTACATTTTCTGCTAGTTTTTTACTCATAGTTCGCGAACGAAACCTAAAATTAAAAATCTGGCTTCGAGTTGCATTTGGACCCCATTCAGACCATCTATGTTAAAATTTTAGACCCCACATTTGACTGGGCAGACCCCACAGATAAATAGACGAACACTTTCTCTTTACTGTAAGTATAGAAGATTTCACGAACACGGCCTATTCAATTATTACAGATTAAAATAAAACCATGTAAATTGATATAACAAAGTGCCAGAATGCTTTTGTTTAATCAGTGATAATTGCAATTATGATATGCAGAAAATAAGTTATTTTTGTAATCGATTTCCGAGTTAAGCTCCAGATCGATTCATTAAGCAGGGCTTACAGAAGAACAAAGGACTAGTTTGATAAGCATACGTCCAGGAATATGTGGGTAGTGTTATTTGTCAAATCTAACTGTAGTCTATTGCAACTTCCAAAGCCGTAACTTATATGAACACTGTAAAACAATATGTTGTCATGAGAACTGATTTGCATTTGATAAATACTAATATATTACCATAAAATAGGCACTAAATTGGGTATTACTCCGGTACCGGTCAAACGATTTGATCCAAAATCAATGGGCTTCTTCTCATGAATGATATAATTGCGTATATTAAGTTTCATGAAAATCCGATAAATCGTATTTGAGTTATCGCGCCTTTCTAATATATTACTATTGAAATAGGCACTAAATTGGGCACTACTCCTTTACCAGTCAACCGATTTGGTCCAATATCAATAGGCTTCGTGATATGGACGTTATAAATGCGTATACCAAGTTTCATGAAATCCGATAAAGCGTATCGCGCGTACTGGCACACGGACAGACTGACAGACTTTTTCCGTCCCACATAATCACATAAATTACCATTCTGGCACTTAGTAAAAATGTTCACAACAACTGCGACAATACATTAAACAAATGCTATCAACTTGGACAAGATACATCAATAATACTTCACTGATAGATGACTGTGATTACGGGATATTTATATGTTCTTACACTCCATTAGTATGTTGGTACATAAGCAGTGATGGGAAAAGTACAAAAAGAAAGTAATTGGGCTGAATTACAATTACCTGAGATACATTTTACTTAATTACAATTACAAATTACTTTTTCAAAACGTAATCAGTAAAATTACAATTACATTTACAATTACTTTACAAAATGGCAGTACCTAAAAATTCCTTGTTTTTGGTTTGTTTTGGGCAGAAGCCCAAATTATTAATTAAAAAAAAAACACACCAATGAGAATATTTTCGGAAACATTGAGTAACTTTTTGTTAATATTAACTCTAATTTGGATATTAGTTACAAAAACAGTAGTGATGATATAGCAAACGAGAATGATACGGTACTAATACTAACGACTACTAAATTGTAACAATTACAATTTTATTTCCAGAAGTAAATTACAAGTAGAAATTACACTTCTAAAAAAGTATCTACTCTTATACAATTCAACGGCCCTAAATAGCGTGCTTGCTCGCCCGTTTCGTGAGTCCATCGGGTATACTCGGCGATGTTCGTCTCTCGCAGACTAAACTTTCACGAAGAGTACAAAATTAGGAAAACCGTTTCTTTATTATATAAAGCCTAAGTAAAATGAACACAATGAACAAATATTCTAATTTTATTTTTACTTACGATTTTCATAGCTCTGAACCACAAACATTTTTAATACGCTGTCAGTATAAATTTCTTAAAAATCCTGGAGTCAATTAATAATGGCGGGCGAAACCGCGGGTACATACTGTAAAATATTGATGGTTTAACGCTTGAAATATCGCTGATAATAAAAATCCAAACAAACCATTCCTTCCCTTGAAACATTATATAATTTCTGAAAATTGCACTGAATTGACGAAATAAAATTCACATCATATTCATCTGTCAACAAACAGTTGAGAAACAATACGTATTATCAATGTTTACAGGTGGCTTTGGGACTGCATAAAACTTACGATATAATTAATTTCTGTAATCTACATACTGATAGGAACGTATTTTGAAGGAAAAAGCGTAAGATATCCAGATAAGTTTTGTATTTAAGCATCATTTTAACCGTGGCGAAGCCACGGGCTATTTTCTAGTTGATTACAAGTAAATGGGACCAAAAAAGGAATTGTTACTGTAATCCGATTACTTTTACTCAATTACTTCCCATCACTGTACATAAGTTAGATTGTCTCTCCACATGTAAATATCCCCTCTAATAAAATAACTTCTTGAAACAGCTGTCAGAACAATCTCACCCCCATCAAGGTGTTTATGGCCCACATATAAATCACAACAGCTTCATAAAGAGCCGCGTGTTGGTGTTTACGATGTGAAACACATCCTTCAGGTGAGAAACGCTGTGGCTAGCCTTGAGGCTTATGCAACCCGCAGTAGCCTGTGAAAGCCATGGCCAACAAAGTGCAGTGCAAAAGCGAGATTAAATTTTCATTTCCCGCGCCTTAATTAATTATTCCCCTTGACTCGGCCCCCTGGTATTGTGTGTGCATGCTAAGCTGCTTGATCGTTCTTGAGGCTCAACTGTTTTTTTTTTAAATGCACAACAGAGGAGGCCGTGTATTGTAAACACATTTCACTGCCTCTAAGATAACAGCGTGTGATCTCTGCTATTGACTTAGACAAATGTTTCTCCAGCGTTTACACTCCTTGCTCGATGTCAGTTAACCGTAGTTCAAACATAATTACGTCATTGATCTTAGACTGTTAATTGTTGTAACGAAAACAGAGATTAAAGCTAAAGAAAATCAGTATCAGGAAATTTGCAAAGGATATGGGATAGAGTTTTGGTAGATACAAAAAAATTTTATATCATTTTTCCTGTTTTTTATTTTAAGCCTAAAAAATAAGATTATTAAACAGTTAAAAACAACCACGTTTTTCTTGAGCAATTCACACAACTTTTTACCACGTAAAGTAACATACTGAGGGAACAAGATTGTCTGGCTTATATGATTCTGGACAGTACCGTATTTTACGGACCATAAGACGCACTTTTTTACCTTGAAAACAGAGCCTTAAAAGTTGGGTGCGTCTAATGGTCCGAAGTACACTTTAAAAAATTAAAATTATGGTAAATATTGCCGGAATACCATAGTTATAAAAAAGGTGTTGTTAAAGATAAGATAGTTACAAATATTAGCACAGACTGTACATCACTGCACTTGTCACAATCGTAAAATGAGTGTAGCTGGAAGCCTTGTATACAATGCGAAAAGAAATGACTGTTGAGTTCTTTTATACTAAAGGAGTGTCTTCGCCGGGTGGTTTAAATGAAGGCAATGACCTCTAAACAGCCTTGTCCCGTTACACTTACCGTATGCTGAATTGAGGATTAGAGGGTGTACAAATATTTTCAGTCTTTCATGAGAAATCGGTTCAGTTGTTAAAATTTACGCGATGCCAACTGTACAGAAGACATTTTCGAACAATGCACGTTTTAAGTTAGAAGTGATTTACACCAATTCCTTTGTTCAAGGTTATAATTTGCTTATGTAATGAAGTATATTATTCCCTTTAAAATGTTCCGTTTAGAATTACATTAAATTTCTTTTTCTTTAAATTTCCATCTTAAAATTAGGGTGCGTCTTATAGTCCGGAGCGTCTTATAGTCCGTAAAATACGGTACTTTAAATGACAATTAGTTTTTAAAAATATAAAGGGTATTGATTTCAAATTTATACGTGTTAATCTGGATGCATTAAAAAATATATTGATTATTAATTATTTCAAAATAACACAGAAAGTGGAACTAGAAACTTATGAAAGTTTGAGTTGTAGTTATTTACGATGCAAGACTGTTATACAGAATTTAACGGCCGAGTACGAAGTTAACTAAAGGAGCACTAGTCGAGAAGTTTCCGACAAAACAATTGAAGGGCCTAGTTCCATAAGGGCATAAGGCACAAAAATTTAATTTTGAATTTTTAACATTCATGCCTTCTCCTCATATCTCTTAAATACCCAGTGAACTATTTGTACTTGTGCCTCAAACCTCAGCTCAGTTATAAGAAAAGACCTGTGAGACTGCACATTCATTCTACTTCATAACAGTTCCATACAGGCGTAAGTCACACATCCTATCTGTTATTTAAGATTTTCCGCAGTGCTACCATCCAAGAAAATGTTTATAAAAACTGAACTTGCATTTCTGAAGTTACGTAACTTTATTAAAAATATATTGTTTTGCTTACCATCTATTGTATTAATGACTATACTGATATCCATTGGCAAGTATGCAATTGTCACTGTATACTATACAGGTATTCATTGGTAAACATGTCACTGTATAATACAAGTTGTTACTGCGGTAAAATAAAGTAAAAACAAATAATATGATACAAAGTAAAAAGGTTTTGCTACTGTAAAAGTACTTCAGTTTTTGTTTAATATGTTTAGGTACCTCTAGTTGTAAAAAAAAATCCCAATACATTCTACCTTTTAAATTAGTAGAACACTAACTTAGCCTGTCCTTCAAAAATATATGTTGTAAAATTAAACTTTAAATCACCTACTAGTGAATGGTAACTTTGTTTAAAAACATCAAGATTTCTCGAAGCTATGCCCCTGTGCTTTACGCCTTTATGGAACAAGGCCCTTTGATTCATGCGTGTATTCTGTAAAATAGCTTGAAGAAATGTAGGCGTTTAGCGGACACGCTGTATAAGATTAAATAATGTAAAGTACCTTTATTCGCATAATACGATAAGTATTATGAATTTATGATTTGCTAAATTATTCAACACTGTAATCTGGGAAAGTTCTCAATAGCAAGAATAAAAATAATACTGAAAACTCTGGAAGATACGCTATGTCATTTCAATAAATCATTGAATTTCAGTTTGAATCAGGTTAGATTGGTTTTGTTTTTTTTAATTCTTATTGGATGGCCTAGACAGAGTGTAATAATTCAGGTGTAGGATCCAGGGGCAGTGGATATGAATCAGAGTTAATTAATGAACTGTCATGGCGGACACAAGTGCTTATAACGGTGTCAGCGATCCAAGCGGCCGTGCCGAAAAAAAACAAAATCACGGATAGACTGATCATGTCTATATTAAGCAAGTCATTTATTTTTGGAATCAATTCAATACGCCGGGATTAATTGAATTATATTCTTCCATTCGTTACTCAACTCAATTTCTTTCGTTGTGTAATTTATGTGATATTTTGAAAGTGAGACAAAAGGTTTGGAATATTATACTAACGGGTATATATTCGGATCATTTTGGGGGGCAGGGAGTTTAGAGGTTATTTTTGTTGAACAAATTGAGGAGTCCCCATAGGAACTATTGAAGTTCTCAGGAAAAAGTGACAGCAGGTGAGGGAAACAAGATTCTCTGAAACGGTCAAAAATCACATATTTTACCGGGAAAACCTCTGAATCTTCCTGAACATATATATACACATATATATATATACACACAAATATATATACACACACATATTTATACACACACACATGGGCCTATATATATATATATATATATATATATATATATATATATATATATGACCACCGCTGTGGCTCAGGGGATGCGTTCGTTCCACTCACGCAGCGGGCCCGGGTTCGATTCCTGGTCGGGACAAGTTACCTAGGTTAGGTTTTTCTGGGGTTTTCCCTCACCTGTGAGACAAATGTGAGGAAACTTTAGGCCCTTGTGGTCCCCGGATATCATCTGGTTGTCATTATCATCTTCATCCCCATCCTCGCCTTGTTCTGAGTGTGTGTGTGAATGGTGTGTCTCGTCCTATGTGTTCGTGTTGTCTCGGAGGTGGCCCCGGCATTTTGCTGATCACTCATCCGGGGAGGCCCTCCATGTCCTTGTCTGGTCAAAAAAAGTAGCCTATGTATGTGATCCGAAGAAAATCCCTCTCCCGACAGGTCGCGGCCCTGTAAGGCCCGGGCGGCTTGGGTCGCTTAAATCCTAAAAGGGAGAGGTAAAATTACGGTAAAGAAAGAAAGAAAGAAAGACAGACAGACAGACAGACAGACAGAAAGAAAGAAAGACAGAAGGAAAGAAAGAACATGTAATATAATTATTATGCTTCATATTTCTTCATGGGACCAAACAAATGAAAGGTTATCACGGCCATCTTCGAAGAATGCACACCACCTGGAGACATTGCTACGGTCCATACAGTCGTCCCCATACACGTCACGCTTGTCTCTGTGAATTTTACTCGGGTTATGCCCTTTAGCCCATTAAAAATAACACTACACCTCGCTGAAGAAATTCCTGGCCAGTAAACGCTTTGCTTCAGATGCAGAAGTGAAAACAGCTGTCCGCAAATGACTATACTCCAACCGAACGGACTTCTATGAACAGGGTGTTTTGAAACTGGTATCATGATGGGAGAAATGTGTTGAGAAACCTGGCGACTATATAGAAAAATAGACAAAAGATGTCCCTTCATGTGTGTATTTGTTTGTAATTGTACCCATTAAACTTTTTGTAAAAAAAAAAAAAAAAAAAAAAAAAAAATGTGCGTTACTTTTCGATCCACCCTCGTATGATGTTGCCTAATTTTTTTATACACTTAAAGGACAGCTGGAATCATATTTGGGAGGTTCATAGACACAGCCCACTGGCATCCGAGTTCCTCAAGAATGTGTGAACACATCTACGACAGTCTAAATGCTCTAAATCAGCGTTTCTCAATCTTTTTGAACCCGAGGACATCTAAAATGTCTAAAAAGAATTTACGGACCCCTAATTTTACATCACATTTTTAAAAGTAGGCTATATGTAGGCCTATATTCTTAATATTTGGGGTATTAATTATAGGTCATTATAATGAAATAATCCTAAATTACATTTTTTTAATTCGACGGAAAAACAGTTATTGAATTGGAAGTAAACTGTCGACAGTAAAATTATATTTTGAACAGACTTTAATATTTATTACAAATTTGATAATATAATTGAGAATTATAACACAGGTTTTCCGGTATCAGACACTCTGGCACCTCCAACAATAAAACCCTTGTTAGGTGAGCGCCTCCAATATTAAATTCCGACAAAGTTTTATTTTTCAGGGGTTTGAATGAAAGAGGGAACCATAGACGACAGTGCATCAGGGGTCCGCGGACCATAGGTTGAGAAACGCTGCTCTAAATACAGGGCCTCTCTGATACAGGGTCGGTTAATAAAAGAGCTATTCCCAAAATCCCCAAAGGGGGTTTGGGGACGAAGCCCCCGATGAGCGAAACGAGTTAACAGTTATAAAATGAACAGATAGAAATGAATTTAATATGTCTTTAGAGACACTCAGAAGACATCTTACGAAACTAATTTTTATGTATTCACAAAAATAAAACTAAAAAGAAAGATGCACATCTTAAATGGCACAAGTCAGAAAGTTTGCACCACTTCTTTTGCATTCTTTTTTACTGGCTTTTGCAGATTTTAACTGTATTTTAAGGGGGAACATACAGCTTTACAGTTCATTATTTTTCTCAGCAATGAATTGTTCTGTAGCCTTGTAATCTGGCATGCTCTATATTGGCGTGTTCTACAATTGTATACTATTTTCAGAATTAATTTAACTATTAAAGTTATGGGCAATTATCATTACAAAATAGCAGCCAAATTTTGTGCACTTAAATGCCGTTTCCCTGATAATTTTCATAAATACCAATATTTCTATCTATTTGTAAATATCATATGAACAACATAATCTAGGATCTTTGGATTATCTGCAGTATAAATACGAGGGATGTTCCAAAAGTAAGTTTCGTCGTTTTTTAAAAAAAGTGAAGATGGTAAAGCAGATGAAGCAAACAACTGCCATAAGAATCGACACCTATTGCTGGTTCAACGACGGAAAGAGCGTCAGCAGAGGAGAAACGATGCATGAGTAGAGTCCCGAAGAAGAGAGAGTAGCAGTAGACTGGCGTGCCCGAGGTTATTTGAGTACAAATCACGATGGCAGATGGACGTGTACTGAAAACGTGGTCGACAATGGAAGTACATGCTGTTATCCGGTATGAATGGGCATGTAGGACTAGTGTGTCCATCATCCATGGACGCCTACAGACTGTGTATGGTGAAGAGGTCATGTCTCATCAAATTGTTGGTCGCTGGTGTTGCATGTTCAGTGAAGGAAGGCACCTGTTCCATGCAATGAAAGCCGCACTCTCGGCTGAGGTGGAGAAGGCTGTGCGACAATTCCTTGCATAGCAGGGCACCGAGTTTTACCAGAGTGGTTTCTTCAAACTGATTGCAAGCTATGACAAATGTCTCAATGTCGGTGGAGACTATGTTGAAAAATAGTGCAAGGGGTATATTTCATGATTGCATGGTGTATTTGTTTTGGTAATAAAGTTTCCATGTGAAAAAAAATGACGAAACTTGCTTTCAGAACATCCCTCGTATTTTTTTAAAATAATTCATCACTTGTTAATTTTCTTTTTACAAATTTTCATATCTGAAATATTTAAAAAACAACCTTTTAAAGTTGCACAAATGATTTTCGAAAGTGTTGTTCAATAATAACGAATATACTTGCATGCCAAATTTCACTCAATATGTTAATAAAATGTTTGAGTTATCAGCAGCTGAGTAAGTAATCGTGGGCGAAGCCGTAGGCACCTGCTAGTGTTAGTTAAAACACAAGAAGAAGATAACTATAGACTTTAGGGAAGATTTTTCTCTTGGATTTCTCAGACACATCTATTCGTACGCGCCAAGAAAGCGGGTGACACAACAGATGAATGTATTTCGCTGTGACTCCCATTTTTCTCGCTGAACCAATGTCACCTAGCCATTATGCCACGCCAACGCAGGGTGCAAAACGCATTTGTTATACACGCGTGTTGAAATAAAAACACTGATATAACATGTAAAACAACGAGGGACTGCATTCATATAAAATTATCAAAAGGGTTGATATGGGAATGGGGTAAAAAAACGTGATGAACGTGCTTTCAGGTGTATTATTTGAAAGGTTTTGAATTGGGTTTTCCATGTAAATCTGTCATGGAGCAGTGTATTCATTCGAGATATATCCCAGTTCATTTCATTTTACTCTTTCAACTGGTTTTCTTTACTTTATGCTTGTAATTAACTGTATTTCTTTCTCTCTCTAAATATCTCGTTATTAATATCTTTCTCTTTTTTTACCATTTTCGTCGTTTGTTCTTTTTATGATCTTTCCTGCTTTTATTTGTCCCGTATTTGTCAAACTTTCTTCAGTTTCTTTGTCCTGTTTCCATTATATTTATTTATAATTTATCTTCTCCTGTATTCCTTTTATTTATTTATGTATTTATATTTCCCTCTGGTGTAGTTAAGGCCTCCTCTTCCACTAACCAGAGGTGGATACATTCAAACCTTACCAAATAATCTAATTAAGAATAAATAATAATAATAATAATAATAATAATAATAATAATAATAATTATTATTATTATTATTTTTTTTTTTTATTTACCTCTTATTTCAGTGTCCATTAGCCTATTTACGCACGAACGTTATCAGTTAATATTATATTTAAATTTTCTAAATTTTGACTTTACTACACCGATCTGTCGTCTCTTCTTAAATAAGCAAAGTTACATAGTTGTTTTAAGTTTCATGAATAGTGTTTTTGCAAAATTGTAATATGTATATGTAGTTTACTGTATACTCTGTATATATGTTTAATCTATAACCCTAATATGCCATCTGGTAAAATAGGGTTCTGTATTTTTGGGAATTCAATAATAATAATAATAATAATAATAATAACAATAATAAAAAAAACATGATTATATTATATAGATGTAGATTATGTTAGTGAAAACTATAATTAAGACTATATCAAACTATATCCTAGTATTGGAAATTCAACATTGTAAGTAGAACAAATTAGAGAGAAAAATAATAATCTTCAGATCTTAAGTCTTAATCTATAGCTATCTTGAGGCGACGGGCTTACCACCTGTCCCTCTGCCCTCTCTCGGAAAATAAGCGTAACAAAATTATTATAGGCAATGAAACCTCCACTTGGAGGCCCCTTCGCCCCACCATAGGGGTTACAGGAACGAGCAGAGTCATAGCTATCTTACTTCTGCCTTTGTTCCCCATTTCTTCTCATTCTTTCTGCTTCTTTCCTTCATTGCTATTTATTTCATTCGATAATTAATACTTTCTTTCTTACGAATGTTTTTTAAGTCTTATTTAAATCTATATATAGTCCTACTAGCTTAAAAGACCCGGCCTCGCCCGGGTTTTTTATTTTGTAATTGGAAATTAACTTATGAAGGACTTTAGATTTATAAATTCTAGGTCCTTATATAGGCATTTATAATTTGAAATAGGAAGAATGACTTATTTCACTCAAACTATTCCCTCAGAAAACGCTTGATATAGTTTTTTATGGCTCATAGAGGATCTAGAATGTTGCATCCCATCGCTTGTACAGTGCACAGCAAGCCTGGTAGAGGTTTAAATAAGAAGAAAACAGAAATTCCTGTAACATAAAATTGTAATATCGAGGCGGGAAATTTCCCACTCTTATGTTACCATAAAGCATTATCACTTTCATACTTTTCTCTCCAAAAACCTGCGATATAATATAATAATATACACATTACCATACCTCGTTTTGTTTTCTCTATGTCCAGGGTAGAGAAAGTTATGTGATTCCATTATTTTAGTGGATTTCATTCTGTAATATTTATTTATAACATGAATTATTTTGATAACTTCTCTTATTTGTCAAAAGTGCATTTCAATTGTTTTTTCCAAGCCCATCCATATACCATTTGGCAACAATATATTCTGTGATTTGGAATTGATAATTCTATGTAAAAAGGGATTAAGTATTTTCAAAAACATTTAATTTTTGGCATTTAGAATCAGAATTTTTCAAAATCCTTTCTTAGTGAGCACCTACATTATGAAACGAAGGTACTGTCAAAATTCCAAGTCTCTACCTGTTATAGTTTAGGCTGTACGTTGATTCCTGTCATTCAGTCAATCATTCATTCAGTCAGTCAGGACAAAGCCTTTTATATAGATAGAGATGTAGTATATGAACTTTCTTTTTTACCTTTTTACTAGACCTTTATTTTTATCATGTGTTCTTTCTATTTCTTTTCTCCCTCCAGGTAATCCTTGATAATGTTTTTTTTTTTTCTTTTTTAAGTTTTCTTTCTTCCTTTGCAATTTTTATTGTATTTTATAAATTAATTTTTACCATTTTTAGGTTTTTCATTTCAGATTTTGAAATTTAACTTTCTTGTCTTTTATTCCCGTACATTTAATTTAAATCTCTCATTCCTAAATTATTTGTGTGCTTTTTAAAATACATTAGGCCTATCGTTTCTTATTTATTGCTATTTTGAACTTCTGTACCGTAATATTTCCATTTTTCATTTCTTCCGATCTCCTTTCTTGCATTCCGTGATCGAGTATTATTATTTTTCCTTTCTTAAGGTATCCTATTCTTTCGTTTTCGCTTTTTAGGTGAATCTATAGGCCTATGTATTCTGAAATAATTTTTTTGCACGACTTAACTAATTAGTGGTACTTACGAATATTGTTGCCGTGGATCGTAAGTTGACAATCCCGCACGCAATCTTGTTGCTATGGAAACAAAACAAATTTCCGTGAGGTAAGAATTTACTTACGCCACATATAACTTAATACAAGCCTTTATGGACAAGGCCCCCAGGGCAAATATTCGGTTCCCATAACAACACACACATGCGAATCACTTTCTGAAATATAACATCCATCTTCAATAGCGTATATACATAATATTTTCAGCTAATATCTCAATTAATATAAATAAATTGATATAAATAATCACCGTGCAAAAAATAGCATGCAATACTCGTGCCGAAGCGCATAACGGATCTCGGAAAATTGAAAAAACTCGGCGCAAGCGCCTCGTTTTTTCAAACTCTTTCCTCCAACCGTATCCATCGCTTACGGCACTTGTATCACAATATACTATTTTCCTCAGGTAAAATGTGAAAAACGTTCGTTATAGGTTTTACCTATTATAAATAGCATTTAACCTATCACTAGTAGGCTTTTTCTCCCCTTACCACTAACTCCGAATGGGGGAGGTATTCAGCGCCAGCAAGATCTCACATAAATGCTTGTTGGGCCAACTAAACGAACAAATAGCAGAAGCTGGATTTTAGTTGTTAGTCAGTTTTCTTTTATCCCAAGTAACTCCTTGGATTTGCTACAATTCTCGCTTAGATATAAGAATCAGAACTTAATAAGGAACCCAAAACTAGTAGTCACTAGATGTTCAAGTACACGGTGAGAATCCGCTAAGAAACGGAATTCAGTTGCTATGGTTACAATGTTCTGCAACAAGCATTTATGAAGTAAGAAATAAAAGATACATAAAACTCATCTATTTACAGAATATGTTGAAAATGTTTATCGTTTTCTGAAAAATGCTAATTCAATCGCTTTAATTTATTTTGAAAAAACTTTAATTAAGTATGTAATCTAATTACTAGATCTGGGATTTTAGGCTCTAAAAAAATTATTTTCAGGCACCTAAAACAGGCTTTTCAAAGAAGTAAATAGGCATTTAAAAGAGAAATTAGGCACTTAAAATAAGCTTTAAAAATGTGTAGACAGACAGAAAATAGACTTTAAAATGCTACAATATGCTCTTCAACTATTCGTAACTTATTCTTAACAGAAATAATTGCAAAATTAATACAGAATTAAAAATACATTTATCAAAAACAGTTTTGGATTATATGTCCCTTCTTACTATATACCTGCTACTTGTTGTTTTGAGCGAATCTTCCCCCGTCAGTCAGAATTCCTTTGGCGACAATTGTTTGGGAAAATAAAGTTTCTGTGAAAAACCCACCCTCTGCTGTTCTGCTCTTCATTCAGGGATGTCCATTAAATCATTTTGGAAGTTACAGAAGTTGAATTTTATTTTAAATGTGCAAAATAGGCATTTTAGGCACTAAAATAGTAAAAATAGGCTCAAAAGGTCCAAATAGGCATTTTAGGGCACTAAGAACTCTATAAATATAAGTGATTTATCATGAAATGTCAACATATTTAATCATTTTAATGTTATTTCATAAGGAACAAAATAGGCATTTGCCTTAAAATCCCAGGACTACTAATTACTTACTGCTGTTTTCGACCCATCAACAATAGGAAACACATGCACAACAATAGTTAAAATCGCTACCCTGGTATACCTGCTAAGAGCATTAAATGAATGTAGGGAGAAATACCAACCTTCGCGTGAGTGGCGAACATAACCGGAGCTGCGGAGAGACTTATTGAAGCCACTTTAGGTATTAACTTTACATCGAGTTTAAAATTAACTTCTGTCGATGGAACAAAATTTTCATGAACTGAAGAGCTGAATGGAGGTTGAACGAACTCTGTAGTGGTAATGGAGCATCGTGCAAACAATGCGAAAGATAAATAAAGCGGAGCATTTAAATTTAGAAGCAATATGCTAGTCAGTCTGGGGGAAGATCCCAGCTTATGCATAATAATGAATCAGATCCCGGGGGCAAATTAAGCCGGGACGTCGTCAAAACTTTGCCATTAACTGCAATTATTCCCTTATTAAGACAGACGCAAGGAAAATGCAAAGCTCTCTCTCCATTACCCCTACTTCCTCCTCTCCTCAGCTTCAAGCACTGAAAAATTGACCATACGCAATATTTGTTTTCTGAAGGCCCGTTGCGTGAATTTTAAAACTGTGCTAGTTATTTACAACTATTGAACCATGTAAATACCAAAGGTAAAGACCATTTAACAATGTGTGAAAATCCAATTTCTCACCTAATATATAAACCCATGTCGGACCGCAAAGAAAACAGTTAACACAGTGATTAGACTCAAAATTTATTTTTTTACACGCCTTAACTAGGCCTAATTAGTGGTACTTACGAATATTGTTGCTGTGGATCGTAAGTTGACATTCCCGCATGCAATTTGTTTCTGTTTCTGAAAGTTTCTGTGCTGTTATGTTTGTGTGAGTTTCTGTGCTGTTATGAATTTACTTACGGCACATCATAATACAAGCCTTTATGGACAAGGCCCCCCAGGACAAATATTCGGTTCGCATATCAACAAACACATGCGAATCACTTTTTGAAATAAACATCTATCTCCAAGAATGTATATACACTAGCAGATACCCACGGCTTCGCCCACGATATTTAATTTAAAAATTAAAAATTAAGAGTATAATAATTATTAAAGCATTATATTTATTAACACTTGCACGCGAATCATTCATAAACTAAACCATTAATAAAACAATGAAACAGCTAAAATTCCGGCTTCAAGGTACATTCCACAATTAGAAAGCGCCCCCTGGGAAAACGAGTTCAGATTCGATTACGCAGTTCCAAAGCTAACTGTGAACACTGATAATACCACTGCCTTCTAGACTGTATTACTCGTGTGTAATTCTCGAAACGGCGGTGGATAATACGTATCGTTTCTCAACTGTTTGTTGACAGATGAATATGATGTGAATTTCATAAATTCAGTGTAATTTTCAGAAATTATATAATTTTTCATGGGAAGGGGTGGTTTGTTTGGATTTTTATTGTCCGCGATACTTCCAGGGTTAAACTATCAATAGGCCTATATTCTAGCTGGTGACCGTGGCTTCGCCCGCCATTATTAATTTCCTCCAGGAGTTTTAAGAAATTTACACTGGTAGTTTATGTGGTTCAGAGCTATGAAAATTGTAAGTAAAAATAAAATTAGAATATTTGTTTATTGTGTTCATTTCACTTAGGCCTTATATAATAAAGAAACGGTTTTCCTAATTTTGTACTCTTCGTGAAAGTTTAGACTGCGAGAGACGAACATGGCCGAGTATACCCGATGACTCACGGACTGAGGGAGCGAGTGAGCACGCTATTTAGGGCCGTTGAATTGTATAAGAGTAGATTATCTGGATCTTAAAGTACGAACAACTTTTGGAAGGAAAATAATATTTTATAACCCTTTATTTGGAAAGACTTCATTTCTCACACAATATACAAACCCATGTCGGACCGCAAAGAAAACAGTTAACACAATGATTTGGTTCATACATACATTTTTTAAAAATAATTCAGCTGTGTTTGGACTCCTTTTACATACGAGGCCATATTAGGAGTTCAGGATCTGAGTCTATAGAGTAGGATAGGCCATGGAACTATTGATTGTCAATTGTTTCTATTATTAGTGAATTTCAACTGATATTAATTTAAATGGATATGTTACAGGATGAAACGATGAGGATGATTCATGGTATGTAAATATCCAATTCGGCATTTGCCTTTACGATTGGGAAAGCCATGAAGAACCTATGTTAAATTGGCCGGCCACGGGATTTGAACCTGGGATCTTCCGAATGCAAGTCCAAGACGTTACCACTCGTCCACCACGATCGGTCATAGATAATTTGTTGCACATTGGTCTGCAGTTTTGCATGGAATTTAAATTTTCTTTATATTTTTTCGCTCATCCTTTTAATACAAATTTATGACAAATGACTGTATTCTGTAGGATACGTAGTCCATTGAAGGTTTAACATTAGAAAATCAATTTTTTATATTAGGATATATGTTACACAGTTATCTAATAGGACATTTGGCAAGAGGAAAATGTTTTTGTGATTGTTTGTCGTTTCTTCATAACATTTTTCTTGAAAATTTTGGTATAAACTTCCAACCTGAACACTTCAAAACTATGAAAGATAAAAAACACAAACAACTCACCATTTTGTTGATTGAACAATATTCTTTAGTGTCTGGTATTTAGTTTTTTTTGGGGGGGGGGACCGGTTCTTAATATTTTAAATTGTTATAGATTTGAATGATCTAAAATATATATATATATTTTGCTCACATCATTATAAACTAAAATCTAAAAAGCAATAGAAAGTTTATTAAAAAATTCCTCAATATCAAGCACTAGAGATCATATCAAATTCCAAAATGGTACCAAAATCATTTTGACGTGTTAATTTATACAAGAATTATGATGCTTGAAATAATTGAGCACCAAGCGATTTACTATTTACAGGAAATTGAGAAGAAAGAAAAACTTGTATCGAATCACGTGGACAACACATTTAGAGATAAACGTTCTTATCTCACAAGGAACCCTTCACTACCCTCATATCGAAACATGCCTCAATATTTTTACTGGGTCATCTAGATGCTGTAAGAAGTCCACGCTCCAAAAATTAGCTGCTGGTTTCAACTGCAAGTACCCTAAATCGAACCTGGAAAATGTCGGGTTGAAGCAGTGCAGTGGGAGAAGTTGGACAACCCTTATCTGCAGTTCCAAGTTCCGGATGCGCGGAGACAATTGACGGTCGAAAACAAAACACAAGTGACTGGTTTTGTTGCAGTAATTAAAACACAAGTTCATTCTGCACCATGCACAGCAAATAATCGCGTCGTTATCACATTCTTCTTAACACGTTTTCACATTTGTCTGTAGACAGAATTTGATCGCTGAGTTGTATATTTGTTTGCAACTAGACAGACAACAGAAGGTAGGTTAAAAGCTTGATCCTTTCATTTGCGAATCCAAGCCCATGTATATGTAAACAAATGCATGTGATCTGAACCGCAGCACACATCATGCTTCAAGACAATATAGTGCGGTACTACATTTGATTTTTATATAATTAAAAACTCATAATATGGAACGAAAATTATTAAGATAACAATATTAACATATTACAAATGTTTCAGCATATTGCGAAACATGGCATTCGTAATATAATCCTTCAGTTTGCAAGTTTGTTGTGAATAATTAGGTGAAAGCACGTGAAAGTTCGAAGGCTTGTTCCGATATGTTTCTGTTTTGAGAATTACGCCACTGCCGGAGAACTCCGCTTAATGTACGTAGGCCTAATTATTTCACAGTAATATTCTGTATATATTCTGTACATATCATTATTCATTTAGCACTCAATTTCAGCTTGAACAACGAAATAAGTAAATAAACATGTCTTTGTTTTTAACGCATATGACAGATGAAAGTAGCCCTCGTGAATATTAATTATTATGGAAGGAAACACGGCCTACTAGAAATATTTCGTTGTCCGCGGGAAGGAGTTGACGAATCAAATACAGATAAGGGCGCAATGATACCAGTGCAATGTTTATATTCTCAAAATGAATGGATGACGTAATACTCCCGCCAGTCAGGGATGTCCAGTCCCATCTCTAGATTACCATGTTATTTTCCCTATATGTTCCAAGATATTTACAGAGCATTTTAGGGTACTTGCAGTTGAAACCAGCAGCTAATTTTTGGAGCGTGGACTTCTTACAGCATCTAGATGACCCAGTAAAAATATTGAGGCATGTTTCGATATGAGGGTAGTGAAGGGTTCCTTGTCAGCACATGACTCCACTTCCTTGCTACTAGTTAATATGAGAACTTCTAGCAGAGTGGTAAGATAAAAATACTGAACTCTGGAGCCTGGGAAAGAGCCATTGCAAAATTCAGCTTCTTAGAAAAAGACTCCATCTAATAATAATAATAATAATAATAATAATAATAATAATAATAATAATTATTATTATTATTATTATTATTATAATGATGATAATAATATTTATTTTTGCACGACGTAACTAATTAGTGGTACTTACGAATATTGTTGCCGTGGATCGCAACTTGACATTCCCGTACGCAATCTTGTTGCTATGAAAACAAAAGAAATCTC
This sequence comes from Ectobius pallidus, assembly GCA_964059195.1. Taxonomy (NCBI): domain Eukaryota; kingdom Metazoa; phylum Arthropoda; class Insecta; order Blattodea; family Ectobiidae; genus Ectobius; species Ectobius pallidus. The sequence continues at coordinate 9,762,587 of CAXKWD010000002.1, forward strand.
CGTGCGGTAAAAATTACAAAAAGCACAAGTGTCGCAAGTAAAATCAACATAATACAAGCCTTTATGGAAGACCGGAACCAAGGCCCCCCAGTTTGTGGCGACTTTAACAGGACAAATATTCGGTTCAACCACAACCACATGCGAATCACTTTCTGAAATAAACATCTATCTTCAATTATATATATATATATATACATAATATTTTCAGCTAATATCTCAATTAATATAAATAAATTGATATAAATAATAATCGTGCAAAAAATAGCAAGCAATACTCTTACCGTAAGCGCATAACGGATCTCGGAAATTGAAAAAACTAGGCCCAAGCGTCTCGTTTTTTCAAACTCTTTCCTCAATCCGCATAAACCGCTTACGGCACTTGTATCGCAATATGCTATTAACAATTAAGCATAACTTACAATGCAATAGGTTTCGTCAGCTAGTCATTAAATAAAATCTGTCTCCAAATATTCTTGTTTAGTTCATTGATAACATTTTTAACTCTGTATTTAAAATTATTCAAATTGTCAATTCGTCTTAAATCTAAAGGTAATTTATTATAAAGTTTCACACCAAAATATATTTCTGCAAGCGGAATTTTGGAAGCACAAAATTATTTCTTCCTTGTGTGTCGTGGTATTTTATGCCATGCATTGATTTACAATATTGTTTATCTCGTCACCGGCCAATTTTTTTATATTTTCCAGAATCGTAAAGACAAAAACAGAATTGGATATTTACTTACCAAGACTCATCCTCGCTATTTCATCATGAAATTAATCTAAGTTAAAATTTACTGACGCCATAAAACTAATCAGCAATAGAAAACGGTTGCACATCAATCGTTGCATGACCCTCTGGTAAACACACAGAATCTGAACTGGTGATGTGACCTCAATGCTCAAAGGAGTAAAAGTAAAGCTAACTTTAAAAAAAATATAGTTTACATTGCCAGGAAAGTCTGCAATTTGATTTTAATATAGATCCATGCAAAGCCTTCTGTTTAGGTGGTGTATGGAGGCCATGGTTTCTACATTCATTTATCCAGATTTGAGTGTTTCCCTTGCATGCAGTTTTAGTAGGCACATTATTCCTATACAGTTATTTAAACTGGAGACTTCACTGGTCTGCCTGCCCTCTATGTACAGGAGCTGAAAGCTTGTGAGTTTCCCCCCCCCCTTCTTTGTAATGTATTTGCGGGCACTTCCGGTAATGGTATGGGTGTAATCCAGCGAGATGGGATACAGCTTGTATCCTGTGCCCCATACATCACCAGCAAGGGGGGGGCCTTGACTTCTGACCCCCTTTACCCAGGATGCTATGCTTCACGGGACAGCCCAACAAAAATACAAGACGACTTTGCTTTCTTGTTACCATGGCGACACTTTAACATGCCACGTCCTTGTGATCTCACCTCAACAAAGTTCACTTTATCCACTAATAACATCAAATAGAATAATAACTGTAATAAATAGGAATAAAAATAGTAATAATTCACTATAAACACTAATCTAGATTTCTAATCTTTTCTCCTTAAATATTCTCCGTAATGTTCGGCAGAAACAATATTCTTTGGTATGATCATGAATAATTACCTTCATAATCATGGGTTGTTATATACGGGGGAGACCCAGTGAACTATGAATCTGCTGCGCGGTGTTTTTCCGGTTCGTGATGACCGCACGTTGCCGTGTACTTACCAGCGCTACGATAGGAGGTAGGCCTACTGTGAGGCACACTAATTAGTGATATTTGTGACCGGGCTTCCACTGTTATTGTACAGTTAACATTCAAGATAGATATATGCATATGCGTTCTTGAACCACAGATTACTGTGTCATTTGGACATTATATGAGAATAGTTATTCTCGCCATTTGCGATAGATGGCAGGCGAGAATTGACATGCAGGGAGCAGGGTTTTTACTTGAAATTTTAATATCAAAGCAACGTACATTAAAACACATGAATACACCAATTTATTATTATTATTATTATTATTATTATTGTTAGAATCAGAATTAACATGAGCAAAATTCATTTTACCAGAGTGTTTAAATTCCTGCTTTCACGGTTATGACTAGTTTGAAATCGTTAACTGGAATAACAAAAGTACCGTATAGCCTAAGTTACTGTTATGTCATGTGTAGACCTGGGATTTTAAGGCAAATGCTTATTTTCTTCCTTGTGAAATAACATGAAAATTTTTTAATAAGTGGACGTTTCATGATAAATCATTTATAGAATTTTATAGTGCCCTAAAATGCCTATTTGGACCTTTAGAGCCTATTTTACTATTTTAGTGCCTAAAATGCCTATTTTGTTCCTTATGAAATAACATGAAAATTTTAAATATGGGGACGTTTCATGATAAATCACTTATAGAGTTTTTTAGTGCTCTAAGATGCCTATTTGGACCTTTAGAGTCTATTTTACTATTTTAGTGCCTAAAATGCCTATTTTGTTCCTTATGAAATAACATGAAAATCTTAAATATGTGGACGTTTAATGATAAATCACTTATAGAGTTTTATAGTGCCCTAAAATACCTATTTGGACCTTTAGAGTCTATTTTAGTGCCTAAAATGCATATTTTGTACATTTAAAATAAAATTCAACTTGTGCAATTTTTACAATCTTATAATGGACATCCCTCAATGAAAAGCAGAACAGCAGAGGTGGGTTTTTCACAGAAACTTGATTATTCCAAACAATTGTCGCTAAAGGAATACTAACTGACGGGGGAGGGAGAGGATTAAGGGGGAAGGATTACTGTGTCAAGTCACCAGTGAAAGAACATCTGTTTAAGTGAATATAGTTCGCGATGCCTAATTTTGCAGTTAATTCTGTTAAGAATAGGTATACCACGTTTCTTGCAGTAAAAAAAGACCATGTTACAGTTTAAGTGTGAATTGTAGTATTTTAAAGTCTATTTTCTATCTATTTAGATATTTTAAAGCATATTTTAAGTGCCTATTTTCTCTTTTAAAAGCCTATTTACTTGTTTTAAAAGCCTATTTTAGGTGAATAAAACTAATTTTTAAAGAGCCTAAAATTCCAGGTCTTGTCATATGTAATAACTAGGTCGAAAATAGGTTTTTCATTAATAGATTAAATGAAAGAAAACTTGAGATAGGTTTTCGCCTATTGAACAATTTTCCTTGTGTTAAGGTACTGTACTATTGTGTTTAGGGGTGAAATTGCATCCATATCGCCTGTTCCACCCCATCAACTCCCTCACGGATCGCTGCTTCCACAGCAACAAGAAGTGGAAGAGACCTCCTTGCCTTGTGTGACGTCACACGTAGAGCAGGGGATTCCCCGTGGCCATTATTCTTGATAATATTTGGCTTAGTACTCACTTTTGAGAGTTAGCGAGGATTTACGTCACTTAAAGGGGAACAAAAGAGTAGACAAGGCACTAAAATCACTTCTTACACTCATATTCCCCTAATTTAGTGGATAAATATTTATGAAACCGTAGAATATTGTTTCTGTTGAATATTACATTGAATATTTTAAATGACTAGACTAGACTCTATGGCACTACATCCCTGAAGGGACAAGGCCTACCACCCGACCGCTGCGTCATCTACCATAGGCAGACGGCAGGATTGGGGGGCATGTGGTGAGCATGCCGACACCCAGGGCCGTTAATGGTGGTTTCCATGACCTGAGCCGCTACTTCTCTATCAAGTAGCTTCTCAATTTTAATCACGAGGCTGAGTGTATTTTTAATACAAATCATAAATTATTGCTAATACTGATAATAGCTAATATCAGAAAATTTGGCAGGAATATTAAAGCATCCAATTGCAGTACCCACACCAACTTTTGTAATTCTATTTCCCTTAACCATCGAGAAATTTCCAGAAAGTTCACATTATTTATTTTTACCCTCACAAAATCTTAAAGTCGTTTCGAACGTTACGTGGTTTATTATGGCTAAAAGAAACACATGACTTAAATAACATACGATGCAGTTAATATAGAAAGCTTTTAAGTGAGACAAGTAAAAACAAAATAAAAACAAAAAAGGAAAAGTGCAATAATTCGAGCAAAGGTCACAAACTGAATTTAAAATGAATAGGAAAATAATAAAATATCCGGTCTCCCACACAAAGTAATTTCTACTGGGTTAGATGCACCTACCTCATGGGAGTCCGTGACACCAAAAACCTGAGAGTCCTAGGAATTAGCACTTTGCTTGTAAGGTTTAAAAAAAAAATTAAAAAAAAAAGTGTCACCAAAAAATATTTATTGAAAAAAGATAATGTTACAAATTTAATCTAATGTAAGTTCTCTTCGTTTTATAAAAAGCTGGTTCATACAATATACAATACAGTGTAAACAATAAAACTCTGTGAGAAATTCTTCACATGGCCAACTGTTCCTTAAAAAAGCATTACAACGTGTGTGATCAATGTTTTTATTGTTTTCTCACAAATTCTTGCAGTTTTAGTGAAGGTTTATGTAAATAAACCATTAATACCCACCCCTAAATACAAGATTTGGGTTGTATGGGTATCAATAGAATGGAGACAATCTGCATAAGTTTGTACTCCTAGATTTCATTTTGGATAGTTACTTTTAAGTAGGGCAAGGCATTTGATGATTTTGCATCTTTTTTATATGAAGGCTAAAAGATAGCTCGAATATATATAAATGTGTATCATCAATTAATTGATCAAATAAGAGCTATTTGTTTCTGCATTTTTTGCTTTATTTTGCAATTTCATTTTCAACAGATAGGTCATTTTTGGCGATTTTAGGTCATTTTTCTCCATTTTAGGTCATTTTCTGCATTTTTAGGTCACTTTCGGCGTTTTAGGTCATGTTTCAGTGGAGGTAGAGAGGACCTTTTCCATGTACAAATCATTACTTTCAGACAACAGACAATCGTTTTATTTGAGAATCTTCACCAAGTGTTCATAGTAAATTTTAATTTATGTAACTTTTATGGGCTTGCCAGTTCAGAAGGATTTTTTTTTTTTTTCGGTAAGGGTGTCCAAGTAGTATAGACGTACTTACTTTTCTAGTAATCAAATAAGTGTTATTTATATTGTAAACTCATATATAACTCACTGTCATCCGATAAATTGCTTTTAGCAAATCATTACTTAAAAAAAAAACTAAACATAAGTAATAATGGAAAATTTATTGGTCACTTTTTAAAAATACTATGTCATTTCTTCACTATTTTTAGATCATAAATGCATTTTTTATTTTGCGTTTTTTCACTATTTTACGGTCCAAAATTCCTTGCTCTACTTATAAGCTATTAGCATGTGCCCGCGGCTTCGCCAGCGATAATTATTTAAAAAATTAAAAAGTAAGAGCATAATAGTTAAATCATTTTATTTATTAATACCTAAATCACGTGGACAACATACCACGATTAGGTAGCTTCGCCTGGTAAAAGCGACCTCAGATTCGAGTTCCTTGGTCCAGACCCCTGTAGAGTGAGTTTCGTCCAAATAAAACAATGTTTGACCATATTAGGGCTTACAACATTCAAGCGATCGCGAAAGTTTTATTTCAAGGTATGACAAAAATAGACAAAGCCGACTGTAATTGTCAAACATCCATTTAATTTAGTTCCAAACCCATCTGAAACCCACTGGCAACAATATGTTTTAATGTCAAATGTTATTTGGACTGGATAATTCTGTGTAAAAAGGGATTAAGTATTCTAAAAAACATTTGATTTTTGGCACTTAAAATCAGAATTTTTCAAAATCCTTTCTTAGTGAGCACCTACATTATGAAACGAAGGTACTGTAAAAATTCCAAGTCTCTACCTGTTATAGTTTAGGCTCTACGTTGATTCCTGTCAGTCAGTCAGGACAAAGCCTTTTATATATAGAGATCCTAGCATCCGAAAGAATCGAAAACTGGTGGGAGAGAGGAAAATCTTATCGCACCGGTGGTCTTTACTACGTAGAAGTTCGGATATTTCGAAGGCAACGAGTCAATTAAATGCCTACAGGTGTGGAAATGATCGTCTAAACAATAATCTATTACTATCCAGTTGAGAGGAGGAGTGCGTCTGAGGACATCTTCTATAGTTGTATACACAGAACTCCTGAAGTCGTCTTTGGTCAAACTCATGCTTATTGTGAGTGTCTTAATGTTTGAACACTTGGCAATTAAAAATTCTGTCTTATAATTTGAATCTTCTCGGAATCCAACTTTTAGACATTCAATTGCTCTGAAGTTTTGAAATGTTTTCGAAGAGGGATTTACTTTTGTACAATTTCTAAAAGAGACATGCAAACATTTCAGCTGAGTGCAAGTTTCTGCAATGAGTTCCAACTCCAAAATGCCGTCATCATTCAACTCCAAAAACACTAACTTTTTACCAAAAACAGGGAGAAGATTCTTATATTCATTTGCAGTTTCAGACTCCCATGTTTTCAAACTCAGAGATCGCAGATTCTTGAGCTCTGTTAAACTAGACAGGTCTATATCACCCTCGCAAACCAACTCAATTTCAGTCAAGTGTGATAATTTATCAACAATTAGACGCAAAGTATTTTGATCTCTAAGTCTTACAGAAAATGACTTAAGAGTTGATGCAGACAACACATCACTCATAGCGTCAGTTGATAAGCCGTTGATAAGAGTCACATAGATATCGTCTGTCTTGTCACAAATACGAATATTTGGTAGGCGCAGTGTTTCCAGATGCTTACACTGAAGGATAAGTGGAATGATTTCGTCAGAAAAGTCCCACCAACACATACTTAGACCTTTCAGTTCTGGGCATGATTCAACAATACTTCTCAAAATGTCTTCGTCAGAATAATATATACACCCACTGAATGTCAACTCTTTAAGTTGGGAAGGAAAAACTAATGTATGTTTTTTAGAATGGTGGAAACCTTCAACTGGTAAATTTAGTACTTTTAAATTGTGTAAATTGCAAACTTTTGTAAGGATAGTCCACGTAATTGATCTATAAGAGTCCAAATCAAACCCATGGGAATAACTTGTACCCAGTTCAATGGCTGTGACGTCGGGATGCATGAAAACTTCAACCAGACTCAGTAACTTTTGTTGGCAACATTCAGTATCAATGGAAGACCGAAACTTAGAATACATGGTACCTAACTTCATCAGAAGATGTTTGGTCAGTTGATTTGACATTGAGGGTGGAAGCCTCGTGCCGTGGAAGAAGCGTTTAAGTTCCCCGCAGACTTTGGCTGTTACAGTAACTGCTTCTGGCGATGGATCAAGCTCCATCAACTGCCGACCTTCGTTCTCCATGTATGTTATGAAGGATCTGAAGGCAATCTCAGACAAGCATGCTGGCTGATGACTGCCTGACATCTAGAAAAGAACATTTGTATTAAAACAAAGTTAGTGGACTAATTGGTGAAAAAATTCCTGTGCCACCGAGACTCTAAGTCAGGGTCCATAGCTGTCCTAGCTGATTCTCTACCAACAAGGCTACCCAGAGTTCAAGACACAGTGGCAGATAAAATATTTGTCCTATGATTATCTAGAGACATGGCATCACATTGCCTTCCAGCTAAAAATGCTAAATTTAGGTTGACTGTCCTGTAAATTGATTTATGCAGAACATGTTTAACAAAAACTTTGTTTTTTTTCTGGTGATTGCAGCACTATTTAGAGATCATTAGAACAGTTCTGTCATATCATTGTCATGAATTTGAAGTTTTCACTGTTAGTGTTTCCTGCAGAATGACGCCAGGACTGAGGAAGTCAACCTCATTGAAATAGCATGTACAGGAAGGTGGAAGGCATATAAATGTGTGGATATTAAAATTTCATTTCTTCGATAGAGACAAAACAAGAAATTCTAATTCCATGCTTGTCCATAATATTATTAAAAGGTCCTGATTTTATTGATCTATTATTTGCTCTTGAATTTTTCTTGAGAGATCCCTGACTTCAAGTAATAATATTTTCCATCTAGTGAATACTCACAGAATTATTGCTGTAGTGAATAATTTAAATCCATGGAAATGAAAAAAAAAAAATTATACCTATTTGAGTTATCGTAAAAGAGATAGATTATGGCAAAACAATCGATATATATATTAATATATCGATTATCTCGCCACCGGTGATAGGCGATTCGTATGGCATTTCAATAGATTTTTTATATACTCGGTGTTAATGAATAACACCGAAATATTTTACCTGTGTATAGAGGGGACATAGACAAACAACTTTTATTAGAAGATTTTTGCTCTATGGATTCAATTCTTCCTGTTATAACATAAAATCTCCCAAGGATATGCACGCCACTGACTTCTAATACTTGAAATGATGGGAAACAAAGGAACAGTGAATACAGTGTAGTGGTCGGGAAAATTGTAAAAAATGACGATCGATATCTTACAACTCTGAGGGGAAAAAAAGACAAACGAAACATTTTTTTTAGGTCTGGAATTAGGAATAAAAACATAATGCAGTGGCGGGCAATCATGTGATTAGTCAGTAAATTTTGCAGATTATGAAAATTCTAAATTATAGTATAGCGGTTGATGAATTATTAAGAATCAGGTTTTTATCGATCGCTAAGAAGGCATGTAGTCAATTTAATGAAAATTTTAACCCTATTTCGCTCAATTATTGAGTTATGAGCACCAAATTTTAAGGACTTTAATGCCCTGTAGCATACACATTTTACGTCATAGAGCAAAAATGTCCTAATAAAAGTTGCTTGTCTTTGTCCCCTCTATACACAGGTAAAATATTTCGGTGTTATTCATTAACACCCTGTATAGAGTTAAAGAAATTTTACATTATCAAACCTCCTCTTGCTTATATATCTCCAATACGGTTCCGTTAATAAAGAAAGCTTTTAAATGAAAGAAGTAAAAGCAAGGAAAATAAGAAAAGTGCAATTTTTCGAGCAACTTTATCCAAAGCTAAAAAATCAATTTGAAGTCAATACGAAAATAATAAAATGTCCGACCGCCGGCGTGGTCTTGTGGTTAGCGTCGCTAACTACATATCCTTCGGCCCGGGTTCGATCCCCGGTAGCTCCGATTGTTCTGAGGTAGGGAGGTCTGGTAGGGGTGCACTAAACCTTGTGATTCAAATAGAGAAGTAGCGGCTCCGGTAATGGAAACCACCAATAACGGCCGTGGGTGTCGGCATGCTGACCACATGCCCCCCAATCCTGCCGTCTGCCTATGGTAGATGACGCAGCGATCGGGTGGTAGGCCTTGTCCCTTCTGGGATGTTAGCGCCACGGAGTTAGTTAGTTAATAAAATGTCCAGTTTCCCACGTAAAATAAGTTAATTCTTAGTGGGTTAGATGAACCTTCCCCTTCGGAGTCCGTGACACACAAAAACTGGGAGTCCTAGGGATTAGCACTTTGCTTGTAAGGATAAAAAAAAAAAAAAAAAAAAAAAAAACTCTGAAAAATGTTTATTGAAAATATATTAAAATTACAAATATATAATCTAATGTAAGTTATCTCCCTTTGTTTGATGAAAAGTATGTTCAGTTTCCAGACTGTACTGGTTAATACAATACAGTGTTAGCAGTGCAAATCTCTGAGAAGTTATTCACATGGCCAACAAAAGAACTCTTCCAGAAAAAAAAAAGCATCACAAGGCGTGTATAATGAACGGATTTATTGCATTTCATCAAATCTTTGCAATTCTATTGAAGGCTTATGAAATAGTATATTGCAATTGGCACAGGTGCACATTGGCACAATCGCATTTTCGTGCACATTGGCATAGTATTTTTATCTTGCAATATCATCGTGCTCATCGCCACACACCCTTCGTAGGGGTGGACATAGAGACAAAGTTGGAATTACATTATCGTATTGAATGCAATGGAGTTCACAGTAACTGCTAGATAGACAGAAAGACAAACACATTCTTTTATTAACTTAATATAGATACATACTGTGTACATTAATATTATAATTGAATTGTTTAGAAATCATTCATAAAGTATCTGCCTGCGATTGAATGAGATTGAATGAACCTAACCTAACCTAACCTAACCTAACCTAACCTGACTTAACCTATCTACGATAAAAACGGCCGGTTTCCTTAGCCGCGGTAGCTAAGGGGGCTGCCTTGGAGCCGTGGTGAAGGAAGCTGTATTTTTGAGTCTCTGTGTCCACCCCTAGCCCCAACGGGTTGTGTGGCGATGAGCACGATAATATTACAAGATAAAAATACTATGTCAATGTGCACGAAAATGCGACTGTGCCAATGTGCACGACACCGTATTGAAGGCTTATGAAATAGTATATTGCGATACAAGTGCCGTAAGCGATTCATACGGATCGAGGAAAGAGTTTGAAAAAACGAGGCGCTCGCGCCGAGTTTTTTCAATTTTGGGAGATCCGTTATGCGCTTACGGCACGAGTATTGCATGCTATTTTTTGCACGATGATTATTATTTTTATAAATTAAATCATATTAATTGAAATATTACCTGAAAATATGATGTATATGCATTATTGAAGATATATGTTTTTTTCAGTATATGATTCGCATGTGTTTGTCGTTATGGGAACCGAATATTTGTCATGGAGGCCTTGTCCATTAAGGCTTGTATTATGTGTGGCGTAAGTAAATTCTTACCGCACGGAAATTTGTTTTGTTTCCATAGCAACAAAATTGCGTGCGGGAATGTCAACTTACGATCCACGGCACCAATATTCGTAAGTAGGCTACCACTAATTAGTTAAGTCGTGCAAAAAAAATTATAGCCTACCCAAACAGCATGATGAGGTTTTTATATAGCTATAGCATCCGAAGGAATCGAAGACATGTGCTTGAGAGGACAATCTCATCCACTCATGTATCTTTACTACGTGGAAGTTCGGATGTCTAGCAGGTAATGTGTGAAAGAAATCGCGATAACGGAATCTCTCTTGTATCCTGTAATTTATTACTACCCAGTCGAGAGGCGGAGTTCGTCTAAGGACATCTTCTATAGTTTTATTCAGGTTGCCCCCATTGAAATTCACGATGAGGGTTTTAAGGTTTATGCACTGGGCAATTAGAGATGATACAAAATTTTGTTTACTATATGATTTAATTTTTAGGCATTCAATAGTTTTGAATGATGGAATTGTTTTCAAAGAGGGATTTAGACTTTTTGGGTACAAAATATGAATGAAATGCAAACATTTCAGGTTAGTGCAAGTTTCTCCAATGAATTCTAAGTCTACAGCCCTGTGATTTCTTAGCTCCAAATACACTAAGTTTTTACCCAAAACAGGTAGAATCTTCTTGTATTCATTTGCAGTTTCATAGTTCACTGCTTCCAAACTCAGTAATCGCAGATTCTTGAGCTGTGTTAAACTAGACAGGTCTATATTACCCCCGCAAGCCAACTCAATTTCGGTCAGGTACGGTAACTTATCAACAATTAGACGCAAAGAATTTTGATCTTCAAGGACTGAAAAAAATGCCTTAAGAGTTGATGCAGACAACATATCACTCGCAGTGTCTGCTAATAAGTAGTCGGTAAGAGTAAGGTCTGTGTTCTCTGCCCCCACGATACTACAATTTGGTAAGCGCAGAGTTTCCAGATGCTTACACTGAAGGAGACGAGTAATTTCTAGGTAGGAAATAATACATCCATGCATAGTTAGACTTTTCAGTTCTGGGCAGAATTCAACAACACTTCTCAAAATCCCGGGATGTGTAATCCCACGTACCGTCAACTCTTTCAGCTGACATGGAAAAACTAGTTTCAACTCTTTATCGTGGTAGTTACTGATATTTACTTCTGGTAAATTTAGTATTTTTAAATTGTGCAAATCGCAAACTTTTTGAAGGATCATCCACGTGATGAATTTACAAGGGGTCAAATCAAACCCATGGAAATAACTTGAGCCCAGTTCAATGGCTGTGACATCTGGATGAATGAAAACTTCCACCAGACTCTGTAACATTTCTTGGCAACACTCAGTACTAATTAAATACATGCGGTCTAACTTGACCAGGAGATGTTTGGTCAGTTGATTTGTCAAGGATGTCGGAAGCCTCGTCCCGTGGAAGAACCGTTTAAGTTCACTGCAGACTTTGGCTGTTACAGTAACTGCTTCTGGTGATGGATCAAGCTCCATCAACTGCCGAGCTTCGTTCTCCATGTATGTAATGAAGGATTTGAAGGCCAGCTCAAACAAGCTTTTGGGACGAAGATTGCGTGGCATCTAGTAAAGAAAATTAATCGTATTAAAACATATTTGTGGAATACTAACAATAACCGGTTTAAAAATATATGTGAAAATAGTTTAGAAATTTTAAAATAATTATTATTAAAATATGCTCCTTGTCAGAGTGAACATTTCTCGGGCAGTCAGCCAGGTGTTTGCGTCAATTAAACCCGACGTTTCGGAGACAGCGATGGCCTCCGAAACGTCGGGTTTAATTGACGCAAACACCTGGCTGATTGCCCGAGAAAACTTCACTCAGATCCTACATGCTCCATGTCATTTTCTTGATTTGAATCTTTCTGATATAATACAGTGTGTTTCAGAAAAATGTATACACACTTTGAACTGTTGCAGAAAATTTATTTCCCGTTCTACAAGGTTAAATTTCTGGGAGAAAGTAATGTTATATTTCTTCAATAGATGGCAGCAGAATAGATTCAACAATCGTCCAACAAACGTGCCATAATCATCCAACAATGAAAAGTACCAAACAATGCTTGCTCATTCCATATTCCCTGCCATTCGTGCATTATACGGCTTTATTACCAACAAGATGGCGCTCCACCGCACTGTCAAAGGACGTACGACCAAAATTTGCCAAGGCAGTGGATAGGACGCAGGGATCCAATCGAGTTTCCTGTATGCTCTCCAGACCTAACGCCGCTGGATTTCTTCTTATGGGGCACAGTAAAAGATGTGTACAAACGTAAACAACGTAACTTAGACATACTTTGGAATGAGATTCAAGCGGTGTGCGCAGAAATCTCATTGGACACTTTGGTACGAAGTACGGAATCAGTGGTGACTCGTACTCAGAAATGTATTGATGCTGAATGCCACCATTTTGAACATTATCACATTATCACATTTTCATCAGAAAGTCATTTATTTTTCAAATTGGACTTTAAGCTTTCCATTTCCAGAAATTTAACCTCGTAGAACGGAAAATAGAATTTCTATGACACTTCAAAGTGTGTATACATTTTTCTGAAGCTCTCTGTGTATTTTCCTCCAAAATTATTATATTATTACTTGTTTTTCATATTATGTTCCCTTGCGTAATTGTCATATTGCGTGTGTTTCTGTTTTTCTTTTATGTGTGTTTTTTTTATAGTTATAGTATTAGTTTAATTATTTTGAATATCACTTTCAATATTTAATATTAGAATGTGGTGTATTAATATAAGCGAGAATATTGTAATCGGGCATTAGCCTATAATATTCTTAGTACAATATATAAATAAATAAATAATTTGGAGAAAAATTCCTGTGCCACCGAGACTCGAAGTCAGTGTCCATAGCTGTCCTAGCTGATTCACTACCAACAGGGTTACCCAGAGTTCGGGACATGGTGGCGGATAAAATCTTTCTCCTACGATTATCCTCAAACTTGGCATCATCTTGTCATCCAGCTAAAAAATGGTAAATTTAGGTTGGCTGTCCTGTAAATTGATTTATGCACAACATGTTTAAAAAAGCACTTGTTTTTACTGGTGATTGCAACACTATTTGGAGATCATTATAACAATTCTGTCATATCGTGTCATGAATTTGAAGTTTTCACTGTAAAGTGTTTCCTGCAGGTGACGCCAGAACTGAGGAGGTCAACTTCATTGAAATAGTTTTAACCATGTACAGGGTGGAAGGCATATAAATGTGTGGATTTTAAAAGGTCATTCCTTCGGTAGAGAGGAAACAAAAATGTTCTATTACCATGTTTGTCCCTAATACAATCAGATGTCCGGATTTTATTGATCAAGAATTATTATTTTCCATCTAGTGAATACTCACAGAATTAGAGCTGTAGTGAATAATTTAAAATCATGGAAATGAATAAAACTCGTCACTATTTGTGTTACTGTAAAAGAGATAGGTTATGGCAAGACAATCGATATTTTATAATATATCGATCATCTTGACATCTGCGATAGGCGATTCGTTTGACTTTTCATTAGATGTTTGTTATATACCGGATTAGGCCTATATATAACATTTAATGAAAAGTCATATATATAATTATATGTAGGCCTATATACAGTATATATGTATAGGCTATATAAAGAAAAAAATAACTGTACATTATCAAATCTCCTCTTTCTTATATACTCAATATCTGTATTCAGTGATTTTAATAATTATTAATCACTCAATATCTGTATTCAGTGATTAATAATTATTAATTATAATTTTTCATTTTAGTCCTTGTGAATTTACAAAAAACAAAAATCAACGTAGGTGCGATAAAATGAAAATGAAAAAATAAAATGATTAAATTATGACATTTGCGATTGGTTGGATTGACCGAGAGGAAGGAATGAATAATCTTCAAATATTATCCGTTTTATTATAATATAATATACATCATATAGGCCTATATATTTCTTTTATATTAGCAGTCAATTGGGGTTTTCGTCAAAGTAAATAACTCTTTCATACCTTCACCTTGCAGCTTAATTGCAGTAGGAATACACATGGATTTGGGGCTCTATTAACCCTATTTACCTTGAAAGTTATATCATTGGAAGTAGTTAGATGGTAATGTTTGATTACTGTTTCCCGAACTTCAATGTTTTGCAACTTTGCCAGACTAAAGTTTATGTAAGAAATGGGGATAAAATTTGATAAACACATTCCCTAAAGTCTAAACTATTAGGTAGCTTTTCTTTAGAACAGAATTTTACGATTGATATTATTGTAAAAATATGCATTTATGTTTTTAAAAAGGAAATAAATAAAGTGTTCTTCAGTTTAGTTTGTTTTGAAAATAGAGAGACTAATATGAAAATTACGTTTGCAGAAATTTTAGAGAATGCTTAAGTAAATATATTTTTAACAAGTGTTTGAATTTATCTTTAAAAATGGCTTCTGGATATCACTTTAGAAAAACTCTCTTTTGGGCCCTTCTATAATAAAATGTGGCCCTCACAATTAATTTTTTTTTTGCTTAGGAGCATGACCATCGTGATCGCCTGACTTAACACCACTCTATTTCTTTCTTCGGGGGAATGTAGCTATCTCACTCCACCTCCCGAAAATGAAGAAATGATTGTCTTCATACACGATGCCATTGGACCGTACATGTTGGCCAGGGTACGACAGGCAATGGAATGACAGAAGGGTCAAAGGTGGTCACTTTGAAAGTTGCCTTCGAATTACTTTGCACTTGTTCTTGAGCTTATCTAAGATCTGGATCTTGTTTACTCATTCGTGTGGCTAATAAGCAAAGCACCTGCTAATATCGGTTGTAAGATAAAAATAATCTGATATGAATCATATAACTTCCTCTGTAGTTTGGTTCTGAGTAGGCTATAATGATATGTATGACATTCTCTTCATGTAAATTGGTTGTAAATATGAATATAACGTTGTTGCTATGTTTTGAACATCTCCAAAAAAAATATATATATATAATACAACTTAAGTAAAATCTGATTAACGCACTCACATAACTTTCTTCACCCTAAGCATAGACCATTTATCTTTATCACTCCACATTAGAATAAGAGGTCTTAATGAGGCAATACCAGTTGTCCATATTGTGAAGTTCCTACTGTTTATACCTACCGAAAATTATACAAAACAAAAGCTTATATTCTAACTACCTTAAAAGGCCCGGCGTAGCCCTGGTTTTCTTATTTTGTAATTGGAAATTATCTTAAGAAGAACTTTCGATTTTAAATTTAAGGTCATTATATTATAGGTTTTTAGAATTTGAAATAGGAAGAACGACTTATCGCATTCAAACTATTCCAACAGAAAACGCTTCATATAGCTATTTACGGCTCATAGAGCATGTAGAATTTTGCATCCCATCGCTTGTACACAGCAAGACTGGTAGGGGTTCAAATAAGAAGAAACATAAATTCCGGTAACATAAAATTCTTTTGTATTTGCGGAATATTTTATTTCTCACCCCTATGTTACCATAAAACCATTTTGGGATGAAATTAAACAGAAATGCAAAATCACTTTCATACTTCTCTTTTCAAAAACCTGTGATATAATATAATAATATACACATTACCATACCTCGTATTGTTTTCTCTATGTCCAGGGTAGAGAAAGTTATGTGACTGCATTATTCTCGTGGATTTCATTCCTTAATATTTATTTACAACATGAATTATATTGACAGCTTTTCTAATTTGTGAAAGTCCCATTTCAATTATTTCCAAACCCATCTGATACCACTGGCAACAATGTGTTCTGTGATTTTGTTTTGATAATTCTGTGTAAAAAGGGATTAAGTATTCTCAAAAACATATAATTTTTGGCATTTAAAAACAAAAATTTTTCGAAATACTTTCTTAGTGAGCACCTACATTATGAAACGAAGGCACTGTCAAAATTCCAAGTCTCTACTTGTTATAGTTTAGGCTCTACGTTGATTCCTGTCAGTCAGTCAGTCAGGACAAAGCCTCTTATATATAGAGAGATTTATATAACTACGGTCTGTTACCAGCTGTCACGCTGGTATTGCTCTCAAGTCAGATTTTGGTTTAATAACCAAATAGCCCTTACTATAAATTTATATGGAGAAAATCAAGGCTACAAATACTCTTTCTTATGCTTTTGTGACAGATACAAAGGCGTGTGAATTGTGAAACAATTCTGTGAAAATTCCTGAACAATTTGAGTGGTTTACAGATCAATAAAAAATTTGGTTCGCATAAAAATCGTAAACTTAGCTAAAGTGGACATATACCATTGTTTTAACCTTGTATGACTAGCATAGCTCTGAAAGGAAAATTATATAAAAAATACACATTTTTTTTTAAATATCCTCTGGTGATATGGCATATATTCAGAATTATGTTGGAGTGTATCGAGATAACAGAAAGTTTTCTGAGGGTTTCAAATCAAATGTGTCTAGTGTAGCGAAAGGAAGGCTTCAGCCACTACAAGGAAATCATGCACGGATACAGATTCACTAAATGATTTTTGCATGGAAATAATAATAGATTAAGGCTAATTATCCCTATACCGAATAAAAAAGTATTAAGTTGTGATTTTACTGATACTGAGCTACATTTCGACAAGAAACTCTTTATCTGCAAAATTATGGGGTTTACTACAAGAACAGATGGGGTTTTATGTACAGCAGAGAATTTAAACTTTCTTAAAATTGATTCCTAATCGTTTGCTTGATAAATCCCTGTCTGAATGACATTTTAAAGAATGTATGAAAAGTTATGTTTTTACCTCTAATGCCCCCCCCCAATCCCAACTATTGTAACTTACTACTGTACCGTTATAATAAACAGAAAAAACCTTGTGAGTTGATTTCCCAGCTGATGAAGAAATTTCGTGAGGTAGAGAATCAAGAATCCGGAATTAAGAAATTGAAAGATACTGAATTTCTGTGCAAGTGTAGGCCTACGTAATTAGCTCTGAGTTACTGCAACTCATTTAGAATGTGCAGGGTAAAATATGGGGGAGAATAGCATTCTTTAAAAGTGTGTCTAACCCTACATTCCATAGGTACAAAACTGCATGTGAACAAACACTTTGAAGATATAAAAAAAAGGTTTATTTTTTATAATCTAATCTGATGCTGATAATAAGTATATTCATTAACAAAATGCAAACAAATTTACACAACTTTTCCAAATAATTGAAAAAGTAACGGAATATGGGCAAACAATGACATGGCTGATTTTTTCGAATGTCATAATACGAGATGATCAGGTTATATTAGTAGTCAGAAGTTTGATAAGTGTTGTAAAACCTAACTTCCCACTTACCTTTCCGTAAGAAGTACGAGATGATCAGGTTGTATTAGTGGTCAGAGGTTTGGTAAGTGTTGTAAAACCTAACATCCTACTTACCTTTCCGTAAGAAGTACGAGATGATCAGGTTATATTAATAGTCAGCAGTTTGGTAAGTGTTGTAAAACCTAACTTCCTACTTACCTTTCCGTAAGAAGAATTGATGAATTACAAATAGTTAATTCTGTGTAGGAACTTTCATTGGAAAGGCAGCCGAGAGGTGTACCTGCCATTCAGTACAGACAGCTGATGTAATGTAAGGCAATAATCTCATTTAGATACCGTTTGGAGATAAGCTATCAGAAATCAATCATACGTGGTCACCTCGCAGACCAATAAAGGGCAGGTGTTCTTAGACGCGATAGCTAAACATGGCCGCCCAGAAGGGGGGACAGGGTAGTGCCGTTGCCCCTCCCTGGAAATGTTGTTTACACATAAACCTCTAAATTAAATGACTATAAGCAACTAATGTGAATTGAGGTTTATGTCTCCAAATACTGTTGTATGTTCGCGTTGTTTGGATGTAAACGAGCTGTAACAGCTGACTAGATATTAGCTTGTAGGAATAATTACTTCCCCTAAACTTGAAACCATTTATACCCAAACATTTTATTATAATGAAGATAAGGCAAGAAATGTCGCATTTTATAATTTATATGAATTGTACCTGTCAAATTGTAAGGTGTGCAAAAAGTCATGTGAGTGTACATACAAGGGATTTTTTTACTTGTATCCATAGTCATAGGTCCAGGTACAGAAGGCCTAAATGAAGGATGTTGATTATATAATAATAATAATAATAATAATAGCAATAATGTGAATAATAATAATAATAGCAATAATAGTATGATTGATTAAGATAATAATAATAATAATGATGATAATGATGATGATAATAATAATAATAATAATAATAATAATAATAATAATAATAATAATAATAAAGTAGTTGCAGTAGCATAGTGAAGGTAGTAATTTTTTCATTGGCCCCCTTGACAAAATTTCTGCGGACGTTAAAGCTGTATTAGAGCCCTGGTGAAGGAGGCTGCTGGTTCGAATCCCGCTTTGGGTATGGGATATGTGTACGATCAGAAAAGTAAAAATAAAACAAGGCGAAGTGAATAACAGGAGAAATACACATTCGGACAATAAATGTCCACAGGCCGGCTCAAATATAAATACAGTAGAGTCCCATTAATCCAAAACTCATTTACGACGAGACTATCTGAGCCACAAGAACGAGCTATAGCTCATATTAAAGCTTATTAAATTTCCTACAACTTTTGTTGTCCTGACTTTTCTGTAGGACGTGTCATTTTGTCGGTATTCAGTTCAAAACACGAAGAAAATTTAAAATTTTAACTCTTTGGAAAAAAAGGCTAATCTTTGAAAAGCCGTATCTCGGTAATTATACAACTTACAAAAACGATTTTGACCTCATATTTTAGAAAATTTAATTTAATTTTAAAAAGCTAAGAAATAATATTTTCAACAAACGCATAGTTTAGGAGATATTGTTGAAAAACCAAATAAAAAGTCCGAAAAACCCGGTTTATTTCGACCGCCATTCAGCGAGCACAGGTTTCTGAGGGTTGCCAATCTGGATTTGTGATCCCAGTAATGGTTCGAAACTCCCCTCCAAAAATCATTAATACTCCATTTAATGTAAGTTCCGATGTAACATTTGACTGGGCTAAATGTCCACAGGCCGGCTCAGTACAGTAGAGTCCCCTTAATCCAGACCCCACTCATCCTTACAATCGGACGAACAATCAATAAATTTTGAATTCCAGTCACAAATATATTTTGATTTTTTAACCCTACATCAGTTCGTAGTTTAAATATTAGGTCTACGTATACAGTAGTATTAAAAATAAAATTAATAATAATAATTAAGGGGCGGATTTCTATGACATGTCATATTTTTCCCCTTTTCATTATTTCAGGTCTCTCAGACTAATTTAAACCCGATTCCAAGCATCCTGGTGAAATTGGAACGGCTTTTATTGTGCATATAACTGCATATTTAGGAAATTTTCAACTATTGTAGCATATTTAGGTAATATTTTTGGTATATTTGTGTGCATATTAAAGAAATTTTCAAGTTTCATACTATATTTTGTAAATTTAGCATTATACTAATACTTTTTGAGAATTTACAGATATTTTAAATAACGAACATTATATTTGAATAAAATGAATTGTAATGAAATTTAAAATAATATACACAATAAATAATATACATAATGTGTAAGTGGTAAAGTCATATTTTTAATTTTATTGGTCAAATTTTAATGTTTTTTAGGTCATAGATGCATGCATTTAGGTCATAGAAATCCGCCTCCCTAATAATAATAATAATAATAATAATAATAATAATAATGTTTAAGTGGTAGAAAAAGTTATATTTATGAAAAAACATAGACTTTTATTTTTTATTATTTTTTTATAATCAGGCCTTGTATTTTCTTGTTTTACATTCTTGTGTTTAGGGGTGAAATGGCATCCATATCCGTGTTCCACATCAACCCCCGCACGGATCGCTGCTTCCACAGCAACAAGAAGTGGAAGAGACCTTGCCCCGTGTGACGTCACACGTATAGCAGGGGATTCCCCGGGGCCATTACTCTTGATAATATTCGGCTTAGTACTCACTTTTGAGAGTTAGCGAGGATTTACGTCACTTAAAGGGGAACAAAAAAAAAGACAAAGCACTAAAATCACTTCTTACACTCATATTCCCCTAATTTAGTGGATAAATATTTATGAAACTGTAGAATATTGTTTCTGTTGAATATTACATTGAATATTTTAAATAAAATTATAAATTATTAATACTGATAATAGCTAATATCAGAAAATTTGGCAGGAATATTAAAGCATCCAATTGCACCAAATTTTGTAATTCTATCTGCCTTATTAGTATGGTAAAAGTAACTGTTCAGCCTAACATCATCTCATCTACCATAGTCTAGGTCACTCACTGACAATGCTTTACGCACTTCCACACGAGCTAGAAACTTTAAATTTGGCACACTTATAAATTTTAGACTGTAAGCATCAATAAATTTCCAAATTTTTCACATCTTTTATTTTTACCCTCACAAAATCTTAAAGCCGTTTTGAACATTTCTTGGTTTATTATGGCTAAAAGACAGCACACGACTTTAACTCCAATATGGTGCAGTTAATAAAGAAAGTTTTTAAGCGAGAGAAGTAAAAAAAAAAAAAAAACAGCAAAAAAGGAAAAGTGCAATAATTAGACCAACATTATCCAAAGGTCACAAACTGATTTTAAAATGAATAGGAAAATAATAACATATCCAGTCTCCCACACAAAGTAATTTCCACACAAAGGTTAGATGAACCTACCCATTGGGAGTCCTAGGGATTAGCACTTTGCTTGTAAGGACAAAAAAACAGAAATATTTACCCAAAAATATTTATTGAAAAAAGATAATGCTACAAATTTAATCTAATGTAAGTTCTCTTCCTTTCTTTTATAAAAAGCTGGTCCATAAAATATACAATACAGTGTAAGCAATAAAACTCTGTGAGAAATTATTCACATGGCCAATTGTTCCATAAAAAATCATCACAGCCTGTGTTCAATGTTTTTGTTTTCCCAGAAATCCTTGCAGTTTTATTGAAGGTTTTATGTAAATAAAGCATTGAAACCCACCCCTAAACACAAGATGTGGGTGTATCAATAGAATGGAGACAATCTGTATAAGTTTGAACCCCTAGATGGCATTTTGGATAGTTTCCTCTAATAGATATAGCATCCAAAGGAATCGAAAACTTCTGCTTGAGAGGACAATCTCGTCCAACAGTTATCCCTTACTACGTGGAAGTTTGGATGTCTCGAAATCAATGACTCAACGAAATTACCATAAATGCCATTTATTAATATCCAGTTGAGAACAGGAGTGCGTCTGAGGACACCTTCTATAGTTCTATACAGAGGACTCTCCAAGATGTGCTCGGTATATATCATGTTTATAGTGAGTGCCCTAATGTTTGAACACTGGGCAATTAAAAATGCTGCCATATCATTTGCATCTTCTTCAAATAGAACTTTTAGACATTCAACTGTTTTGAAGTTTTCAAATGTTTTCGAAGAGGGATTTACCTCTGTACACTTTTTAGAACGGACATGCAAACATTTCAGGTGAGTGCAAGTTTCTGCAATGAATTCCAAGTCCAAGTCCGAGTTGTAACATTCCATCTCCAAAAACTCTAAGTTTTTACCCAAAACAGGGAGAATCTTCTTGTATTCATTTGAAGTTTTATGGTAAAATGTTTTCAAACTCAGAGATCGCAGATTCTTGAGCTGTGTTAAATTAGACAGGTCTATATCACCCTCGCAAACCAACTCAATTTCAGTCAGGTGTGGTAACTTATCAACAATTAGATTGAAAGTATTTTGATCTCCAACTTGTGAATAAAATGATTTTAGAGTTGATGCAGACAACACATCACTCGTAGCGTCAGTTGATAAGCCGTTCATAAGAGTCACATGGATATCGTCTGTCATGACATAATTATTTAGGCGAAGTGTTTCCAGATGCTTACACTGAAGGATGAGTGGAATAATTTCTTCAGAAAAGTCCCACTCACACATAGTTAGACCTTTCAGTTCTGGGCATGATTCAACAATACTTCTCAAAACGTCTTCGCCAGAACAACATCCACTCTCACCACGGACTGTCAACTCTTCAAGTTGAGAAGGAAAAACTAATGTATGACTTTTAGAATGGTGGAAACCTTCAACTGGTAAATTTAGTACTTTTAAATTGTGTAAATTGCAAACTTTTGTAAGGAAAGTCCACGTAATTGATCTATAAGAGTTCAAATCATACCCATGGGAATAATTTGGGCCCAGTTCAATGGCTGTGACGTCGGGATGCATGAAAACTTCCACCAGACTCAATAACATTTGTTGGCAACATTCTGTATCAATGGAAGACCAAAAGAAGCGACCGATGGAATCTAACATTATCAGAAGATGTTTGGTCAGTTGATTTGCCATTGAGGGTGGAAGCCTCGTGCCGTGGAAGAAGCGTTTAAGTTCACTGCAGACTCTGGATGTTACAGTAACTGCTTCTGGCGATGGATCAAGCTTCATCAACTGCCAAGCTTCGTTCCTCATGTATGTAATGAAGGACCTGAAGGCTTGCTCATACAAGCCTTTGGGTTGACGATTGCCGGACATCTAGTAAAGAAAATATGTATTAAAACAATGTTTGTAGAATAATAAATTCATGAAAAAAATTAGTGTAGCGCCGAGACTCGAAGTCAGGGTCCATAGCTGTCCTAGCTGATTCTCTATCAACAGGGCTACCCAGAGTTCGGGACACGGCGGCGGATGAAATCTTCCTCCTACGATTATCTAGAGACATGGCATCACATTGTCTTCCAGCTAAAAAATGCTGAATTTAGGTTGGCTGTCCTGTAAATTGATTTATGCAGAACATGTTTCATATCGTGTCATGAATTTGAAGTTCTCACTAAAATATCTTTAGCCATGTACAGGGTGGAAAGCATATAAATGTTTGGATTTTAAAAGTTCATTCCTTCGGTAGAGACGAAACAAAATGTTGTAATACCATATTTGTCCCTAATACAATGAGAGGTCCGGATTTTATTGCTCAATTATTTGCTCATGAATTTATCTTGAGAGAATCCAGACTTAGAGTTATATTATTTTCCATCTAGCGAATACTCACAGAATTAGGGCTGTAGTGAATAATTTAAAACCATGGAAATGAATAAAACTGATCGCTATTTGTGTTACTGTAAAAGGTTATGGCAAGACAATCGATGTATTAATATATTATAATTTATCGATTATCTCGCCATCGGCGATAGGCGATTCGTGTGACTTTTCATTAGATTTTATATATATAGAGTAAAAAAAAGAAAACACATTATCAAATCTCCTCTTGCTTATTGATACCCAATATCTGTATTCAGTAATTAATAATATTTATCAAAGAAGCTAGAAGTATGAAGATGCTTCATTTTTAGGTTTATTATGGCTAAACGACAAAACACGGATTCTATCTCCGTTACTGTGCCGTTAATAAAGACAGCATTTAAATGAGAGAAGTAAAAGCAAGGAAAATTGGAAAAGTGCAATTTTTCGAGCAACTTGATCCAAAGCTATAAAATCAATTTGAAATTAATAGGAAATTAATAAAATGTCTGACCCCGACTTGGTCTTGTGGTTAGCGTCGCTGACTACAGATCCGTCGGCCCGGGTTCGATCCCCGGTAGCTCGGATTTTTCTGAGGTAGGGAGGTCTGGTAGGGGTGCACTAAACCTTGTGATTCAAATAGTGAAGTAGCGGCTCCGATAATGGAAACCACCAATAACGGCCGTGGGTGTCGGCATGCTGACCACATGCCCCCCAATCCTGCCGTCTGCCTATGGTAGATGACGCAGCGGTCGGGTGGTAGGCCTTGTCCCTTCTGGGATGTTAGCGCCACGGAGTTAGTTAATAAAATGTCCAGTTTCCCACGTAAAATAAGTTAATTTTTAGTGGGTTAGATGAACCTTCCCCTTCGGAGTCCGTGACACACAAAAACTGGGAGTCCTAGGGATTAGCACTTTGCTTGTAAGGATAATAAAAAAAAAAAAAAAAAAAAAAAAAAAACTCTGAAAAATGTTTATTGAAAATATATTAAAATTACAAATAT
The DNA here is from genome assembly GCA_964059195.1 of Ectobius pallidus. Lineage (NCBI taxonomy): Eukaryota > Metazoa > Arthropoda > Insecta > Blattodea > Ectobiidae > Ectobius > Ectobius pallidus. Next base: position 9,787,230 of record CAXKWD010000002.1, read on the forward strand.
ATAATCTAATGTAAGTTATCTCCCTTTGTTTAATGAAAAGTATTTTCAGTTTCCAGACTGTACTGGTTAATACAATACAGTGTTAGCAGTGCAAATCTCTGAGAAGTTATTCACATGGCCAAAAGAAAAGAACCCTTCCAGAAAAAAAAAATTACATCACAAGGCGTGTGTACCCATAATGAATGGATTTGTTGCTTTTCATCAATTCCTGCAATTCTATCGAAGGCCTCTGAAAGTAAATTAAACCCATAGTATCCCATATTCTTAACCTGGATTGGTCATTGATTCATGAGTTAATTATCCAGAAAAAATATCCTCATCAAATGTTATCCGTACTATCTATATTAATGAAAATGAATTTCGAAAATGTATGTTGCCGCATCATTTGAGAACCTCTCGACCGATTTGACTGATTTTTTTTCTTTTTGTTTGTTCGTAATTGTCAGAACAAGGTTTGTAAGAAAGAAATTTTTTGGATTTCCACGGGAAAAGTCGGAAATGTGAAATGAGGCACAGTTAGAGAGTTCTGCTGTCACATGTTTACATAACAAACAAACAAACAAAATTTTAAAAAAGTGTGATAAAAGAAGTGTGACATATTCACAGTTTGAGAGTTCCGCTGTCATATGTTTTCATAAAAAAACAAAAACGAAGAAGAAGACGAAGAAGAAGACGAAGAAGAGTGTGAGTCTTCCAACCAAGCCAAATTGAAAGTGTGTATGTATGGATGTGGGTATGTATGTTCCGTATACAAATCTACATTTCTTGACCAATTTGCACGAAATTTTGCACACACACTCAGTTAAGCCCGGGAAATAACGCGGTGACCACTAAAATTCAAACAAACCACTCCCGTTGAAAATTTATATAATTTCTGAAAATATTATACTGAAAAATGATATGCAGTTATTGAGTTATCATGACAACAGTGTATTGTTTACAGTGTTCACATAGGGCTTTGGAAACTACATAATACTGGGCATTAAGAAATTCTGATGCTATCGAAGTACCGGTAATTAATACATTTGTGAAAATGATTCTTGAAGAATGAAATCCAAGAAAATAAAGCACAATGTGAAGCAGTCACATAACTTTCTCTGCCCTTGACATGGAAAATATCATTTTCTCACTTCACATTTTGATATAGAATAAGCGGTCGTTTTGCAGGGACAGCTTGGTGTGTGCCAGTGAGTATGCTATATCAAAAGTCAGTAGATAATCCTATCCACTGATACGTCACTCATAGCTGTAGGCTTTGTATAGGGATGTTTATCATGGGCCCTAAACATCTACAAGAAGACAAAATAGTATGGAACATTTTCAGTCGTATGCCCGCAGTATATTATGTCCCAGGTTTTGGGGGAAGGAAGTATGAAAGTGATATTGGATTTTTTTGTTTGTTTTAATTTCTGCTCCGAAACAGTTGTATGGTAACATGAGGGTGAGAAATAAAAAATTCCATAAAGACAATACAATCTTATGTAATCGGAATTTATGTTTCTTCTTATTTCAACCCCTCCCAGGCATGATGTGTAGAAGCAACGAAATGCAACGTTCGACATCCTCTGTAAGCCATGAAAAGCTATATCTAGCGTTTTCTGAGGGAATAGTTTGAGTGTGATTAGTCGTTCTTCCTCATTTCAAGTTCTATGTAGGCCTACATAATGTACAAGGCCCTAGACTTTGAAAATCGAAAGTCCTTCACAAGATAATTTCAAATTACAAAATAAAAACCAGGGCGACGTCGGGCCTTCTAAGCTAGTTATAATATAAGATAATATACATCATATAGGCCTATATTTTTTATATTAGCAGTCAATTGGGGATTTCTTCAAAGTAAATAACAGTTTTATGGCTTTACCATGCAGCTTAATTGCAGTAGGCATACACATGGATTTGGGGCTCTATTAATACAATTTACCTTCAAAAACTATTCGTCATATAAGATTATTCATGGTCTAACTTTGATTACTATTTCCCAAACTTCAATCTTTTGCAACATTGCCAGACTAAAGTTTATGTATATCTAGGCTATTAAAGAAACGGGAATAAAATTTGATAAACACATTCCCTACAGTCTGAATTAAACAACCTGCGACTTGTGACAGGGTATGGAAGGGTATGTTTCCATGGTATTTCTGAAGATATGCGAGATGTTTGCATTTTGGAGTGATGCTAAACAGCTGACTGAAGCTCTAATACAAGTAATACTGCGTAATACAGTGCAGTTTTCCCACATTTCCACTTCAAGTGGACTGTTACAAGTCGCAGGTTGTTTAAATCAGACTGTAAAGTCTGAACTATTAGGAAAATTTTCTTTTGAACAGAATTTTGCTGATTGATTTTATTGTAAAACTATTCATTTCTGTTGTTAGAGATACTAATATCAAAATTCCGTTTGGGACAATTTGTAGAGAATGTTTAAAAAAAAAATTTTCAAAAGTGTTTGAATTTATCTTTAAAAATGGCTTCTGAATATCACTTTAGAATAACTCTGTTTTGGTCCCTTCGTTAATAATATTTGGGCCTCATAATTTTTTTTGTTTAGGAGCATGGCCATCGCGATCGCCTGACTTAACACAATTCTACTCCTTTCTTCGGGGGAATGTATCTCACTCCAGCTGCCACAAGGGAAGAATTTATTGTGAGCGTACATGTAGCCATTGACTGCACATGTTGGCCAGGCTTTGACAAATAGCACTGGCATCAAAGGTAGTCTCTTTGAAGGTTGGCTTCGAATCACTTTGCACTTTTTCTTCTGCAATAAATGAGCTTATCTAAGATCTGGAACTTGTTTACTCATTTGTGTGGCTCTTAAGCAAAGCACCTGCCAACATCGGTTGTATGATAAAAAGAATTTGATACGAATCACATTCTTCCTCTGTTTGGTTCTGAGTAAGTTATAATGTTATGTATGACAATCTCTTTATGTAAATTGTTTGCAAAAATTAAGATAATGTTCTTACTATTTATTACTTCCTCTGCCCGTACCATAGGTACTATAGGTAGAGGAAGTATTGTTTTCGACCCCAAAATTCGAAGTTGAGTTTTTAGCATATATACACGTTTCAAGGCCCCCTGAATCCAAAAATACTATTTTTGGAAACATGTCTGTGTGTCAGTGTGTGTGTGTGTGTGTCTGTGTGGAAGTCTGTGAACAAGCTAGCTACAAAACGGAGAATCGTATGAGAACAAAATTTCGTATTTGGGTCAGGTACCTTCTGAAGATGTGATTCGAAGATTGGCGACAAATTTCTCTTATTTTTAAGGGGACTTTACATGAAGAAATTTTCGTTTTTCGCGATTTTCTCGAAAACGGCTCTAACGATTTTCTTTAAAATTTGCACATGTGTTCCTTTTACTGAGAGCTAAAACTTTTATTTGAAACTTTTTTTCGAAAAAATTCTCTGAGGGTAGTTACAGGCCACCCACTGTTCACCCACTGTTTGTAAAAATTTAGGTATTTATAGGATAATAATAGCGTAAAATTGTGTCTTGCGATTCTGTAAAAGGATATGTGAATACTGCTAACTTTTTTTTTGGGCAGAGGAAGTTATGTGACTTTCACATCAGATTTTTTTTGGAAACATGTCTGTGTGTCTGTCTGTCTGTGAACACTCTAGCTCCAAAACGGAAAATCGTATGAAAACAAAATTTCGTATTTGGGTCAGGTACCTTCTGAAGATGTGAGGATAAGATTGGCGACTATTTTCTCTTATTTTTAAGGGGACTTTACATGAAGAAATTTTCGTTTTTCGCGATTTTCTCGAAAACGGCTCTAACGATTTTCTTTAAATTTTGCACAAGTGTAGCTTATAGTAAGAGCTAAAACTTTTATTTTAAACCTTTTTTCGAAAAAATTCTCTGAAGGCAGTTACAAGCCACCTACTGTTGACCCACTGTTATAGAACGTTTGAGTGATGAACAACTGAATACGCGCTCTTATTCTATAAAAGAAAGTTGTATTGTTGGCCATGTATAGAGTAAATATGTATCTGAGGGAAATATTCGATAAATTTCGGAAATTCTTTGGGCAGAGGAAGTTATGTGACTTTCACATCAGATTTTTTTAATATCATCTCCGAAAAATGTAGACCTAAATAAAATCTGATTAATGCAATCACATAACTTTCTTCACCCTTTGCATCAACAATTTATCTTTCTCACTCCACATTCTTATAAAGAATAAGAGGCCATATTGCAATAATGTGGCTGTACCAGATGAATACCATGGCTGGTAAAATGAGCTACCCACTTCTCAGATAAGGTGTGTTTACGTGAAGATAAGTGCTCAGATGAGTCAATTATGGGACACTTATGTAAAATCCTAAAATTCCATTAGGTTTCAATGATGTTTATTCTTGTCAGGAAAAAATCCATTAACTTCTTATTTTGACATTTTGTTGCTGTTTTATTGTTTTAGGTGGTTAAAATAATTATTTTTGATAATTTCAGTTCATAATAACTTAAAATATATGTAAACGCTATGGGATATCAATAATAATATTTTTGAAGTCAGATTTTTCAGAAATCCTCAAAACATTAAGTTCATCAATCTCAAATGTGGCAAAAATGCAGATATAGGGTTTTTGCATAAGCCCATGTCTATGGTATAGTACCATACGATATCAATACCTCTCGAGTATAGAGAATCCAACTCTATTATTAATGTAGGCTATATTTCTTTATTCAAGAAAAAATTGGAGGAATGATGTAAAGTTCAATATATAATGAAAATCAGAGACGTTAGCCAGGAGAAAATAGGTTATTACCAGGGCCCCGATTATTAGACCTAAAATACTTTAAAAATGGGCCTTTTTGCGTCCAATTAAAAATTATAGCAAGATCCATTTATTTATGGTTATTTGGAGTTCTGATAATATTCAATGTAAGGAAATGCACAAAAACTCCATGTGTATGCCTACTGCAATTAAGCTGCATGGTGAAGCCATAAAACGGTTATTTACTTTGAAGAAATCAACAATTGACTAATATAAAACATATAGGCCTATATGATGTATATTATATTATATTATAACTAGCTTAGAAGGCCCGACGTCGCCCTGGTTTTTATTTTGTAATTTGAAATTATCTTGTGAAGGACTTTCGATTTTCAAAGTCTAGAGCCTACATTATGTAGGCCTACATAGAACTTGAAATGAGGAAGAACGACTAATCACACTCAAACTATTCCCTCAGAAAACACTAGATATAGCTTTTCATGGCTTACAGAGGATGTCCAACTAGTTTTTTAGTGCTAAATTAGACTTTTAGTATGTGGTTTTCATTAGTTCAATATTTAAAAATCTTCCGGGGGTGGCCCCCTACTTAGATAATGATTTCTTATTTACATTGGCATGTCTTAGAGTATGGTAAACTAATTTCCTAATTAGTTTTTCTGTGCTAAAATAGCTTAAAATGTAATTTTCATTCGTTCAATATTTAAAAATTTTCTGGGGATGGACCCCGACCCCCTTTTTTTGGGGGGGGGGGTGTTCCAAACCCCCCCCGGCACTTTCGACCCTCCCCGCAATTATTTTCTGGCTACGTCATTGTTGCACTTATTATATTATTAATATAATGTTACAAAGTGGCCCAAGAAGTTAAAGCAACAAAAAATTAATAAATTAAAAAAATAACCCCCCCTTAGAAAATATCATATGGGTGCCCTTGTCGACAGCCAATCAGGTTGGGGGGATGAGCAGTGAAGTTGGGGGGGGGGTGAACAATGAAGTTGGGGGGTGAACAATGAAGTTGGGGGGGGGTGAGTCATGAATTTTGGGGGGGTGGGGACCCCTGTTTTATGTAGAGGATTTAAATATCGTAAGAGAAACTAAAGTGCACTTATACCAAATTTCCTTTAAGTTGGTTCCTAATCATTTGGCCGCTAAACCTCTCAGTTTTCATGACATTTAAAACATTATGAAAAATACTGGGATATTTTACAGATCAACGAAATGCAAAAATTACCACAGATTGTGGACAACATGGCTCAATTTGTCATGGTAAGAGATATTCCGGTTGTATTAGTGGTCAGAAGTTTGGTAAGTGTTGTAAAACCTAACTTCCTACTTACCTTTCCGTAAGAAGTTATGATGAATTACAAATAGTTAATTCTGTGTAGGAACTTTTGTAAAGGCAGCCGAGAGGCGTACTCTCCATTCAGTACAGACAGCTGATGTACTGCAGATGATCTACCCGGCAGTGATCTCGTTCAGTTGCCGTTTGGAGAAAAACTATACACTTGTGTTGAGATCTTACGTGGTCATCTGGCACCAAAAAAGGGGCAAGTCTTCTTAGCCGCGATACCTAAAGTTTGTCTTAAGAGCCCTGGCGAAGGAGGCTACTGGTTCGAGTCCTGCTTTGGGTACGGGATATGTGTACGATCAGAAAAGTAAAAAATAAAACAAGGTGAAGTGAATAAAAATAGAAATACACATTCGGACGATAAATATCCACAGGCCTGCTCAGATATAAATACAGTAGAGTCCCATTAATCCAGACCCCGCTCATCCGGTTAATCCGGACGGACGAACACTCAATAAATTTTAAATTTCAATCTCAAAAATATTTTGTTTTGTTAATCCTACATCAGTTTATACGTTAAAAATTTAGGTCTACGTAATTATACAGTAGTAAAGTAAAGTATTCCCTATTACAGGCCATGGAGGAACAGAGGGTTCCAGGAGGTTGAGGCTCCCAGATTTTTAGACATCGGCACATGAAGGTGGTAAGGTTGTCAGCCTTTAGCCCCAGGATTGCTCCTGGTACTCATTTCTGTTAGAGGCTGAGTCGACCTCAGGGCCATAGTGCCAACAGAAGGATTAGGCCAATTAAAAAACTCCAACGACCTCATCGGGGATCGAACCCGCGACCTTCCGGTTTGTACCGCAGCGCCTCAACCACTACGCTACGGCGTACCCCCAATTATACAGTAGTATCAAAACTAAAATTGGGTTTTAGGAAAAGTTATATTTATAAAAATACCCACATTTTTTGAAGTAAAACTTATTTAGCTGCGGTAGGGGTAAGCTAAATCGAGAGCTTGTGTAACGCTTAAAATCGTCACGAAATTAGTGAGGTGTGACGGAACGGACTGCACAGAAAACAATGAACTCAATGATTAGGCTTATCCAAAATTTAAAAAATAAAAAAATTAAGAAATCGGAAATCCAAAATGCAAAAAATCCTAAAATGCAAAAATCCAAAATTTAAAAAATCAAAAATTAATAAATCGAAAATAAAAAATTTAAATATCCAAAAATTTAAAAAATCCAAAATTCGAAAACTAAAAAATTCAAAGATTCAAAATTAAAAAGTCCAAAATTTTAAAAGTAAAAACCCAAAATTAATAAATAAAAAATCCAACATTTAAAAATTAAAAAATTCAAAATTGAAAAATCTAAAATTAAAAAATCCAAAAATTAAAACTTTAAAGATATAAAGTATTCAAAATTTAAAAATCCAAAATTCAAAAATTTAAAAAAAATATAAGATCAAAAATTTAAAAAGTCCAAAATCCAAAATTAAAAAGTAAGAAAAATTAATATTAGAAATCCAAAAATTAAAACAAGTATCACTTGTGTTGCGTGCATGGCGTTCCACGCACACTTTTTTTATAATCAGGCTGTCTATTTTCTTTTTTACTTTCGTGTGTTTAGAGTTGAAATGGCATCCATACCATCTGTTCCACCCCATCAACTCCTGCACAGCAAGAAGAAGTGGAAGAGACCCTCTTACCCCGTGTGACGTCACACGTAAAGCAGGGGATTCCCCGGGGCCATTATTCTTGATAATATTCGGCTTAGTACTCACCTTTGAGTGTCAGCGAGGATTTACGTCACTTAAAGGGGAAGAAAAGAGTAGAGAAAGCACTAAAATCACCTCTTACACTCATATTCTCCTAATTTTCTAGATACATATTTATGAAACCATCTGCTGAGAAATATGAGAATATTTTAGATGAATAATTCTTTCGACACAGGGATTCGATCCCATGACCTTCAGCTTCACTGCCAAACTGAGGTATCCAGAGTTTGATGCTCCATCTGGCTCCTATAACCTTATACGAGGGTAAGTCGATAAGTATTCACACTTTTTGTTTAACCTTTTGTAGGATGGCTGTACCGCTTTGTAATCTGCGCACGTCGACATGTTGTTCATCTCTCTCCGCTTGTGGAACGTTTGACTCCACTGTATGTTGCGCTGTTGCACATTAATAGGGCCCTGTTTTATTGGTGAAATAAAATGGCTGATTTCGGTGTTAACTTCCTTCTATTTCGGTGGGTATTGCGTGAAATAAATTACATATACTACATTGGGAACATTGCGCAATGATAAACTTTGCTTCTTTATTTACATTCCATTTCTATGTTCTTCTGCCCTTGTATGAACTGAAGTAACTTTTGATTTAGGCATGATTAGAGTTAATGTTTAAATACAATGACGAGAAATATTATCGTAATTTCTACTAAACACCGTCAGTTAGCCATTTGCAAACAGAAGTGCCAACTATGGATAAAAGACGAAATCTGTTGAATACAAGTAACAAACATTCTACACTCTTCTGCTGTAATCGATCATAGGCATCGCTAACTTGGCAAAGACATAGCAGGAAAGGAGTGTACTCAACAGTACAAACCAGGTGACAGACAATCTTTGCGTAAATTCTGCAATCTTTGTAATCGATCACAAATATCGATACATCGGTAAATCTTCAACAGCCACAGAAACAGCAGAAAAAAGCATGCTGCTAAGAAATAAAAAATACAGTAGACCAAAACACAATATTGTGATTTTAAGGCACATTTTCGTGCTCATTTCTCACTTTACGGACAGAAGGAGCATATTTCGCGATAATAGACACATTTCGCGGAATAGAATAAATTTCGCGATATTTCGTGGATTCAATTTGGTTCAAAATGGTATTTTAAGCATATAAAAGCTAAATATAGCTAAGGGACGTTGTTTTATAAAATTTCGCGCTTAACGTTGTTACCAAAAAATACGGCCCCTACACATCAAACATGACTGAACCGCTCAGCATTTTCACCAAAGAAGAATCGCGTGTTATCAATAATGTCATATGCAGAACCAATGGCTAGTTTGCATGTGGTTTGCCACTTCATCCTCACTCTTCGGCTTGTCTGAATCATGATACGCACTGGCTCAATTTGGCGTCACTAGTGGATGTGGATGGGCGTCCAGTTCTTTCCTCATCCTTCACACTTGCCCGAACATTTTTTAAAAACTTTTCAATCCATCCCCCCCCCCCATGTTGTACAGAAAGTCTTCAATGAATTTCGGCTCCTGGTACACCTTCAGACGACAAAAAAAAAATCACTGCAGGCTGTTCTTCTTTGGTTCAAATGCTGAGTGATGCAGTCATGTTTAATGTGCAACAGCGCAACACACAGTGGAGTCATAATGGACAAACATTCCACAAGCGGAGATAAATGTACAACATGTCTACGTCCCTGAGCACAAAGTGGTACAGCCAACCTACAAAAAATTACACAAAAGTGCGGATGCTTATTGTCTCACCCTCTTACATTAATTCTGTTTAGAAAAGCGAATACAGAGTCTATAGGTACGGGTGACGTATCAATAGTTTTGTTTTTCACTCCCGTTTGACTAATTTGCAAAGTGTTGGGTTTTGGTAAGTGTTTTATTGAAATGTTACAACTTATCGCCGAGCAAAATGTTTCGTTTTGATATCTCGATTCAAAGTCCTATTATGTTAACACGTTGTGTGCACATTGGCTTCTCCTTGTTTAATTGAATAACGAAACATCATTTATTAAACTGACTTACTGTATTAATACTGTAAGTTTTTTGTAATTTACAGTTTTCTCAACAACTCCGATAATAAATACCACTCAATATATTAAAAATTTAAATTCTTCGACGTGCCTTATTTGGAATTGTATTTATACACGTTTAGTGGTGATTAGGAGGAAAACATTTTACCATTTATCACATTCGATCGCACCACAAAGGCCATTAAACTCATCAATATAAATACAATAGCTAACATCTCTATGCATATTTTATTGAATCCACATTTAAAATTACACTAAATTTAGTGGCTTATATATAATTTTTAACACTCCTTACTTATTTAGGTGTCAGTATTAATCTATTCACTGAAGCATTGTTTACAGCTTGAAGGTGGTTTCGCTTTGCTCAACTGTACTAATGTGTACGGCCGGGCTAAAGCTATAACCTTCATGTTCAGTGAATCATATACAAACATCATTAATTGCCAGTGCATTCTTTGATATCTGCATATATTTTTAAGCATTTGTTATGTGATTATAACATTTAAGATGTAGACATGTATTAATGAAACAACATAACTTTTCCTGAATATACTCTCACGTAATGTTCAACTATATTAAAAATACATCAAAACATAACAACGTATTTTCAGAATGTTGCTTACCTATGCATGCTTGGTGTTGGCAAATGGAGCATTTTATTTGGTTTTGTTGAAGAATTTTCTTGTGCACTTATTGGGCCCTTAGAATAGGCTATACAGATACAATGATACAGATGAATTGTACATCGAAGGGGGAAAGAATAAAAAAGGTTAACAACTTCTGCATTTTAGGCACAATTTTAGAAAAAGGGGGAACATCAGACATGGATATCAATCAAAAGATAAATAATGGGAGGAAAGTAATTGAAATGTTGAACTCAGTCCTATGGAGCAGGAACATCATTTGTAGCACGAAGAGAATAATTTTTAAGTCAATATTGCAAAGTATAGTGTTATATGGAGCAGAGGTTTCGACAATGAACAGAAAACATATGAACAAACTGAATGTATTAGAAATGGATTTTTGGAGAAGATCAGCCAGAGTCTCACGAAGAGACAAAATAAGGAATGCGGAAATACGAAGAAGGATGGAAGTGGAAGAAGACATTAACAATACTATTGAGCGGAAGAGACTACAGTGGTATGGTCACGTACGAAGGATGGAAGAAGGAAGGATACCAAAATATATACTTGAATGGGAAATTGGAAGGAGAAGAAGAAGAGGACGTCCTGCTGCGACTACATGGACCAACAATGTACAGATATCAATGGGAAGAGTTGGTGCAGTGGAAGAAGATACACAGGACAGATAAAAATGGAGACAGATTATTAACAAATGATGACAAGCTCAGAAAAGTGTATTGATTGTGTTGAAATGTGATATGTGGATACTTTGTTTTAATTTGTTATTGTTTGGTTGGAGGACAGCCTCTGTATTGAGGGAAAACTCAAGATGTATGTATGTAGAATAGGCTATAGTATCTACTCCATTTCTTGGATATTAAGGGTAGCTATCGTGATTTTTTTCCTTTAAAAAATTGATTGAATATGACTTTAGTTATTCTGATGAAATATAAATTCGATACTTCCATCTTATCTTAATCAAACTATATTTATGTAAAAATAGTTGTTTATGATGGAAGAGTTAAAAGCGAGATTTTATTCTGCGAACAGAATGAAAATGTTTTGTGCTGCGTGTCATAGGCCTACACTTTTTCTTTTTCTCGTCAATTTTAAAGACAAACTATAGATTATTTAAGCACAGCTAATATCAGAAAATTAGGCAGGAATATTAACACATCCAATTGCCATACACATGCCAACTTTTGTGTTTCTATCTACCTTATAAGTGTGGTAAAAGAACTATTCAGCCTAACATCAATCACATCTACTACAGTCTATGTCACCCACTGACATTAATGTTTACCCAATTCCACATGAGCTAGACACTTTAAATTTGGCACACTTATAGCTTTTAGCCTGTAATCATCCAGAAAGTTCCAAAAGTCCACATTTTTTATTTTTACCTGCAGAAAATCTTAAAGTCGTTTCGCACATTTTTAGGTTTATTATAGCTGTATGACAATATACGGACTCTATCTCCGATATGGTGCAGTTATGAAAGAAAGCTCTTACGTGAGAGAAGTAAAAACAAGAAAAAGAGGAAAAGTGCAATAATAGGAGTAGTTTTAACAAAAGGTCACAAACTGAATTTAAAATGCATAGGAAAATAATAAAATGTACTGTCTCCCATGTAAAGTATCTATTAGTGGGTCAGATGAACACCCCCCCCCCTTCGGAGTCCATGACACAAAAAACCTGGAAGTCCTTTGCTTGTAACAATAAAAAAAAGAAATGCTCCCTACTAAAAATATTTTTTAAAATACATTAATATTACAAATTTAATCTAAAGTAAGTTCTCTGCAGTTATTTTATACAAACTATGAACAGTTTCCAGGCAGTGCTGGTTCATAAAATACAGTGTTAGCATATGGCCAAGAAAGAACTCTTCCAGGGGGAAAAAAAACCACAAGGGATGTTTGTGATGAGTGCATTTATTGTTTTTCATCAAATTCTTGCAATTCTATTGAAGGCTTATGAAAATAAATTATAGCAACCCTAAAAGCATGATGAGGATTGTATAGGTATCAATAAAATTAGTATTTAGGAGACGGTCTGTAGAAGTTTGAACCACTAGATGGCATTTTGGATAGTTAACAGCTATCTTATTAGATATAGCATCCAAAGGAATCAAAAACATCTCCTTGAGAGGAGAATCTCATAAAATTGTAGCCCTTTACTACGCGGAAGCTCGGATGTCTCGAAGGTAATGACTCAATGAAATCGCCATTACGGACACTCTCATGTGAGTTGTACATTATTACTACACAGTTGAGAGGAGGAGTTCGTCTAAGGACATCTTCTACAGTTGTATTCAAGTTGCAGTGATTTAAATTGGCGACAAAGGTTTTAATGTTCACGCACTGAGCTACTAAAAATGGTACAAAATCTTCTTCATGATATAATATAACTTTTAGACATTCAATTGTTTTGAAATTTGGAATTGTTTTCAAAGAGTGATTTAGATTTACAGGTTGAATGACATGCAAACATTTCAGGTTCGTGCAGGTTTCTCCAATGAATTCTAAGTCTAAACCGTGGTGATTTATCAGTTCCAAAAATACTAGATTTTTACCCAAAACAGGTAGAATCTGCTTGTATTCATTTGCGGTTTTATAGTACAATGCTTCCAAGCTCAATGATCGCAGATTCTTGAGCTGTGTTAAACTAGACAGGTCTAAAGAATGATACCAATGCAATTCAATTTCAGTCAGGTGCGGTAAATTATCAACAATTACACGCAAAGAATTTTGATCTTTAAGGACTGAAGAAAATGCCTTAAGAGGTGATGCAGACAACATATCACTCGTTGTGTCTGTTGATAAGATGTCGATAGCAGTTAGGTCTGTACCCTCTCCCACGATTTTACAATCTCGTAAGCGCAGTGATTCGAGATGAATACACTGAAGGAGATGTGTAATTTCTAGGTAGGAAATATTACATCCACACATAGTTAGACTTTTCAGTTCTGGGCAGAATTCAGCAATACTTCTAAAAATATCAGTGTACGGACGTGTATTAGAGCCCCGAGGTGTCATCCAATGTACCGTCAACTCTTTGAGTTGACAGGGAAAAACTGGTTTAAATTCTTTATAAAGGTTAAAATTTACAGGTGGTAAGTTTAGTATTTTTAAATTGTGCAAATCGCAAACTTTTTGAAGGATATTCCACGTGATGAAGAGACAAGCGGTCAAATCAAACCGATGCAAATAATTTGGGCCAAGTTCAATGGCTGTGACGTCGGGATGCATAAAAACTTCAACCAGGCTCAATAACATTTGTTGCCAACATTCAGTATCATGGTTAGTCCAAAAAATTGAATACATGTGATCTAATTTTATCAGAAGGTGTTTGGTCAGTTGATTCATTAAGAATGTTGGAAGCCTCGTGCCATGGAAAAACCGTTTAAGTTCCCTGCAGACTCTGGTTGCTACAGTAACTGCTTCTGGAGTCGGATCAAGCTTCAACAACTGCCGAGCTTCGTTCTCCATGAATGTTATGAAGGATTCGAAGGCCAGCTCAAACAAGCTTTTGGGTTGAAGATTGCGTGGCATCTAGTAAAGAAAATTAATAATATTAAACATATTTGTGGAATAATTGGGAGAAAAATTCCTTTGCCACCGAGACTCGAAGTCAGGGTCCATAGCTGTCCTAGCTGATTCTCTACCAACAGGGCTACCCAGAGTTCGGGACACAGTGGCAGATAAAATCATTTACCTATGATTATTCTCAAACCTGGCATCACCTTGCCATCCTGCTAAAAAATGGTAAATCTATGTTGACTGTCCTGTAAATTTAATTTATGCACAACATGTTTTAGAAAAACACTTGTTTTCTCTGGTGATTGCAGCACTAAGTTATTTGGAGATCTAATTCTGTCATATCGTGTCATGAATTTGAAGTTTTCACTGTTAAGTGTTCCCTGCAGGTGACGCCAGGACCGAGGAGGTCAACTTCACTGAAATATTTTCAACCATGTTCAGGGTGGAAGGCACATAAATGTGTGGGTTTTACAAGGTCACTCCTTCGGTCGAGAGGAAACAAAATGTTTTATTACCATCAGTGGCGTAGCAAGCTTAGGTGGTACCCGGTGCGGAAAATTTCTTGTCACCCCCCCCCCCCATTTAAATTATGAAAAGATGGAACAGTTCCAAGTGTTATTTTTTGGATAGTCAAAGGTAATCCCACGAGAGTTTAAGAGTTTATCGATAGATGCAGCTGCAACGAATTTATCTGATGTAGCTCGTAAACTAAACGGATTATACAAAATTAGTAATAATTACTTTGTTATATAAAAACAAAACTAAGCTCCATAATCATGGCATACTATGAATCAACCATCCATAAAGCGATTCGAGTTACCATGTTGTCGCCATGTTGTAACCAGTGCTTCCAATGGTGCAAATAAGACATAGTTAACCTAATTCAGCTAATTTTTTTTAGGATTAAGGAGACATACATATCAAGCACATTTTGCTGTACATTGTACATTGTACTGTTAAACGACAATATATGCTATTATTATTATTTTGTTGTTATTATTATTATTATTATTATTAATCTAAAGTACGTTATAGACATTGTTTTCGTGAGCGGCAGATTCACGAATCGTGGGTGTTACCATTAATAAAGCGAACATCTTTTGTTTCACACATTTCTAGGCCAAAATACACTTCCCGAAATTGTGCAAAGCTTTATTTTTGAAGTGATTTTTTTATATTTTTATAGTTTGTTTTCCAAGCGAAATCTCGAATTTTGGAAAGTTTAATTGTGATAAAAGGACAAAATTTTGTATTTATGTCAGGTACCTTTCAAAATATGAACCGAAGATTGGAGAAGAGTTTTCCTTATTTTTACATAAAGAAAGTTGTTGTTTTTTTTCGAAAACGGCTCTAACGTTTTTCTTTACATTTTGCCCGTGGGTTTCTTATACTAAGAGCTAAAACTTTTATTGGAAAAACTTTTTCGAAATAATTCCCTGAAGGGTAGTTATAAGCCACCCACTCTGAATACGCGCTCTTTGCAATACGGCCTCTTGCAACGGAAAATCGTACGAAAACAAAATTTTGTATTTGGGTTAGGTACCTTTTGGGGATGTAACACGAAGATTGGCGACGACTTTCTCTTATTTTTAAGGAGAGGCTTTTATTTGGGCAGA
Source organism: Ectobius pallidus (assembly GCA_964059195.1). Classification (NCBI taxonomy): domain Eukaryota; kingdom Metazoa; phylum Arthropoda; class Insecta; order Blattodea; family Ectobiidae; genus Ectobius; species Ectobius pallidus. The sequence continues at coordinate 9,802,829 of CAXKWD010000002.1, forward strand.
GGAAGTTATGAGAATTATACATCAGATTTTTTTTTATAGGTTGATCCTAATAAATTTCATAAACAAGTAATGTAAGTATTTTTCGGAACTGTATTATTAATAATCTATTCTTAAATATGCGCACATACCAGTCCAAAATCTAGATTGCCGGAGACTTCGGAGTCAACTGACATTCGAAGATTATTTTCGTCAAAGTCATGACTGCCGCAGCGGGTAGAATTGGTTGCGGCTTCAGTGATATAAAATATCACCGATTGTTGAAGTCTCATTTAAATTAATAAAACTACAGTGACAAGCATCGGCAGAAATAAACACCCCCTCCCCCTAACCATAATATTATTGTTCGTATCAACACAGCGGTCAGTTCAGCCGCGTTTTATTACCTTTTTGACTGCATTTAAAACTAAAAGAAGCTTCAATACGCACGTTGACTTGTAGATAGTTGTTACGCTTATTTAATTGTTTTAAATAATATTATTTTCTTTAAATTCCCTTGAGCGATTTTTTACTTACAAAGGTATATTTTCATTTTGTCACTCCCTCGGGTGATGTCACCCGGGGCGGCCCGCACCCCCCGCACCCCCCTTCCTACGCCAATGATTACCATGTTTGTTCCTATTATAATGAGAGGTTTCTGATTTGTTCATTAATTTATCTTGAGAGAATCCTGACTTTGAGTTATATTATTTTCCGTCTAGCGAATACTAATAGAATTAGGGCTGTAGTGAATAATTTAAAACTATGGAAATGAATAAAATTTATCGCTATTTGTGTTATTGTAAAAGAGAGAGGTTATGACAAGACAATCGATATATTATAATATATATTGATCATCTCGCCATCGGCGACAGGCGATTCGTATGACTTTTCATTAGATGTTTGTTATATACCGTTATATATCTAATATTTAATTAAATATGATATATATATATATATATATATAATCTATATAGAGTAAAAATATAATTTTACCTTATCAAACCTCCTCCTGCTTATATATACCCAATATAAACATTTAGTGATTAATAATTTTTCATCAAAGAAGTTACAAGTATGAAAATATTTCAGTGTTCAGTCCTTGTGAATTTACCCAAAAAAAAAACAAGTGAACGTAGGTGCGATAAAATGAAAGTGAAAAAGTAAAATGATAAAATTATGACGATAGACATTTGCGATTGGTTAAAGTTTCGCAAATTCTTACACTAGATTCGCCAATGATTCAAGAGCTAAAGAGATAGAAAAGAATCCTTGTTAAATATTATCCGTTTTATTATAATATAATATGCAATATTTTTTTTTCATATTAGCAGTCAATTGGGGATTTCTTCAGAGTAAATAACCCTTTTATGGCTTCACCATGTAGCTTAATTGCAGTAGGCATACACATGGATTTGGGGATCTATTAATTAACCCGATTTTCCTTAAAAAAAAAACTCATATAAATTTTTTGCAACATTATCAGACTATAGTTTATGTATCTCGAGGCTATTACAGAAACGGGGATACAGTTAGATAAACACATTCCCTAAAGTCTAAACTATTAGGAAAAATGTAAAAATATGCATTTATGCATATATGTTTATGTTTTAGACTTCTTACACATACCACATGTGAATTCTTTCTCTCTCAGTTTTTCCGTATTAATATTAACATTATATATAATTTCTTCATTATAATAATAATAATATATGCTGCAATTTAACATAGTATACACTTGGGCCTAACTATTTTAAACGTAACTGATAATTGTGGAAGTTTCTACTGTTTATCCCTACCAAAAATTGTACAAAATGAAAGCTTACATTCTAATTTGTGTAACTACAGTGTGTTACTAGCTGTCACGCTGGTATTGCTCTCAAGTCAGATTTTGGTTCAATCGTCAAATAGATTACTAGTAGAGATTACTATGACTTTAAATGGGGAAAATCACTACATTAATTACTGTTTTTGAGGGTTTCGTGACAGATACAAAGGCGTGTGAAGTGTGAACCAATTCTGTGAAAATTCCTGAGCAATTTGTGTGGTTTTTCAGATCGATCGAAAACTCTGTTCCCATATAAATCGTAAACTTAGCTAAGGTGCACATATACCACAGTGGAAAGAATACACACTTGTTTTAAATATCCTCCAGAGATGTGACTTATATTCAGAAATATGTTGGAGTGTATCGAGATAACAGAAAGTTATCAAATGTTTCAAATGAAACTTGTCCAGTGTAGCGACAGGAAGGCTTCTGCTACAACCAATAAATCATGCTCGAATACAGTTTCACTAATTTTTTCTGCAAGGAAATAATAGATTAAGACTACTTATCCCTATACGGAATAAAAAGGCAGTAAGTTAAGATTTTACTGATACTCAGCTACATTTCGACAAGATCTGCCAAAATATGGGGTTTACAGCTAGAAAAGAATGAGGTTTATGTACCGCAGAGAATTAAAACTTTGTTGAAATTGATTCCTAATCATTTGTTTGATAAACCCCTCAGTTTGAATTACATTTTTAAGAATCTATGAAAAGTTATATTTTTACGTCTAATGCCCCCCCCCCCCAATCCCACATAGCCAAAAATCGAGGGCATTTTTTGGAAAATTTTACAGTTGATGAAAGGAGGTACCAAATGTTAAGTAGGCCTATACATATAGTATTTTCGTAAAGACTATTGTTACTTACTACTGTTCCGGTATAATAAACAAAAAAAAGGTTGTGAGTTGCTTTCCCAGCTGATCAAGAAATTTCGTGGGATAGAGAATCAAGACAAACCTCCCGAATTAAAAAAATGAAAGATAGTGTAGGCTAGGTAATTAGATCTGATTTACTGGAACTCATTCAGAATGTGCAGGGTAGAACATGGGGGACAAAACTTTGAAGATATAAAAAAGGGTTATCTTTTATAATCTAATCTGATGCTGAGAATAAGTTAACAAAATGCAAAAGAACTATACAACTCTCCCGGAAAACGTAACAGATTGTGGTAAACAATATTGATGACATGGCTCAACTTTTCGAGTGTCATGGCACGAGATGATCCGCTTGTATTAGTAGTCAGAAGTTTGGTAAGTGTTGTAAAACCTAACTTCCTACTTACCTTTCCGTAAGAAGTAATGATGAATTACAAATAGTTAATTCTGTGTAGGAACTTTTTCTTTTGGAAAGGCAGCCGAGAGGCGTACTCGCCAATTCAGTGCAGACAGCTGATGTAATGCACACGATCTACCCGGCAATGATCTCATCCAAATGCCGTTTGGAGAAAAGCGATACACCTGTGTTGAGATTTACTTGTCCACCTGGCACTTAATAATGGTAAAGTCTTCTTAGAAACGATAGCTACAGCTGTATTAAAGCCCTGGTGAAGGAGGCTGCTGGTTCGAGTCCCGCTTTGGATATGGGATATGTGTACGATCAGAAAAGTAAAAAGAAAACATGTGAACAGATTAAAAGGAGAAATACAAATTCGGACGATAAATATCCACAGGCCGGCTCAGATATAAACGCAGTTATTAATAATAATAATAATAATAATAATAATAATAATAATAATAATAATAATAATAATAATATTAATAATAATATTAATAATAATATATTTTATTGCATCCAGTGTATCAATACATTGATTTTGGATATGTCAAGTTTAAATTTAAACTAAATTAGAGTACAATCTTAGAAACATTTGTTAATCTTAAATTTAAACTAGGAGAGTCCCATATACAGACCCCGCTCATCCGGACGGACAAACATTAAATTGAATTTCAATCACAAAGATGCTTTGCACATTTATTAATTTTTTGTTATAATTAGTTGTCTATTTTCTTGTTTTACATTCTTGTGTTTAGGGGTGAAATGACATCCATATCGCCTGTTTCCCCCCATCAAACCCCGCACGGATCGCTGCTTCCACAGCAACAAGAAGTGGAAGAGTCCTCCTTGCCTTGTGTGACGTCAAACGTACAGCAGGGGATTCCCCGGGGCCATTATTCTTGATAATAATCGGACAGAGTTCGATTCTCCATCTGGCTCCTTTTATCTTTTATATTATTTTTGTTGTCATTTTACACTGTACAAGGCAAATACAGAGTCTATAGGTACGGGTGATGTATCAATAGATTTATTTTTCACTCGCGTTTGCCTAATTTGATAAAAGATGAGTTTTAGTGAGCATTTTATTTGAAATGTTACAACTTAACGCCGAGCAAAATGTTTCGTAATGATATTTCGATCTAAATTTCCAAAGGCCAATAGTCCTAACAACTAAACAAACGATAAATGCCAAATTAATGTTAATGAAAACATCACCCATCCAACATTAATTAATTAAATAGTAATTTTAATTTTACATATAATTTTGGAAAAAAAAATATGAATTGGCAAATAGTTAAAGTGTAAAATGAATTGGTAACATCTTTGTGCATATTTTATTGAATCCCCAATTTAAAATTAATGGAAACTTTTATGTGACTGGCTTATATATAATTTTTAACACTCCTTACTTATTTATGTGTCATTGTCAATCTATTCACTGATGCATTGTTTACAGCTAGAAGGTGGTTTCGCTATGCTCCTGTCCTAATGTGTACGGCCGGGCTAAAGCTATAACCTTCATGTTCAGTGAATCATATAAGAACATAATTGCCAGTGCATTCTTTGACATTTGCATATGTTTTTAAGCATTTGTAATGAGTAGAGATACCTAGTTTTCGCGAATTGTTGTTATTACTATTGATTAAGCAATTATCTTGTGTTTCTAACATCCCTACGTGGAATTATTGTCTGTTTTTAACCGCGAAAAAACGCTAAATATTGTGTTTATGCGAAATTGTCGTTTTTTGCGCGAAATTCCTCTTTTTTTAACGAGTTTTTTACTTTCAAGGGAAATCTCGGGTTTCAGAAAAATAACTAAATAATTTGTGCTCATTAATACAACAAAAAATTCAATAATCAATGTTAATAACAGTTCTTAAATATGTAGCCCTATGTTCTGATTACAAAAGCATTTTTATTCCGGTGAATAATGTAGATGCTGAGAGAGCTTTCTCAGGATATTCAGACATTCTAACCGATAAGTGGACAAAACTTCTTCCTCGAAATGTGGAGACTGCTTTAAGGTTGTACTTTGGGGATGGGTGCAATTTAGAATAAAATAGGCCTATAGAAATACTCTAAGGGTAATGGTGCACTTTTCCATTCAGGTTTCCTTGATCATGCTCATGTGCAGAAATACACAATTATTTGCACCACAAAGGCTAAAAATGTATTTAGTTTTTATGCGAAATAACACCGTAATTGAACCAATTTTTATACCGAAATTTAACATTTTTATTCACCGCAAAATAGCATATCTAGTAATGAGATTATAAGCGACATTATAAGGATAACTTGTATTTAATTACTTTTCCAGTTCTTCAAAACGGAGAAACTTAGAAAGTTTCGCACGCGTTTTATAGCCACCCTTAATGGTCCACCTTATTGAAGGACATTTACATCATAAAGGTTATTGTGAGAGACACTAATTTAGTGATTTTGTGACCGGGTTTTTACTGTTATTTAACAATAACATTCAAGATGTAGACATGTATTCATGAGACGACATAACTTTTTCTGAAAATATTCTCGCGTAATGTTCAACTATATTCACAACACATCAAAGCATAAAAAAAGTCTAAGAATGTTGCTTGTCTATTCAACCTCGTTGGCAAATGATGCATTGTATTTGGTTTTGATTAAGAACTTTCATGTGTACTTATTGGGCCCCTAGAATATAGTTTCTATTCCATTTCTTAGATACCAAGGGTAGCTATCGTGATTTGTTCTTTTAAAAATTGATTCAATATGTCTTTAGCTATTCTGATTTAATATAAATTCGATACTTCTATGTTAATCCTAATGAAACTATATTTATGTAAAAATAGTTGTTTAAGATAGAAGAGTTAAAAGCGAGATTTTATTCTGCGAACAGAATGAAATTGCTTTGTACTGCGTGTCATAGGCCTACACTTTATCTTTTTCTCGTCAATTTTAAAGACAAATTATAGATTATTTATATCAGAAAATTAGCCATGAAAATTAACACATCCAATTGCCATACACATGCCAACTTTAGTGTTTCTATCTGCCTTATAAGTGTGGTAAAAGAACTATTCAGCCTAACATCATCACATCTACCACAGTCTATGTCACCCACTGACATTAATGTTTACCCAATTCCACATGAGCTAGAAACTTTTAATTTGGCACACTTATAGCTTTTAGCCTGTAATCATCCAGAAAGTTCCAAAAGTCCATTTTTTTAAAAATTTTTATCCTCACAAAATCTTAAAGTCGTTTACAACATTTCTTGGTTTATTACGGCTAAAAGACTACACACGACTCTAAATCCAATACGGTGCAGTTAATAAAGAAAGCTTTTAAGTGAGAGAAGTAAAAACAAACAAAACAAAAAAAGGAAAAGTGCAATAATTCGAGCAAAGGTCACAAACTGAATTTAAAATGAATAGGAAAATAATAAAATATCCGGTCTCCCACACAAAGTAATTTCTACTGGGTTAGATGAATCTCCCCCATGGGAGTCCGTGACACCAAAAACCTAGGGGTCTTAGGGATTAGCATTTTGCTTGTAAGGATAAAAAAAAAACAGAAATGTTCTATTCAAAAAATATTTATTGAAAATAGTAGATAAGTGTTACAAAGTTTTTCCAATGCTCAATCTAAAGTTCTATTCCATTGTTTTATAAAAACTATGTTCAGTTTCAGACAGTACTGGCTCATACAATAGCAATAGAACCCTGTGAGAATTTATTCACATGGCCAACAGCAACTCTTCCAGAAAAAAAAAACCATCACAGAGCATGTGTGATGAGTGCATTATTTTATGGCTTTTCATGCAAATCTGTTCAAGGCTTCTGGAAATAAATTATATACAACCATAAAAGAAGTTTTATAGGTCTCAATTAAATGAGTAGTGTTTCGGAGACACAATCTGTACAAGTTTGAATCACTAGATGGCATTTTGGATAGTTTCCAGCTAATAAATAGGCCTATAGCATCCGAAGGAATCGAAAACTTCCGCTTGAGAGGACAATCTCATCCACTCAGGGGTCTTTACAACATGGAAGTTCGGGTGTCTCGAAGGTAACGAGTGAATGAAATGGCTATCGATTTCATCGTCTAGCGAATAATCGATTACTATCCAGTCGAGAGGAGGAGTTCGTCTGAGGACATCTTCTATAGTTGTATTCAGGTTGCCCCCATTGAAATTCACGATGAGGGTTTTAAGGTTTATGCACTGGTCAATTAGAGATGATACAAAATCTTCTTCACTATATGATTTAATGTTTAGGCATTCAATAGTTTTGAAAGATGGAATTGTTTTCAAAGAGGGATTTAGATTTTTAGGTGTCAAAATTTGAATTAAATGCAAACATTTCAGGTTAGTGCAAGTTTCTCCAATGAATTCTAAGTCTACAGCCCTGTGATTTCTTAGCTCCAAATGCACTAAGTTTTTACCCAAAACAGGTAGAATCTTCTTGTATTCATTTTCAGTTTCATGGTTCACTGCTTCCAAACTCAGCAATCGCAGATTCTTGAGCTGTGTTAAACTAGACAGGTCTATACAACGGTAGCAAGACAATTCAATTTCAGTCAGATGTGGTAACTTATCAACAATTAGACGCAAAGTATTTTGATCACCAATTGCTAAAGAAAATGCTTTAAGAGTTGATGCAGACAACACATCACTCACAGTGTCTGTTGATAAGGCCTTGATAAACAGGTCTTCAGTCTCTGGCATGCAATAAACTTTTGACAGGCGCAGTGTTTCCAGATGCTTACACTGAAGGAGAAGTGTAATGTCTTCGTAGGAAAGGCTGCAATCACACATAGTTAGACTTTTCAGTTCTGGCCAGAATTCAACAATACTTCTCAAAATCCCACGACGTGTAATCCGACGTACCGTCAACTCTTTCAGCTGACATGGAAAAACTAGTTTCAACTCCTTATCATGGTAGTAACATACAGCTGGTAAGTTTAGTATTTTTAAATTGGGCAAATCGCAAACTCTTTGAAGGATCATCCACGTGATGAAGTTACAAGGGGTCAAATCAAACCCATGGAAATAACTTGGGCCAAGTTCAATGGCTGTGACATCTGGGTGAATGAAAACTTCCACCAGACTCAGTAACATTTCTTGGCAACACTCAGTACTAATGGAAGTCTCAAACATATAATACATGCGGTCTAATTTGATCAGGAGATGTTTGGTCAGTTGATTTGTCAAGGATGTCGGAAGCCTCGTGCCGTGGAAGAAGCGTTTAAGTTCCCCGCAGACTTTGGCTGTTACAGTAACTGCTTTTGGTGATGGATCAAGGTCCATCAGCTGCCGAGCTTCGTTCTCCATGTATGTCATGAAGGATCTGAAGGCCAGCTCATACAAGCTTTTGGGTTGAAGATTGCCGGACATCTAGTAAAGAAAATTTGTATTAAAACAATGTTTGTAGAATAATTGTGAGAAAAATTCCAGTGCCACTGAGACTTGAAGTCAGGGTCCATAGCATTCCTAGCTGGTTCTCTACCAACAGGGCTACCAAGAGTTCGGGACACGGTGGCGGATAAAATCTTTCCCCACACGATTACCCTCAGTCGTGGCATCACATAGCCTAGTCTTCCAGCTAAAAATGCTAAATTTGGAACACGGTAGGCCTACATTGGGTGAATTTATACAGAACATGTTTACGGAAAACACTTGTTTTACTGGTGATTGCAGGACTTTTAGGAGACCATTACAACAATTCTGTCATTTCGTGTCATGAGTTTTCACTGTATGTGTCTCCTGTCGGTGACGCCAGGACTGAGGAAGTCAACCTCATTGAAATATTCTTAACCATGTAGGCCTACAGGGTGGAATGGATATAACTGTACAGATTTTAAAAGCGTATTTCTTTGGTAGTAACAAAAAATCAATACCTTGTTTGAATATTTTCTCATAGGAAATGCAACGAGAGGTCTAGATTGATAAGTGCTGTATGGTAGTGAAAGCTGTAGGATAAGAAAAGAAGAAAAAAGATGTTTCAAATGTGGGTATGAAGGAAATTTTTAAAGTTATCATGGACAGAAGAAGGACTATCATATCAATTTTAGAAGAGATTAAATTGGATTTGTCACTTGTAGCATTAGCAGTGAAAGGAAAATTAAAATACTTTGGTCATGTAATGAGAAAAACAAATTCATTGGAAAAAGACTTAAATGCTGGATATAATGAAGGAAGAGATGAAAGGCAAGAAGAATAAGATGGTATTCAGAAATAAGGAATGACACCAATCTGGAAGTGGGAAGAGGTGCTAAGTGCGGTGAAAGGCAGAGCCAAAAGAAAGAAGGTGGTTTGAAGAATGTCAATGCATAAGAAAAGACTGTTTTAGTAAAATTGTCTGGCAACCATCTGCCTAGAAAATCCTCATTGGATCACCAGGGATCGCATCTGATTTGATTGACCTGCCTACTAAAAGTTGCAGATTTTGTTAATCGTAGTGAAATTCTAACCTCACTAAGCGGCAACTACATTCCATAGATACAATTCATGTATACAAACACTATGAAGTTACAAAGAAAAAAAATGTTTTTTGGCGAAACGGTACTTTAGGCCGCGCACAGGTTTTCCTTCCACTGAATAGTAAAAGACCCAAACATAATTTGTCACAACTATAAACAACAAAATAGTATTTCATAATAAAAAAATACCCTTGCACGAAAAATCATATTTCACAATAAAAGGAGTGGGAGTGAAAACTAGTGCGCGATCTGTTCTACCGTTTTCCCAACTCTCCCAAGTCATGGAAAACGTAACAGATTGCGGGCAAACAATATTAATGACATGGCTCAATTTCTCGAGTGTAATGGAATGAGACGACCCGGTTCAGAAGTTTGGTAAGTGTTGTAAAACCTAACTTCCTACTTACCTTTCCGTAAGAAGTAATGATGAATTACAAATAGTTTATTCTGTGTAGGAACTTTTGTAAAGGCAGCTGAGAGGCGTACTCACCATTTAGTACAGACAGCTGATGTAATGCAGATGATCTACCCGGCAGTGATCTCGTTCAGTTGCCGTTTGGAGAAAAACTATATACTTGTGTTGAGGTGTTACGTTGACACCTGGCACCAATAAAGGGGCAAGTCTTCTTAGACGCGATACCTAAAGCTTGTCTTATAGCCCTGGTGAAGGAGGCTGCTCGTTCGAGTCCCGCTTAGGGTATTAAACTATATATAATTACTTCAATTGAAATTTCGCGTCATTTTTATCATATTTCTTGCAACGAAACTTATTAGGCCTTGTTAAAAGTAGCAATCGTAAAAGAGGCTCATCTGAACTCGCTTCCTTCAACTAGCACTCGTGGTCCAGGGGACTAAGCAAAGGCTTCATAATGGGAGCACTGTAAAGACATCTCTCATGGCAACATTACTGGCATAGTACGGTAAAATTACTTTACCGTACTACTATTGGTAACAGACACTTTGCAGAGCTTGTACTAAAAAATAATAAAATGTCCACTTTCCCAATTAAAGTAATTTCTATTATTTTATATGAACCTCACCCTTCGGAGTCAGTGACACAAAAAATCTATGAGTCCTAGGGATTAGCAATAGGCTTGTAAGGATAAAAAACAGAAATGTTTTCTTAAAAAAATATTTATTTATAAATAGCGTATTACAAATCGGTCCCCGGGGACCGAATTTCGGTAGATCCATGTGAAATTTGGGTGTGCAAAATGGGGTTGGGGCGGTTTTCTCCTGTTTGCACTGCCATATATCTGTGTCAATGTCATGAAACTTGCTTTTGAGATAACTTACTTCCTCGGATTTTTCTGAGGTACGGAGGTCTGGTAGGGGTGCACTCAGCCTCGTCATTCAAATTGAGGAGCTACTTGATAGAGAAGTAGCGGCTCCGGTCATGGAAACCACCATTAAGGCCGTGGGTGTCGGCATGCTGACCACTTGCCCCCCATTCCTGCCATCTGCCTATAGGTAGGTGATGCAGCGGTCGGGTGGTAGGCCTTGTCCCTTCGGGGATGTCGCGCCACGGAGTTTTCGGAGACTTTGAAAACTTTTTATAGATGTAATATTTTTGCTGAGAACTTCCTCCAAGGTTTCTGTATTATGTCTATTAATAGCACCAGACTTTGGCACTTTTAGTGTACGAAACTATCTGAGCTCAATAATGCATAGATTTCATTTTTGCAAGAAATTATTGAGATTGGCCCTTTTAGAACCAAGCCAAATCTATTAGTAGATCTATGTTATAGATAGTGAGATTCTTATGTAATGTATAATTTATAAAAATATATGATATAAATTATATGTTACCGAATGAGGTGGCCGAAATGGTAACGTCTTGGACTCCCATTCGGGAGGTCCCAGGTTCAAATCCCATGGCCGGCAAATTCAACATGGTTTCCCCAGTCGTAATTGCAAATGCAGAATTTGATATTTACATTCCATGAAACATCCTGTAAGTTATCATGTACATTTAAATTAATATCAGTTGAATTTTGTTCCTTATAATCAGTGGCGCCAACTTTTGAAGGACATTGAGTGGGCTATAAGATTTTAAAATTTTCACACTCCCACTCCTATTAAGGTTTATGAAATGGTTTTATAATGTGATAATGATGTGACTGCAGATAACTATAGAACTGTGCAAGAAGTCACTTTTTGTAATTTAACCGACAAGAAGTGGTGTGTAGCCTGGTTAACCACAATTTTTTTAAGTTTAGAATATTGTATAGGCCTACACTTTTTAATTTTCGGTTTAGGCAACTTCTAAAATAAAATGATGTAGCACGGAGCGTTGCAAAATGTATTTCTTCTGACTGGAGTTCTCCCAATAAATTCGTTACAACCATCATATAATCTTATTTGTTAGTAAAACTGCAATGACATAGAGCAGTTTCATACTATGTAAGTCACAATTATTGCCCGTTTGCTCTTTTACAGTGATTCAACAAAGAAACGCGATTTTTAGGAATAGCAACAAATAATAAATTATAATATTTCACGACAAATTATTGGGTGGGCTAGAGCTCCATGGGCCCATATAAGTTGGCGCCACTGCTTATAATTAGGGACCGGATTTTTAGGTTTTTGAAAACACTGTTTTAGGTTTTCCATTAGGTGAAATAGTTTTTTTTAGACTTTTTGTCCAAAATATGGTTTTCAGGTAGAATAATGGGTTTAATGAATTTGAATGTGCTACATAGGATTCAATACATAATACTTGTAAAGTTTAACTTAACAAAATTGACTTTAATTTGTGTAAACTTGCTTTAGGAGATTATTATACAATTGAAGAAATAAAGCATAAACAATCAAAAGAAGCAGTGAAAATAAGATTGCCTCACATTTCCTGGTTACAGTATATCACTAAATATCTTTCAAGAATATCAACTGTGAAGTTCTTCCTGTTATCTCTTAGTTAATAGTTAATACTGCATCTAGACACTACCCTTCTCAGGATTCGAATCCGATGCTTCTAATTTAGTGATTAAAATACTTTATGGTTGGATGTGGTTAATGTGAAACTGATTATTTTCCTTTCTTCGGTTGTTATGCATGCTAACCCCACAACTGATCAACTAGGGACGAAAACTTCTCCCTTTTCTAGAAAGGTAAATAATACTTATGTGTTTCTGGCAGGGTTGACAAAATATTACTTTGCCGTCTGTAGTGAAATTCAGGTCGTCGCCAATCCACTGCCGTAATAAACTAGATTTCATTTGTTTCTACATAATTAACATGTCTTCTTTCGGCGAAATTAACATGTCTTCTTAAAACTCACAGTGTGACCACTAAGAATGAATAACAGGGCAGTAATAAACGCAAACAAGGGCTTTAAAACACAGAAATCTATATCCTTGTTCATACACGGCAACAATGGTTGTTCGTACGAATATTTTAAAGGGAATACGCCGGTACTCTTACACTTCCTCTCTAGATACTGTCCATCCTAGACGAAAATGGGTTGAACAAAACGCTGGTGGTATTAATTTCAACCCGACAAAAAATTATTGTCTCTCCGCAAAATATCGATTTCTCAACTGACAAACAAAAAAGACAAAAAAGTAGCCTAAAATATATATTTTAGGTTTTATATCCCGTTTAGGTGTATTTAGGTGCCATAGAATTAATGTGGGTGAATCCTATGGACATGATTCGAAAAAAATACCTAAATGGGGTATAAAAACCTAAATACACCTAAACGGGATATAAAACCTAAAATATCTAATTTAGGCTCTTTTTTTGTCTTTTTTGTTTGTCAGTTGAGAAATCGATATTTTGTGGGGATAGAATAATTTTGGTCGGGTAGAAATTAATACCACCAGCGTTTCATTCAACCCCTTGTCGTCTAGGATGGACAGTATCAAGAGAGGAAAAGAGTACCGGCGTATTCGTTTTGAAACATTCGTATGAACAACCATTGTTGCTGTGTATGAACAAGGATAAAGATCTCTGTGTTTTAAAGCGCTTGTTTTTTGTTTGCCTTCAGTACTTCCCTGTATCAGTTTCACATTATCCACATCCAACCATAAAGTATTTTACTCACTAAATTAGAAGCATTGGATTCGAATCCTGAGAAGGGTAGTGTCTAGATACAGTAATAATAATAATAATAATAATAATGTTTTATTTTGCCTGGCAGAGTTAAGGCCATAGGGCCTTATCTTCCACTCAACCAGGATAAAGACAAAATACATTAAAAGGAATTTACAAAAAACAAATACAATAGATATCATACATAATACAAAATGTTAAAAATAAAATAATAATACAATATTGAAGTACCTATATTAAAACATAAGACAAAAATGCGTCCAATAATATGCCGAGAAAACAAATTGAATTAAAGAATTATATTATAATTGGATGTGTGTATAATTATAATATTATACTATAATATACACAAAAATTGAAACTTAAAACTAAGAAATTAACAAATAAAATCAATATAGGCTAAGTGCCATGAAAATCGTGTGCAATATAAATTTACCTAGGCTAGATACCTAGAGACATTCATTCTAGTTATCAGCGAGATACTTGATTGACTTTGACCTAAAAATCTGTAGACTCCGACTACCCCTGATGTCCGGCGGAAGGGAGTTCCAGATACGGGTGATGGCTATTGTGAATGAGGCAGAGTACAGAGATGTTTGATGGCGTGGAATTGACAGTAGACTGTTATTCTGAGATCGTGTGTCGCGGTTATGTTGGGAAGATAACAGTGAGAAACGAGAGACTAAATAATTAGGTGCAGTATTATTAAGTATCTGATAGAGTAGAGTTAGGGAGTGTAGTAGGCGTCTGTCCTTTAGTCGAAGCCAGGATAATTGCTCAAAATAATCTGAGACATGATCATATCGACGTATGTTGAATATGTGACGGACACAAGAATTCTGAACACGTTGCAGCTTACAGGATAATTCAACACTTAGGTCAGTGAACAGGACATCGCAATAGTCGAAGTGTGGCATCACAAGTGACTGCACTAACGTCTGTTTTAGCTTAGCAGGCAGGAAATTTTTCAGTCTATTTAGTGAATGCATAATAGAAAATACTTTTTTACAGATATGTTTAACTTGTGTATTCCATGTCATGTCAGAGTCAAAGTACACACCAAGATTTTTTACAGTTCTACTGTATGGAATAATTGTGTCGTTCAAGGTCACAGGCAAAAGGTCAGTGTTGTCAATAGAAGATAGCGATCTGTTTTTTCCAATCAGAATGGCTTGTGTCTTGTCTGGGTTCAAATTCAGTCCAAATTTTATTGACCATTTACTGATAGAGTGTAGGTCGTCATTGAGCTTTGAAAGAGAGTCGTTGATTGTGTCAGGCCGAAAATGTAAATATATTTGCAGGTCGTCTGCATACAGATGATGTCGGCAATGTTTTAGTGCTGAAGAAATGTCATTTATATAGATTGCAAAAAGCAAGGGGCTTAATACAGAGCCCTGCGGCACACCTGACCTCACGAGACGCCACGAAGAAGATCGATTGTCGTGAGAAACACATTGTTGGCGTCCAGAGAGGTAAGATTGTACCCACGTGACTGCTGCATTTGATAAATGTAGTGACCTCAATTTAGCAGTTAAAAGGTCTGCGTCAACGGTGTCAAAGGCTCGCGAAAAGTCAAGTAGGGTAAGAGCAGTCACTTCACGTCGGTCCATGGCCTCACGAATATCTTCACTGATCTTAAGTAGGGCAGTGGAGGTACTGTGATTTGATCTGAAACCAGATTGTAATGGGTCAAGTAAATTATAAGTGTTTAGATACTCAGTCAGCTGCTTGTGGACAATGCGTTCGAGGGTTTTCGATAAAGTCGGAAGTATACTAATAGGTCTATAGTGCTTGGGGATGTTTGGGAGATTTACTTTAGGAAGAGGTCGGATAAGAGCATTTTTCCATTGTTGCGGGAAGGTGGATGTGATGAGAGAGGCGTTGTAAATATGGGTTAGGGTAGGCAGAATAACATCGATGATTTTGTTTAGCATTAATATATTAATGCCATCCGTGCCTTCTGCTTTCGATTTATTTTGCGAGAGTGCCTTTTTTACTTGTAAGGGCGTTACATTGGAAAAAAATAATCTCTCTTGGTGTGGAGGAAGAGGTAGGGTTGACAGGTAATTAATAGTATTTTGTTTGGTGACGTCATCTAAGGTCCTGGTTGGTATAGTAGTGAAGTATTCGTTCAAATCATTGAGAGGGATGTTAACAGCTTGGGCTTGATTTTTTTGTTTTCCTAATCCCATTGCTTTTAAGTTACTCCATAAGTCGCGTGAGGTCATAGAAGGGTCAATCAGTTTATGGCTGTGCTGGATCTTGGCGTTTCGTATCATTTGTGTAGTTTTGTTTCTTAGCTGTTTAAAGTTTGTCCAATTTTCCTCGGTTTTCTTGCGTCGAAAAGTACGGTAGGCCGCATCACGGCGAGCCATATGTTCTCGTATGGTCGAAGATAACCAAGGGGCAGAAGGTCGTGTAATTCGTCTAGTCTTTAGTGGCGCATGTCTGTCATATAACTGGAGTATCATATCATTGAAGGCTTTTAACTTTTCGTCAACAGAACGTAAAAGCCAAATTGTGTGCCAAGGCTGTCGTTTAGCGTCTTCAGTCAGTTGGTTGTCGTCTATGTTTTTTAAGTCTCTATATGATATTAATTTAGATGGGCGTTTAGGGCATTGAAGTGAATATTCTATGTAAATGAGGTCATGGGCTGAGATACCAGGAACCGGCAACTGACCATGTCTTAATACTCTTTGTGGTTGAGTAGTCACGATTAAATCCAGTAAGGTCTCAGAAGTGTTAGTATGATGAGTCGGTAGAAGAGGTAAAATAGTCATGTTGCAAGATTGAAACGTAGTAATTAGTTGTGTGCTAAGCGTCGAATTTGTATTAAGGAGATTGATGTTCAGATCACCCATAAGGACAACGTGTTCATAGTTCGGGATTAAATTAATTAGAGCATCTTCTAGATTGGAAAGATGACCCGTTTTAGGGGGCTTGTAAATTACGCAGATTAGACATTTCTGCATGTTGGCAAGGATTTCAACAAACAGGAATTCTGGGCTTGCTGAATACTCGGAGGGGGAGGCATGTAGTATTAAATATTAACTAAGATATAACAGGAAAACTTCACAGTTGAGAATCTTGAAAGATATTTAGTGATTTACTGTAACCAGGAAATGTGAGGCAATCTTATTTTCACTGCTTCTTTTGATTGTTTATGCATTCCTTCTTCAATTGTATAATATAAAAACTATTTCACCTAATTGAAAACCTAAAACAGTGTTTTTAAAAACCTAAAAATCCGGTCCCTACTTATAATACACCAATAGGTAGTTTAGCTGTTCTCCTGTCCTAATTTGTACGGCTGTGTTAAAGCTATAACCTACATGTTCAGTGAATCATATACAAACATAATTAATTGCCAGTGCATTCTTTGATATCTGCATATATTTATTAGCATTTGTTATGTGATTATAAGCTACATTATAAGGATAACTTGTTCTTAATTACTTACCTAAGTTCCAGTTCTCCTGGTTTTGTCAGCCTTAATGGCCTACCTCACTGTCAGACAAGTTATGTCATATGCAGTGTTGTGAGTCACACTAACTTACTGATTTTGTGACCGGGTTTCCACTGTTATTGTACAGTAACATTTAAGATGTAGACATGTATTCATGAAACAACATAACTTTTCCTGAAAATACTTTCACGTAATGTTCCATTATATTAAAAATACAACAAAACACCTATTTTCAGAATGTTGCTTAAGTTATTTATGCATGCTTGCTGTTCGGGGCCGGTGGGCGTGTCATTTGTGGTGGACAAAGCCGTGACCTTTGGGGATCCTCCCGTTTCCCCCTTCATTCATTCCACCGACACTCTCCACTTCAACTTCCTTTCCCCCCTCATTATCATCCCGTTCCCCTTTACTGGTTTTCGGGCCAGCTCCTGCTGCAGACTCTGCTGCGGGCCTCCCCCGTCCTGCCCCGTTGCTTGTGGTCAAGAGTTGCTGGTGGTGTCCCGTACCTTTGGGGCTCTCGGAGGGACCCTGGGTTAGTGGCGCACGTCATGGTGTGCCGCGCCTATGGGGCTCTTGTAGGAGGGACCCTGGGTACGGTGCACGTGGAGTGGTACCTGGTCTTAGCTGGATGTAGGGGAGCTCCGTGGGGGCTGGTGGTGGAGTCTGTTGACAGGGGGGCCTTAGGGCATGCACATCATTCGTTTCCTAGGGGGTGTACAATGGGCTCGCCTATGAGGACTACGTGCACGAGCCCGTCAGGGCTCAGCCCCTGAGCCGATAAGATAAGATGCTTGCTGTTGGCAAATGGTGCATTGTATTTTGTTTTGTTGAAGAACTTTCTTGTGCACTTATTGGACCCCTGGAATTTACTTTGTATTACGTTTCTTAGATATTAAGAGTAATTATCGTGATTTTTTCCTTTAAAAAGTTTGATTGAAAATGACTCTACCTATTTTTATGAAATATAAATTCAATACTTCTATCTTAGCATAATGAAATAGCTAAATTTATGTGCAAATAGTTGTTTATGATAGAAGAGTTAAAAGAGAGATTTTATTCTGCGAACAGAATAAAATTGCTTTGTACTGCATGTCTACATTTTTTTCCTCAGACAATCGTCAATTTTAAAGAGGAATTATAGATTACGTACAGGACAGCTAATATCAGAAAATTTCGCAGGGATATTAAAGCATCCAATTGCCGTACCCACGCCAGATTTAGTGATTCTACTAACGTGACTCTATCTGCCTTATAAGTGTGGTAAAAGTGTCTGGATAGCCGTTACGTCATCACATCTACGACAGTAAAAAATACTCACTCAGTGACAATAATGTTGACCCACTTCCACATCAGCTAGAAACTTGACATTTATCAGCCTTATAGTTTTTAGTCTGTAACCATCCAGAAAATTCCAAAAAGTCCATTTTTTTAATTTTTACCGCGAGAAAAGTCATTTCATACATTTTTAGGTTTATTACGGCTAAACGACAAAACACGGGCACTATCCGGGATACGGTACAGTTAATAAAGAAAACTTTTAAACAAGAGAAGTAAAACAAAAACAGAAAAATGAAAGTGCAATAAGTGGAGCAGCTTTATCCAAAGGTCTCAGAATCAATTTGAAATGAATCGGAAAATAATATCCCGTTGTCTTCGTGAAGTAATTTCTAGTGTGATAGATGAACATTGCTCTTCGGAGTCTGTGACACAAAAAACAAGGGAGTCCTAGGGATTAGCACTTTGCTTGTAAGGATAAAAGACAGAAATTTTCTTTAAAAAATATATTTATTGAAAATAGATTAATTTTACAATTATAACCCAATGTAAGTTCTCTTTTTTGTTTTACAAACACTATGTTCAGTTATTAATGAATTACATTTTGTATAAGAGGGGAGCTTGAAATAGAAAAAATTATAAGAATTTAGTCTATACCCTCAGTAGAAAAGCAACGATCTATTTAACCAGCTACAGAAGCGATTGACTACATCTACTCATCTTAATCAGTGAATACTTACGATAGTTCGAAGGATAATAATTGACATTATCCCCACAAAAGAACTGCAAGATCAAATAAGACAATCTAATACTTTTCTATGTTAGTAAGCTTTACACACGCCAAGTACGCGCCTGTCTTAGAATTAGCAGAAGAAAAAGTTTTGACGTATATCATATAATTATTTAAGTATATAAGTATTTTATGGTATCCATGTATCTATTGCAAGTAATTGTTAGCTATTTTTGGCGTATTCAAGAACAACAGGCCTATGAGAGTAAAAAGAATCCTAAAAACCATATTTGTAATTGCTATTGGCACAATTATACATACAGAAACCTTTCCACAATTACATTCATTGGCAAGAGTATATACCTATATAGACACTTTGCACTACTTACATATAAGATAAAACTGACATGTAATATCTTAGTTGTTTTTACACCATCTAAATTGTGGATACTTTTATAAAGACTTATGTGTGAATCTTCTTTGATTTTACCAAGCCTAACGAGCTATAACTAGTAGATATTTTTTAAACATATTGTGTACATTTTTATGATTTAATGAACCTTATAGTATTAAAATATGATTACAAATACTTGGATTTCAATAAACTAAATAAAATATTAAAGGACTTCACCGTTATTCAAGACTGTTCAGGCTAATTGCCAATTTGTGCTTGTCTGTTCAAATATATTTTGATACTAATATCTATTAGGATCTGTTATGTCTAATATACTGTTCATATGTACAACTTGACTTGTCTTAACATCTAGACATTGTTTGTATTTTTATAATTTTAAACCTTATCTACTTGGTTATTCTAACCTAACCTTTAAATAATGTTATGGTAATTATAACAAAACAGAGGCTAATAAACTTATCACGCCATTAATTAAACTCTTTCTATAATAGTAAGCCAATATACCAATTTTATATTTCCTGAGTATTTCATGTTTCTTTATTTCATCTATCGCTTCGTTAGTTGTTGCTTTTCTACTGAGGGTATAGGCTAGATTCTTATATTTTTTTCTATGTTCAGTTTCCAGACAGTGCTTGTTCATACAGTATACAATACAGTGTATGGAACTCTGAGAGAAATCACTCACATGGCAAACAGAAGAACCCTTCCAGAAAAAAAATGCATCACAAGGTGTATGTAATGAATGGATTTATTGCTTTTCATCACATTCTTGAAATAGTATTGAAAGCTTATGAAAATATATTATAGCCAACCCTAAAATCATAATGAGAATTAATATCTGTACAAGTTTGAAGCACTAGATGATATTATGCATAGTTTCCAACTATCTTATTAGATATAGCATCCGAAGGAATCGAAAAGGTCTGATTGAGAGGACAATCTCATCCATCCATGGCTCTTTACTACGTGGAAGTTTGGATGTCTCAAAGATAATGAGTTAATGAAATTGGTATCGGATTCATACCGAAACGAATACAGTATTACTACCCAGTCGAGAGGCGGAGTGCGTCTCAGGACATCTTCTATAGTGGTATTATGGTAGCCCCTATTGAGATTCACGATGAGGGTTTTAAGGTTTACGCACTGGGCTATTAAAAATGGTACAAAATCTCCTGAAAGATATGATTTTATTTCTAGACATTCAATAGTTTTGAAATTTGGAATTGCTTTCAAAGAGGGATTTAAATTTTTAGGTTTCAAAATATTAATTAAATGCAAACATTTCAGTTGTATGCAAGTTTCTCCAATGAATTCTAAGTCTAAACCGCGGTGATTTTTTAGCTGCAAAAACACTAGATTTCTACCCAAAACAGGGAGAATATCCTTGTATTCATCTGTGGTTTCACAGTACCATGCTTCCAAAATCAGAGATCGCAGATTCTTGAGCTTTGTTAAACTAGACAGGTCAATACAATCGAAATAAACCAATTCAATTTCAGTCAGATGTGGTAACTTATGAACAATTCGACGCAAAGTATATGGATCACTAATGAATAAAGAAAATGCCTTAAGAGTCGATGCAGACAACACAGAAGCAGTCGATAATAAGCAGTCGGTAACAGTTAGGTTTGTGTTCCCTGCCCCCACGATACTACAATTTGGTAAGCGCAGAGTTTCCAGATGCTTACACTGAAGTAGACGGGTAATTTCTAGGTCGGAAGTAATACATACCGGTACATTCACAGTTAGACTTTTCAGTTCTGGGCAGAATTCAACAACACTTCTCAAAATCCCGAGATGTCTAATCCCAAGTACCGTCAACTCTTTCAGCTGACATGGAAAAACTAGTTTCAACTCTTCATCATGGTAGTAATGTACAGGTGGTAAGTTTAGTATTTTTAAATTGTGCAAATCGCAAACTCTTTGAAGGATATTCCACGTGATGAATTTACAAGGGGTGAAATCAAACCCATGGAAATAACTTGGGCCAAGTTCAATGGCTGTGACATCGGGGTGCATGAACACTTCAACCAGACTCAATAGCATTTGTTGGCAACATTCAGTCTGAATGACAGACTTAAACTTGTCATACATGGAATCTAACTTTAGCAGAAGATGTTTGGTCAGTTGATTTGCCATGAATGTCGGAAGCCTCGTGCCGTGGAAGAAGCGTTTAAGTTCCCCGCAGACTTTGGCTGTTACAGTAACTGCTTCTGGCGATGGATCAAGCTCCATCAACTGCCGACCTTCATTCTCCATGTATGTTATGAAGGATCTGAAGGCCAGCTCATACAAGCTTTTGGGTTGAAGATTGCCGGACATCTAGTAAAGAAAATTTGTATTAAAACAATGTTTGTAGAATAATTGGGAGAAAAATTCCTGTGCCACCGAGACTACAGCTGGCATTCCTAGCTGGTTCTCTACCAACAGGGCTACCAAGAGTTCGGGACATGGTGGCGGATAAAGTCTTTCTCCTACGATTACCCTTAGTCGTGGCATCACATAGTCTTGCAGTCAAAAATGCTAAATTTAGAACACGGTAGGCCTACATTGGGTGAATTTATACAGAACATGTTTAAGGAAAACACTTGTTTTACTGGTGATTGCAGGACTATTAGGAGACCATTACAGCAATTCTGTCTTATCGTGTCATGAGTTTTCACTGTTAGTGTTTCCAGCCGGTGACGCCAGGACTGAGGAAGTCAACCTCATTGAAATATTCTTAACCATGTAGGCCTACAGGGTGGAAGGGATACTACTGTACAGATTTTAAAAGCGTATTCCTTTGGTAGAAACAAAAAAAAAAATCAATATCTTGTTTGATTATATGTTTGTTTGAATATTTTCTCATAGGTAATGTAATTAGAGGTCTAGATTGAAAAAAAAAATTAAAAATAATATATAGTGTATAATGACACATTTTAATGATAGGCCTATACCAAAAAAATAATATAATTTAATAAGTGTCAATGTATCTTGGTTATGTAGCAAGCTCAACTCCTGAGAAGTGAGTATATGTACAAGTACGCCTAAGGAAAGTGCTTTTTAACTTTGAAAAATGGTTTTTGAGTTATCACGTGTACAGACGGACAGACATTTTCCCGCGCTCACACAATCTCACTACGTACAATTCTGGCTCTTATTAACACATATAACTTATTAAAAAATTATGTGAACTAGACGACATAAAAGCTAATATTTAACTGGCATTTGAGTGCAACATAAAGAAATCATAATGTTGAGAATGGCAGCCACCTCAGTGGCGCTAGTGGCGTTGGTGTGTGAGGACGTGCTCTGTGCGAGCTCCGAGAATTTGTATATTTTTAAATATTAGTGAGCTATTATTTGAGCTGTAACTTTTATATATTATTACAGGTAGTATACTTTTGTTCTCCAAACATAAATTTTAACCATATATTAATTTTAAAGCCTTCATTTAGTAACTTCAAAAAGTCAATAGCCTACTGGTAGTTAGTCCGCCATTTTGTTACCCGCGAAATCAGCTGTTCACACACACTAGCCACTACTTGCTACGAACATTAATTATTGCCTTGCTTTTTTTTCTTTTTTTATTGTGCCTTGTTATAACCTGCTTTGTATTTACTAACATTTTTCTTTTATTCTATTTCTTAGGACAATTTGGAAATGGCGATTGAAGAGTTATGTGGTAACTGTTGTACAGCTGTTTCTGATGGTATTCAGTGTGACTCATGTGATGTTTGGTATCACTTTGTTTGTTCTAGGGTATGTGCCGACGACGCTCCTGA
The DNA here is from genome assembly GCA_964059195.1 of Ectobius pallidus. Classification (NCBI taxonomy): domain Eukaryota; kingdom Metazoa; phylum Arthropoda; class Insecta; order Blattodea; family Ectobiidae; genus Ectobius; species Ectobius pallidus. The sequence continues at coordinate 9,826,075 of CAXKWD010000002.1, forward strand.
TGGCGATTGGTTCTGCAAGCTGTGTATGAAGAATAGGGAAATTAATGATTTGAAATATGTTATTGATTTATTACAGGAGGATGTCCGATCTCTGAATGAGAAACTTAATGTAACTTCTTTTTCCAAGGTAGAGTCCTTCTCAGAGGTAGTGCAGAGACCCAAAGGAAGACCGTCAAGCAGCAACGTGTCACCCTTGCAGAAGACTTATAGCCCTGTAGCTACTAATAATCGATTCTCTGTTTTAGTTGGCCTAGAGGAAGTGGAATCCCCAGCTGAGCCAACTGTAGCACCCAGGCAAGCCAAGAAGGAGCATAGGCCTAGTAGTAATAATAAGAAAAAGATCCTTGTTCTAGGTAGCAGCCACGCCAGACATATGGGAACTACCCTGCAAGATGCTGTTGGAGAGAACTTCAAAGTTGAATGTATATGTAAGCCTAATGCTGAATTTAGAGATGTGATTTCAGGTATAAAGGAGCTGTCTAAAGGCTTCTCAAAGGACGACCACATAGTGATTGTGGGAGGTGGCGGTAACAGCCTAGACAGAGACCCCAGCTTTGATATCGAGCAGGATCTACGCAGCATCTCCAGCAGCAGCTCTCACACTAATATAAATTTTGTTGAATTGTTTCACAGGTATGATAAGCCGTCGCTTCGAGACAAGGTGAAAGCTGTGAACGACAAGCTGTGGAACTTCTCTGCTAATAATGGTAATATCAATGTTTTGTCTGTTAACAGCATAAGAAGAGAAGAATACACCAGGCATGGACTCCACCTCAACTCTCGAGGGAAGAAGACTCTGGCAAAGCTGATTGCTGAAGAATTTAATTGTAACAGGCCTATTCCTGTCATAGTTGGTGGCTCCTCTCGTTTTTTAGGGAGATTTTAGATGAAAGGGAACAACAACTTACATACTTGCCTCGAGTAAACATTGGTAATATATACAAGCCTGCAACTAGAACTAGTAAATCATTTGCATTATATCATCAAAATATAAGGGGGCTTGAATGTAAATTTGAAGAATTTAAGTTAGCTTTTCAGGATACAAATAATTCTAACAAGCAGGAAATTCAAGTTATTTGTTTAACGGAACACCACTGTGCAGAAACAGAGCTGGAACAATTAAAAATTGATAATTTTTCATTGTGCTCAAATTTCTTTAGACGTTCCATGAAAGGCGGAGGTGTGAGTATATTCATCAAAAGTAACTTAAATTTTAGTGATATAGACACCAGTTCCTACTGTAAGGAACAGGATTTTGAATGCTGCGCAGCCAGAGTGGAAACGGATAACAGTACATTTGTAATACTGACCATTTACAGAGCACCAACAGGTAATTTCAATTATTTTACAAATCAGTTAGAAAAGGTTGTTAACTATCTGTATAGTAATAATGTAAATATTATACTGTGCGGCGACTTTAATGTAGACTTCTCAATCGATAGTGAAAAAAAGATCAGACTGATATCCCTACTAGGTAGTTATAATTTAGATTCTGTAGTAAACTTTCCAACTAGAATCCAAAACAACTCTCAAACAATAATAGATAATATATTCATAGACATAGAAAAACACCCTAGCTTTAAATATTACCAATATTAAATGGATTATCGGACCATGATGCACAAATGTTAGTGCTAAACGATAGTAAGGTAAACGCAACTAAAAAACATACCCATATGACTAGAGTAATGAATGATGCTTCAATTTTAAACTTCAAACAAGATCTGAAGAATGAAAACTGGGGATCTATATTTTCCTATGACAAAGTAGACTGTAAATTAAATGAATTCCTAAATATTGTGTTGCGGCATTTTGAAACTAACTTTCCAAAAAAGAAAACTGCTAATTTACCTAATGTAAGGAATAAAACATGGTTAACCACTGGCATTAAAATATCATGTAGAAACAAAAGAGAGCTATATTTAAAATGTAGAACCAGTAACAACCCAGCTCATAAAGAACACTATAAAATGTACTGCCATACACTGAAGAAAGTAATTAAAGAGGCAAAGAGTAGGTATTTCTCACAAATAATTAATAAATCAGACAATAAAATTAAAACTATATGGAATATAATTAAAAACGAAACAGGGAGATCAAAGGGAAACAATGATTGCATGTCACTAACATACCAGAACAAAAAGCTAGATAATGTATCAGATATCACAAATGCTTTTAATAATCACTTTATAAACATTGCAGAGAAATGTATTCCTACAACTAATATTAGCATTAATGCAGCAGACCTACTTAAAACACCTATAGTCCAGAACCATGCATTTCAAATCAAATTAACTTCCTCTAGAGAAATTGAAAATATAATCAAGTCACTCAAAAGCAAAAACTCTTCTGGATGGGATGAGATAAGTAATAAGTTGTTAAAAAGCTGCTCATCTGAAATTAGTAAACCTCTTAGTCATATTTGTAATTGTTCGTTAAAAAGTGGAATATTTCCAATAAGACTAAAGCATGCTATTGTTAAGCCCCTCTTTAAGAAAGGCGACAAAAATGTTCCATCAAATTATAGACCTATATCACTCCTAACCTCATTTTCAAAAGTTTTTGAAAAAGTTATGTACAACCGCTTAATACACTATCTTAATTTGAATAACATTCTTACACCATCTCAGTTTGGATTTAGAAGTGGCATGTCCACTGATAATGCTACATTTCAACTCACTACAGAAATATTGGAAGCGTTAGATAAAAAGAAACATGCCCTAGGAATTTTTTGTGACCTAGCTAAGGCGTTTGACTGTATAAATCATGAAATTCTACTTCAAAAACTGAAACACTATAGGTTGGATAATATAACACTAAAGTGGTTCAAATCATACCTGTCTGATAGAACTCAAAAGGTAATAATAAATGGAAATGAATCAAAATTAGGGACTGTTAAAAATGGAGTACCTCAGGGATCGATACTGGGACCTTTGCTCTTTTTAATTTTCATCAATGACTTACCAGATAACTTAAGTGACGAATCAAAGGCATTGCTTTTTGCAGATGATACTAGTGTACTCGTAACAGGAAAGTCACAAGAAGATTTAGCAAGACTAGCTACAAAGACTTTTCACGAATTAAATACTTGGTTTCTAGCTAATAAAATGTCACTTAATATTGATAAGACCCACTTTATTCAATTTAGAACAAAAAATAGATATATCTCAAACATTGTAATCAATTATCAAACACAAATCATAGAGGAAACTAGCAACATAAAATTCTTAGGACTACAAATTGACCAAAATCTTGACTGGAAGAAACACATTGTAATGATAAGTTCTAAGCTAAGTTCAGCATGTTTTGCGCTACGAACTTTGAATGATATATTACAACAGGACGCATTACTCACGGTATATTTTGCATATTTTCACTCTGTTATGAGGTACGGAATCATTTTTTGGGGTAACTCGGCACATAGGGAAAAAATATTTAGATTACAGAAGCGAGCAATAAGAATAATATGTGGAAAGAAAAAACGAGAATCTTGTAAACCGCTTTTTGAAAAATTAAAAGTCCTCACTCTCACCGGAGAGTATATATACTCTGTTATGTGTTACATGGTAGATAATATTGATAAATTTCAAAGTAATCACAGTATACACGGGCGTACTACTAGAAACATGAATGATTTACATAGACCAGCTAACTCATTAAAACTTTTTCAGAAAGGTGCTTATTATTCCGCAATACAAATATACAATAACCTTCCAAAAGAGATTAAATCACTATGTATTAAAAGCAAATGCAAATCTTTCAAAAGAGCTCTGAAGCAATATTTAGTAACTCACACCTTCTACAATATGGATGATTTCTTTTCAGCTTGAGTAAGTGTGACATAACAATTCTTGTATCTTTTTTATAACATGCATGTATGTTTTTATCTGACGTGTTCTATATCCTTGAGCCCTGCTCAACACAGGATCTACAGAACGAGACATCTACATCTACATCTACATCTACATCTACATCATACATCTACATCTCTAACCAGGGCGAGAGATTGTGTTATATCAATTAATAATAATGAAGTGCAATATCATAGGTCAAGACTAAAGAAGTCCTAAGAAAAGACCTGGAAAGCCGAGTAACAAAAGCAAGGCAATAAAAATATAATGTGAAAAGTGCCAGCAGAGATTAGCTGATGCAAATAACCTAACCTGTCAACATGGGAAAAAAAAAACTGTGATCTGATTGTACAACCTTCAAAATGCATTAACCTATACAACAAAAACATCTCAGAAGCAGAAACAAAATCACAATTATTAGGTAGGAAAAACCCCCGAAAAACCTGAAATGTGTACAGACTGATTAATATAATAATTATATGATTTGATAAACTCAAGAAACAGTTATGAATTAGTATATAAACTACGACAGAATAACTGGAATGGCAATATAATTTAGAACAAGAAATGTCATAATTAAGAAGATAAGAATCACGATTATATAGGCCTACATAATGTGCAAACCTAACGGGATAGAAGTGAGCAAAGATTTATATTTAATAAATGAAATGAAGTTTGTCAGAAAATAACGCTAGACTTCAAATACTAGCCTATATGTTCAGCATGTCCAATCAGAGGTCACCAGCAAGCAAATAAATTTTAAATTAAACCTAACCTAAATTGCCTACTTAAACTAGAGTGTCAACCAATGCTACTTATGTCACTGTTGCGTGGAACCACAGTCCACCTAACCAAGATTCTAGAAGCAATTAGGGGCGTTTCCCACAGTATTCCTGGCATAGCCTAATTCACAGCTAAAACTCAATCAGTAGTAAGCGTAATTCTTATTAAGGATAAATTTACTTTAATATGTGACATTGCAAAAGCTTACCGTTGTCTCGGTAGAAGACCACTAACACACGCTGTGAAGCCCAAACAAATATTAATCACGCCACCAGCGTTCACTCGTGATCTCAACGGACAACGCATGCGCTAGCCGCAGACAAAAGAAAAACGAGACAATTTCAAATTAAACTAGGCATAGTTGGGAGATCCGATACAGAAGAAATATAAGAAAAGTGGAACGTACTTCCGATAGGTTTTCATATTCCGGGACGATGGCTGAGTGGTTAGACCGCTCGGACTCAGGATCGAATCTCGGTAGATCCATGTGAAATTTGGGTGGGAAAAATAGGGTCGGGGCAGGTTTTCTCCTGTTTGCACTGCCATACATCTGTGGCTTGGTTCTAAAACGGCCAAAGTCATGGAACTTGCTTTTGAGATAACTGACTTTGAAGTCTTTTTATAAAAGTAATATTTTTTGCTGAGAACTTCCTCTAAGGTTTCTGTATTATGTCTATTAATGGCACCAGACTTTGGCACTTTTAGTATACGAAAGATAAAGATTATTCGAGCTCAATAATGCATAGATCTCATTTTTGCAAGTAATTATTGACGTTGGCCCTTTTCGAACCAAGTCACAGGTGGTATTTACAGTCGTGTTAGCATTCAGTTCTGAAACTATTGTCTCTTTCAAGGATTAGCTTGCAGCTTGTAGATATATATATATATATATATATATATATATATATACCCTAGGTATTGTACTAGAATAAATTGGTCAATAGGCCTAAAACATGTTAATAAAACAAATCTTAACAAATATGTACGCAAGTTTATGAACCAATTAGGCCTATAGCCGGGGTCAACATTTCGAGAGGGCAAATCAAATTGTAGAAGGGGCCATCAGGTTTGCCATCTTTTTATATGTAACTGAACCCATCAGTAAGTAAGGAGATAACCAATCCACCAGATAAAATAATTTATTGAGACGAATTACAGACACTGACATCAAGATACTGAAAATTACAACAAATTACGTACTTTTAAATGAAGTGTGCAAGGATTAAACACTTACGGTATTTACCATAGGTAATCCCACGGGAGTTGACGAGTTTATTATGTAATTCGTCAACTCGAGTTGGATTTATTAAGACTTTTCCATGAATAAAAATGTAACGGATAATACAAATAATAATTACTTTCGTGCTTTGTTGTATAAAACAAAACGAACAGCTGCGAGATCACGGCATACTGTGAATCAACCATCCATGAATCGATTAAAGTTGTTATGTTGTGACCAATGCTACCAGTGGTGCATATAAGACATAGTTAACTTAATTCAGGTAAGCTAACTGCAGAACAGAATAAAAGGACACGAACTGGCTTGCACCGAATCGAAATTGTGTTCTTAATCAATGTATATTTTTATTATTTCAATTTCCAAACAAGTTATGTTGTATAAAATAATCTATTTTCACGCTGTTTAATGGCAGCATGTGACGTATTAATCACTGCACACTTATGCTAAAGTGTCCAGTAACGATCAGCATGTTTTACCCGATAAAATGTTATCCTCGCGATTCCTACAAGAATATTGTAGGATAAACGGCCATGATTGGTCTATATCTGAGGAATTGCTAAACGTTATTGGTCAATATGAAACACGCGGCGGATGAGTGGAATAGTCTGTGAAAATTATTAATAAACAAGCATAATATGTGTCAAGATAACTTTCTTGACTTTCATTTTGAAAACTGTAATACAAACTAATCCACATCAAGGGTCTTAATGTAATATTAGAGTCAGTGGACAGTGTAAATATCATCGTAGTCTGCCTCACAAAAAAATTCTGATTTTTTCTTATGTAAACATGTGACAGCAGAACTCTCCTCATTTCACATTTCCGACTTTTTCCGTGGATTGTCAAAAAAATTTCTTTCTTACATACCTTTTCCTGACAATTCCAAATCGGTCTAGCCATTCTCAAGTGATGCTGCAAAATACATGTGGCAATTGATTTTTATTTATATAGATAGATTACACTTTTTGATCGACATAGATTCGTTGGCCAAATCTGAAGACAGGTTTATAGTTGGGCGTTGAACCCACAGCTTTTTAATTTTCTCTTGTTTGTTACCGAACCACCTCCTCTTGTGTTATTGCATTTTCAGAACTTTTTAAAGAAGCATCATCACTTCGTTTTTAAAGTCACTATAACCTGAAGTCACATGAATCACTCTGACTTTTTTATAATTTTATAATCCATTTTACTGTATTTTCTGCAAATAAATTACTACAACTATCTCTACTAGTCACTAACATTAACTTGCAGATGAGCTAGAAACTTGAAAATTGGCACACTTACCGTTTTTAGCCTGTAACCAACAGAAAATCCCAAGAAGATCCTTTTTTTTATTTCTTATCCCCCGAAAAACCCTTCAGAATGGCGGATACAATTTTAAAGTCGCTGCACCTGAAGCTTATACCTAAACCAGTGGTTTCCAACTCGCTGTATTTTGTGCGCGTGCAAACAGGTTTGCATTGTGCGACCCCTGTGCACCACGTTATGTTAGTCTGAGATGAGGGTGAGCACTTTGCTTGTAAGGATAAAAAACAGAAATGTTCTCTTAAAAAAATATTTATTGAAAAAAGAATAATAATATTACATATTTAATCTAAAGTAAGTGCCCATTCTTTCTTTTATGAAAACTATGTTCAGTTTCCAGAGAGTATTGGTTCTGTTGGTTCATACAATACAATGTTAGCCATAAAACTCTCTGAGAAATTATTCACATGGCCAACAGCAGAACTCTTCAAGAAAAAAGCATCACAATGTCTACGCTCAATTTTTTGGTTTCTCAGAAATGTTTTATGTTTATGTAAATAAAGCATTGGGACCCACCTATAAAATGCTTGATGTGGGTTGTAAGGGTATCATTACAATGAAAGCAATCTGCTGAAGGTAGGATTATATTTGGATTTTCGATATTTTATACAATGCCTTGACATGTCATAATAGCATCCCAAAGTATCGAAAACTTCTACTTGAGAGGACAATCTCGTCCAAGAGTGGGTCTTTACTACACGGAAGTTTGGATGTCTCGAAAGTAATGACTCAACGAATTCATCATTGCTCGCATGCTCTATTACCATCCAGTTGAGAGCAGGAGTGCGTCTGAGGACATCTTCTATAGTTCTATACAGAGAATTAGAATTCCCCCAGGGGTTCCGGGTGTAATTCACGTTTACAGTGAGTGTCTTAATGTTTGTACATTGGGCAATCAAAAATGCTGCCATATCACTTTCAGCTTTTTCGAATCTGACTATTAGACATTCAACAGTTTTGAAGTTTTGAAATGTTTTCAAAGAGGAATTTACCTCCGTACACTGTCTTATAGAGAAATGCAAACATTTCAGATGAGTACAATTTTCTGCAATGAATTCTAAGTCCAAAATGTACCATTTTATCTCCAAAAATACTAAGTTTTTACCCAAAACAGGGAGAACCTTCTTGTATTGAGTTGTTTTTTCACTACTGAATTCTTCCAAACTCAATGATCGCAGATTCTTGAGCTGTGTTAAACTAGACAGGTCTATATTACTGTAGCAAACCACTATAATTTCAGTCAGATTTGGTAACTTATCAACAGTTAGACTCAAAGTATTTTGATCTCCAACTTTCAAACGAAATGATTTTAGAGTTGTTCCAGACAACACATCACTTGTAGCGTCTGTTGATAAGCCGTTGATAAGAGTCAGAGAGCCCTTGTCTTTTAAATCATATCTTTCAAGAATATTTGTTAGGCGCAGTGTTTTCAAATGCTTACAACAAAGGATGAGTGGAATGAATTTGTCACTACACACACGCATAGTTAGACTTTTCAGTTTTGGGCAGGATTCAACAATACCTCTTAAAATGTCTTCGGTTGGAAAATGCAAACCGACTGTCAACTCTTTCAGTTGAGAAGGAAAAACTAATGTACCTTTTTTATCACTTTCATTTGGTAAGTTTAGCACTTTTAATTTTTGTAAATTGCGAACTTTTGCTAGGATCATCCAAGAAATGAAGTTACAAGAGGAGGAATCAAACCCATGGAAATAACTTTGGCCCAGTTCAATTCCTGTGACGTCGGGATGCATGAATACTTCCACCAGACTCAATAACATTAGTTGGTAACATTCAGTATCTAAGACTGAGTGAAATATATAATACATGGAATCTAACTTGATCAGAAGATGTTTGGTCAGTTGATTTGCCATTGAGGGCGGAAGCCTCGTGCCGTGGAAGAAGCGTTTAAGTTTACTGCAGACTCTGGATTTTACAGTAACTCCTTCTGGCGATCGTTCAAGCTTCAACTGCTGAGCTTCGTTCTCCATGTATGTTATGAAGGATCCGAAGGCAAGTTCATACAAGCTTTTGGGTTGAAGAATAGCCGACATCTAGTAAAGAAAATTTGAATTAAAACAATGTTTGTGCATTAACTGGGAGAAAAATTGCTGTGCAACGACTCAAAGTCATGGTCCATAGCTGTCCTAGCTGATTCTCTACCAACAGGGCTACCCAGAGCTAAAGACACGGTGGCAGATAAAATATTTCTCTTACGATTATCTACAGACATGGCATCACCTTGTTTTCCAGCTAGAAATGCTAAATTTAGATTGTCCTGTAAATTAAATTATGCAGAACATGTTTAACAAAAACACTTGTTTTACTGGTGATTATAGCATTATTTGGAGATCATTTGCAACATTGCCGGACTAAGTTTATGTATTTTAGGCTATTAAAGAAGCGGGGATGAAATTTGGAAATTCACATTCTATAAAGTCTAAAATTTTAGGAAACTTATCTCTAGAACAGAATTTAGCTCATTCATTTTATTTTCTAAAATATGCACGTTTGTTTTTAAAAAGGAAATAAAGAAAGTGTTCTTAAATTTTGTTTATTTTGCAAACAAAGAGACAACTATCAAAATTGCGTATGAGACAATAGGCCTATGTACAGAATGCTTTTGCAAGAAATAATTTAGAGTGTTTGAATTTGTCTGTAAACATGGCTTCAGGATATCAAATTTGTAAAACACTGTTTTGGGCACTTCGTTTTAAAATCTGGCCCGCAAATTATTATTATTTTCAAATATTTCTTCGGTCGTTTTACCTTTGAACTACCTAGACAAAAAATATTAATATTTTACACACAAATAGGGGAAAAAGCTTAAAAAATATACCATCCTCTCCCCTAATAACATAATTACAGCAAGTGCAAATTCATGATTGATTTCAAAGAGATATTTTAGTGAGAGCACAATTATATGCTATGATTTTTTTTATCATTCAACTGATGTTGGCAGATGCATTGTTTAGGAGCATGGCCATCGCGATCGCCTGACGTAACACCACTCTACTTCTTTCTTCGGGGGAATATATCTCACTCCACCTCCCGAAAATGAAGAAATGACTGCCAGCATACACGATGCCATTGATCGCACATGTTGGCCAGGGTTTGACAGGTAATGGAATGGCAGGGGGGTCAAAGTTTGTCACTTTGAAGGTTGCCTTCGAATTACTTTGCATTTGTCCTTCTGCAATAAATGAGCTTATGTAACGTCTAGATCTTGTTTACTCATTAACATGGCTCTTAAGCAAAGCACCTGCCAACATCGGTTGTATGATAAAAAATCTTATATGAATCACATAACTTCCTCTGTTTGGTTCTGAGTATAATGTTATGTATGACATTCTCTTCATGTAGGCTAAATTGCTTATAAAAATGAAGAGAATGTTGTTACCATGTTTCAAATATCATCTCCGAAAAATATAGATCTAAATAAAATCTGACTAATGCACTCACATAACTTTCTTTGCCCTAAGAATAGTCATTTTACCTTTATCACTCTACATTCTGATATAGAATCAGAGGCTGTATTGCAACCTTATAGGCTACAATGTGGCAGTACCAGATGAATACCATGGCTGGTACAATGAGTGACGCACTTCTCAGATAGTTAAGGTATGTAGTTACCTGAAGGTAGTTGTAGTGATTGCTCAGACAAGTCGATTATAGGACACTTATGTAAAATCCTAAATGTCCATTAGGTGCTAGTGATGTTAATTCTTGTAAGAAAAATCCATTAACTCCATATTTTGACATTTTGTTTCTGTTTTATTGTTTTAGGTGGTTAAAATACCTATTTTCGATAATTTAAGTTCATAATAACTTAAAATATATGTGAACGCTAAGGGATATACAATAAAAATGAAAAAAAAAATCTGATTTTCAGAAATCCTCAACACATTAAATTCATTTATCTCGAAAAGTAGCCAAAATGCAGTTACATGTCTATACTACAGTGCTGTTCGATATTGATGCCTCTTGAGTATGGAGAATCTATCTCTATTATTAATGCATATTTATTTATACAAGAAAAAAATTGAAGGAATGGTGTAAAGTTCAATATATGTTCAAAATCAGGGAGCCAGCCAAAAAAATAGATTATTACCAGGGCCCCAATTCTAATGACCTAAAAATACTTTAAAAATGGGCTATAAAATTACTACAAAAATAGAAAATATTACCCCAAAACTTGTATGAAAATGCTAGTTTATTAATCAGATTTGTGTCCTTTCTAAATTTATGTTGTTGTCCCAATAAAAGGATTGTAATTAGTTAATTGGTGCATACGGTTAAATGCAAACAGCAAACACCGTCTTTTTTGCATCCAAATTATAACTATAACAAGATGTATTTACTTATGGTTATTTAGAACTGATAATATTCGATGAGTAAATGCACAAAAACTCTATATAATGCAAAACACAACACAAAATAAGAAAATAATGACTTTATATTTTAAAAAAGACTGTAAAATGAAAAAATTACCAAATAATTGCTTCAATTCTAAAAATTACCTAAAAAATGGGGAAAAGGACCCTAAAAATTACTATTTTTATAATCTGGGAGACGTGACCAGATTATCTGCACTAGTGGACAACATTCATGATGGTCCAGTTAAAGAGGTGCACAGCTTGCGGTGAAATTCGTAGGAGAGAAATAGGTAAATTTAATTATTTTTTCTTCACCAATCAATTGTTCTACAATTTTGCAATCTGACATACTCTTTATTGACTACTTCTACAATTGCATACTATTTTCAAAACTAATCAATCTGTTACAGTTACAGGTAATTATCATTTCAAAATGGCAGGCACGTTTCATGCATTGAAATTTAGTTTCCTTGATCACTTCCATAAATATCAATATTTCAAACTGATTATTTTTCAGTTTATTTGTTAATATCATATGAAAAATACTATCTACAATCATTCAATTGACATTAATAGTTCATTTCTCAAAAATATATATTTGAGGAGTGTCGGTTCAAAACGTGTTAAGTCCATCTCCGATCGTAATGTAATTTTTTGCGGATTCTCATTCTCTGAGGTGTTCTGCATGATAGCCTACTACATAACGTTTTTGTTCCAAATTGCAACCTTTCCCCGTTAAAATTGAGCCTGAAATATGGGGTTCGATGCAAAATGCGTTCAGTCCAGAACTTGGCTCGGTGCAAATTACGTTGAGTCCACATTTTAGACGCGATCACGTGCGAAACAGGCGGTGCGTTGAACTTTACGACGTCTATTTTTTGCAGGTGTTCTTCTAATGAAAGCGGTTATTCACATATGTCAATAGTGGTCAATAATAAAAAAAGAGAAGTATGGATTTTCCATGATTTAAAATGCTTAAAAAAACAGAAATTGTTTAATTTTTTGCAATTTGGTACTTCGGCAATAGTTCACTTTATATTAGTGCGAAAAGATGTGATTGTAATTCTTAAATAAAATACTAACTTTCATCTTTTTAAATGATTATTATTATAATAATGTTGGGTCAAAAACGCGTTAAGTCCATTACTTTCGAAACTTTAACTATCAATAAAAGATGTAAATGAAAAGAATGATTTGACACACCCAATACATTTAACTATATATTGATTACTGATTCTGATCAGAAAAAAATATTGCAAATTCGTTTGATAGTTTGGCCACAAACAGTTTTTCGTTATTCCTGAAAAATCATTATTTGTGGACTAAACACGTTTTGAATCGACGCTCCTCATATATGTTAATGAAAAATAAAAATAAAATTATTTTTAAAAATACTTATATGGTAGATATTCCAAAGATTGTAGATGATGTTGTTCCTATGATGTTAACAAATAGATAGAAAAAAGAATCAGTTAAAAATATTGCCATTTTTAGAAATTATCATGGAAACAGCATTTTAGTGCACGAAACGTGGCAGCCATTTTGTAATGACTATTCCTCTCATATGCCGCATGTTTGGTATTGACCAATAATGTTTAGCAATTTCTTAATTATATATCAATCACGACCATTTATCTTACAATATCCTTGTAGGAATTGTGATGTGCTGTTCGTTACTGGAAATGTAAGCAACAGTGTGTACTGATTAATACATCACATGCTGCCATTATGCAGCACTAAAACAGATTATTATACAATATATCTTGTTTGCAATTGAAATAATAGAAATATACATTGATTAAAAACACATTTTTGATTCGGTACAAGTCAGTTGGTGTGATTTTATTCTGTTCTGCTGTTAGCTTACCTGAATGAAGTTATCTATGTCTTATATGCACCATTGGTAGCACTGATCGCACCATTGTAACTCAAATCAATTCATGGATGGTTGATTCATAGAATGCCGTCAAGTCAATACAATGTAATTTATGTTTCTTCTTATTTCAACCCCTCTTTGAGCCATAAAAAGCTACATCTAGCGTTTTCTGATGGAATAGTTTGACTGTGATAAATCTTTTTCTTCATTTTAAGTTCTACATAGGCTACATATTATATAAGGACCTAGAGTTTCAAAATCGAAAGTCCTGCATAAGTTAATTTCAAATTAAAAAGTACAAAGCCCGGGCGATGCCGGGCCTTTTCAGCTAGTGTACAATAAAATAGAAATGAATAACACTGACAACAATACACACCTGTTTATTTATTTACTTATTTATTTATTATTACTTATATAGGCCTATTATTGTTATTATTATTACTATTATTATTAGCCTAGTATTTCAGTTCGCCCATTGTTTCAAGACTCTAAAATTCTCACTGTAGTCAATCAATATATCTTCAACTGTTTGATAAATATTAAGTCTATTCTCCATGAGCAAAATTTTCAATATAATTTACACCAACATAACACTAGGAATAATTATCTCATAGTGACACAAAGTACAAGATTAACTAAAACAAAGAAGTGGTGCAATAATTTGGGTATTAAGTTGTTCAATAGTTTACCCAAAACTGCACATTCAGTTAAATTAAACAGGTTTAGGACTGTTCTGAGAGACTGGCTTGCGAATAATCCATTTTATTCTATTAGTGAGTTTTTTGAAGTTAATATTGATGTTGTTTTCTAAATTTATACACTATACTGCTATTCGACATAACTCTGTTGTCCATTTTCATTCTCTCTCTTAATTTATGTATGTTGATAGCCGCATTTTGATGTGGTTCAAAATCAAATCAAATCATTACAATGGACAAATCAAATAATGCTTATTTTAGGTTACTTTGTACATTCATGCGGAAATAAGGGGGCAAAAATATTTTTTTCTGCCTTGGGGCGCTTAAGTAGCTATATACGCCCCTGACTGAGCTATGAAACTTTTTACCTGTCAAAATATGGGGTTTAACAAAAAAAATTCAGATGGCGTTTTATGTACAGCATTGACATTTTTTGACTTAGAGGAAGAATTTGAGAGAACGAGGAAGGAAATAAACAATAGGCTTAATGAACTGATAATTGCATTAAGCGTGTTAGTGGAAAATACAGTTTTGAAGTCAGGTGATGCGATCATGAAGGAAAATGGAGAAAATAATAAGAGAAACACAGAGACTCTTGTCGTCAAGGGATCAGTGAGAAGACAGGAAGAAAACAATAGAAAGAAGTAAGAAGGAGAAAATGGACAGTATCCGATCACAACCTGATCCAAGTGATAAGTGCTGTATAATAGTGAAAGCTGTAGGCTAAGAAAAGAAGAAAATAGATGCATTTCAAATGTGGGCAAGAAGGAAATTTTTAAAGGTATCATGGACAGAAGAAGGATTAACATATCAATTTTAGAAGAGATTAAACTGTATTTGTCACTTGAAGCAACAGAAGTGAAAGGAAAATAAAAATACTTTGGTCACGTAATGAGAAAAACAAATTCATTGGAGAAAGACTTGATGGGCATAATGGAAGGAAGAATAAGATGGTATTCTGAAATATGGAATGACACCAATCTGAAGTGGGAAAAGGTGCCAAGTGCAGTGAAAGGCAGAGCCAAAAGAAAGAAGGTGGTTTGAAGAATGTCAATGCATAAGAAAAGACGGTTTAGGTAAAATTGGCTGGCAACCATCTGCCTAGAAAATCCTCATGGGATCACCTGGGATCCCATCTGATTTGATGGACCTGCCTACTGAAAATTGCAAATTTTGTTAATGCTAGGGAAATTCTAACCTCACTAAGCGGCAACTACATTCCATAGATACAATTCATGTATACAAACACTATAAAGTTACAAGAAAAAATGTTTTTTGGCGAAACGGTACTTGAGGCCCCGCACAGGTTTTCCTTCCACTGAATAGTAAAAGACCCAAACATAATTTGTCACAACTATAAACAACAAAATAGTATTTCATAATAAAAAAAATACCCTTTGCACCAAAAATCATATTTCACGATAATAGGAGTGGGAGTGAAAATTCGTGTTCTACCGTTCTACCATTTTCTCAAACTCTCCCAAGTCATGGAAAACGTAACAGATTGCGGGCAAACAATATTAATGACATGGCTCAATTTCTCGAGTGTAATGGAATGAGACGACCCGGTTCAGAAGTTTGGTAAGTGTTGTAAAACCTAACTTCCTACTTACCTTTCCGTAAGAAGTAATGATGAATTACAAATAGTTAATTCTGTGTAGGAACTTTTGTAAAGGCAGCTGAGAGGCGTACTCGCCATTTAGTACAGACAGCTGATGTAATGCAGATGATCTACCCGGCAGTGATCTCGTTCAGTTGCCGTTTGGAGAAAAACTATATACTTGTGTTGAGATGTTACGTTGGCACCAATAAAGGGGCAAGTCTTCTTAGACGCGATACCAAAAGCTTGTCTTAGAACCCTGGTGAAGGAGGCTGCTGGTTCGAGTCCCGTTTAGGGTATTAAACTATATATATTTACTTCAATTGAAATTTCGCGTCATTTTTATCATATTTCTTGCAACGAAACTTATTAGGCCTTGTTAAAAGTAGCAATCGTACAAGAGGCTCATCTCAACTCGCTTCCTTCAACTAGCACTCGTGGGCCAGGGGACTAAGCAAAGGCTTCATAATGGGAGCACTGTAAAGACATCTCTCAAGGCAACATTACGGTAAAATTACTTTACCGTACTAGTAACAGACACTTTGCAGAGCTTGTACTAAAAAGGAATAGAATGTCCACTTTCCCAAGTAAAGTAATTTCAATTGGTTTAGATGAACCTCACCCTTCGGAGTCAGTGACACAAAAAATCTGGGAGTCCTAAGGATTAGCACTTGGATTGTAAGAATAGAAACCAGAAATGTTTTCTTAAAAAATAGTTATTGAAAAATAGAACATTACAAATTTTATCCAATGTAAGTTCTCTTTCTTTGTTTTATAAAATTGAAGTTCAGTTTCCAGACAGTACTGGTGCATAAAATACAGTGTAAGCAATAGAACTCCGAGAGAAATTATTCACATTGCCAACAAAAGAACTCTTCCAGATAAAAAAAATGCATCACCAGGCATACATGGATTTATTGCTTTTCATCAAATTCATGAAATTCTGTTGAAAGCTGATGAAAATAAATTATAGCCAAGCCTAAAAGCATGATGTGGGTTGTATGAGAATAAAATGGATAGTATTTCTGAGACAATCTGTAAGAAGTATTAATGAATTTCACAGTGCTGAATTATATGAAACGTTGATTAGATATTCAACCTTAAGCAATAGAATATGAGCTTATTAGAATCTAACAGGAAATTTTGAACAGAATCATTTGGCTGGAAATGAAGAAAAGTGCGCATCAGCAACAATTGAAGAGAGTTTTTTCAAAAGCCGATATCTACATAAAGTATAAATTCAATTCCTTAGAAGGTTTTCCGCCTATATACTAGTATTATCATTACCACATTAACGAACTTAAGTCCGAATTTGCAAGATTTGTGATGTATATATTATCAATTTTTATTATACCTTTTTGTACATTGTTATATACAATTACACTTATTAAGTTAGATTCAAAGTTACAAATATCTCTAGTATAAAATTGCTTGTATATATTGATAAAAGTATATTATGTACTCTAAAATTCTTGTCTTACAAAGACTCGTTAAATATTAAATATAGCTAAGCTTCATAATGAAGTTTATTAATAAATACATAAAGTATAGTTTTGAGATATCAGATTTTGATAGAACTCCTTAACCGTAGATATCAGATTTTGCAAAAACTACAGTTTTTCTACTAATTCTGAGTGAAACAGATGTCGGAATATGAAAGAACCAGTATAACCATTGGAAAGGCAGCTACTTAAACTATACGAAACAATATATCTCTAAATTTCGTCAAAACCTGCAGTTATCGGCTTCTGAAAAAACGCTCCTCAATTTCTAACAATATTAATTAATGCAGGTTAAGCCTATATACCACACTAACAAAACTACTTTTCGAACATTCGGTGTCTTCTAGCGATCCCACAACTACTGTATTATTATTACCAATGTAATATTATAAGTGATCATAATTAATTGACATTTGACGTCATAGAAATATTTGTAATAACTGTCCAGTTATTACAAATAAATTCCAGAATTTATTTTATCTTATGACTAGTTGATATTCAACTGTGTTTTAATTAATTTTTTATAAATATTTGTAATAACTGTTTTTATCTTATGACTAGTGGATATTCAACTGCGTTTCAATTAATTTTATCAATTTTGCTAATTTCTATATCCCTAGTTGATATTCCACTTATTTTGGTTAATTTTGTTGATATAACTTTAACTAGTGATTATCCAGTTTATTGATTATATGCTAACCGATAACTCTATTGAAAAATAGGCCTACTTTATTTATATGTAACAAAGAACTGTATCAATTTACAATTAATGAACACTGTGATACCAACAATAAATTATGTAAATTGTAATTTTCTACATCTCCAGCTTCAAAATTTCCTGTTAGATACTAATAAGCTCATATTCTAGTGCTTAAGGCTGAATATCTAATCTACGTTTCATATAATCTGTACAAGTTTGAACCACTAGATGGCATTTTGGATAGTTTCCAGCTAATAAATAGGCCAATAGCATCCGAAGGAATCAAAAACTTCCGCTTGAGAGGACAATCTCATCCACGCACGGGTCTTTACTAAGTGGAAGTTCGGATGTCTCGCAGGTAATGACTCAATGAAATCGTCATAACGACGTCTATCATCTATATCGTAATTTATTACTATCCATTTGAGAGGAGGAGTTCGTCTCAGGACATCTTCTATAGTTGTATTCAAGTGGCCGTGGTTTATATTTGCGATGAGAGTTTTAATGTTTAAGCACTGGGCAATTAAAAATGGTACAAAATCTTTATCATATGATTCAATTTTTAGGCATTCAATTGTCTTGAAATTTGGAATTGCATTCAAAGAGGGATTTAGATTTTTAGATCCCGAAATACGAAAGAAATGCAAACATTTCAGGTGAGTGCAAGTTTCTCCAATGAATTCTAAGTCTACACTGTCATTTCTTAGCTCCAAATACACTAAATTTTTACCTAAAACAGGGAGAATCTTCTTGTATTCATGTGTGGTTTCACAGTGCCATGCATCCAAAATCAGAGATCGCAGATTCTTAAGCTCTGTTAAACTAGACAGGTCTATATTACTCTCGCAATGCAATTCAATTTCAGTCAGATGTGGCAACTTATCAACAATTACACGCAAAGAATTTTGATCTCTAATTATTGAAGAAAATGACCTAAGAGTTGATGCAGACAACACATCACTAGCAGTGTATGTTGATAAGATGTCGATAACAGTTAGATCTGTACTCTCTGCAACGATCTTAAGTCTTGGTATGCAGAGTTTTTCCAGTTGCTTACACTGAAGGAGAAGTGTAATGTCTTCGTAGGAAAGGCTACAATCACAAACAGTTAGACTTTTCAGTTCTGGGCAGAATTCAACAATACTTCTCAAAATTTCAGTGTACGGACGTGTATATTCGCACTGATTTGCAATCCCACGTACCGTCAACTCTTTTAGTTGACAGGGAAAAACTGGTTTACACTTGATATCAACATAGTACCTTACAGCTGGTAAGTTTAGTATTTTTAAATTGTGCAAATTGCAAACTTTTTGAAGGATTATCCACGTAATGACGAAACAAGGGGTCAAATCAAACCTATGGGAATAACTTGGGCCCAGTTCAATGGCTGTGACATCGGGATGCATGAAAACTTCCACCAGACTCAATAACATTTGATGGCAACATTCATGATCAATGGAAGACCAAAGGAAGCGACTCATGGAATCTAACTTTATCAGAAGATGTTTGGTCAGTTGATTTGCCATGAATGTCGGAAGCCTCGTCCCGTGGAAGAAGCGTTTAAGTTCACTGCAGACTCTGGATGTTACAGTAACTGCTTCTGGAGACGGATCAAGCTTCAACAACTGCTGAGCTTCGTTCTCCATGTATGTTATGAAGGATCCGAAGGTCAGCTCATACAAGCTTTTGGGTTGAAGACTGCCAGACATCTAGTAAAGAAAATTTGTATTAAAACAATGTTTGTAGAAAAATTGGGAGAAAAATTAGTGTAGCACCGAGACTCGAAGTCAGGGTCCATAGCTGTTCTAACTGATTCTCTACCAACAGGGCTACCCAGAGTTCAGGACATGGTGGCAGAATAAAATCTTTCTCCTATGATTATCCTCAGACTTGGCATCACCTTGTCTTTTAGCTAAAAAATGCTAAATTAGGTTGTAATGTAAATTAAGTAAATTTATGCAGTACATGTTTTACAAAAACACTTGTTTTTACTGGTGATTGCAGCAGTATTTGGAGATTATTATAACAGTTCTGTCATTTCGTGTCATGAATTTGAAGTTCTCACTGAAATATTTTTTACCACGTACAGGATGGGAGGCATATAAATGTGTGGATTTTAAAAGGTCATTCCTTCGGTAGAGAGGAAACAAAAGGTTCTAATAACACGTTTGTCCCTAACACAATGAGAGGTCATGATTTTATTGATTTATTATTTGCTCTTGAATTTATCTTAAGAGAATCCTGACTTCCAGTTATATTATTTTCCATCTAGTGAATACTCACAGAATTAGGGCTGTAGTGAATAATTTAAAATCATGGAAATGAATAAACCTCATCAATTTGTGTTATTGTAAAATACATACCGTAGGTTATAATGCCAAGACAATCGATATGCTACAACCAGGGGCGGACCCACGGGGGGGGGGGGAATTGGGAAAATTTCCCCCCCCCCCACCAAATTTGTAACATTAAGCACAAATTGACAACATAACCCAAATACTTGAATTAAAGTAACAACATTCATTATTTTGAAATATATTTGTAATAAAATGCTGAAATGTTGATTTTGATTTCAATTGTGTACTGGGAATAATTAATTTTTATGATTTAAAACTTCCCTCTCTGCTTTGGTTCCCCACCAAAATGTCTCTCTGGATCCGCCCCAGGCTACAACATATCGTCGCTTAAGAAACAATACCGCGTAACTGACACTTTTGGTGAAAATGACATTTTTATACTGTTGGCATCACTGAAATAGCGCGCTTATGATGAAATATCGGTCAAGATAAAATTTTGTGTCATGGCCTTGTATATTATCCTGAAAATGTAAACATTGTACGACGCCTAATAGCAAAAATAAACAGTTTTTTGCTTCTCCTGTAAAATTTGTGTTTTGTTAGTTACGCGGTATTGTTTCTTAAGCGACGATATCGATCATCTCGCCACTCGCAATGGGCAATTTGTTTGGCTTCATCGTCTGTTATAAATATATTTAAAAAAAATCTTATGTTAAATTCACATAACTTCCTCTGCCTAAAGTAAAGTTAACCTCTTACTGTAATATTATTAGTTATAGTTGTAGTTATAGTATAGTTATTATATATGAAATTCTCTTCATGTAAAGTGGTTGTAAAATTGGAGAGAGTGTCGTTACTACATCGTATCATGTCCCCAAAGGATACATAACCCAAATAAAATCTGAATAATGTACTGTCATAACTAGAGCCCGGATTTCCATGCAAATGCATGTTTTTATATACTTTGGTTACACTTCTCAAACTTTGTAGATACTCATTACATGACTTAAGGATTCCAAATAACCATATTTTTTCCGTGCATGTTTGCATATTTCGGCCTTTTTATGGCAAAATTCATGCATAATGCATGTTTTGGATTTTTTTGTTTAATGCAGCATATTCAGACGTTTTTAATGCATATAAACCCTCATTTTCTGGTTTTAGTGCATAATATCAAGTTACCATGCATAACTGTGCATATTTTGAATATGCCTCCCTAAAATCTTGGCTTTTCAAAGAAACGTAAAAATGTTGTATTGCATTACCATTATTATAATATTTTGATTGACTTGGCAACAGAGTCTGCCACCTGCATGAATTTGAGAGTGCAAACTACTGTTTACACTAAGTAAACAGTAATATAATACACCAGGCTACAAAAGAAAATGCCG
This sequence comes from Ectobius pallidus, assembly GCA_964059195.1. NCBI lineage: Eukaryota > Metazoa > Arthropoda > Insecta > Blattodea > Ectobiidae > Ectobius > Ectobius pallidus. The sequence goes on from CAXKWD010000002.1 coordinate 9,847,694, forward strand.
ACTCGCCGACCCCCATCACCTTCCATTAAAAAAAAAAAAAACTGCTAAACAGAATGTTCACTGCTTGAATTTGTCTGTCACTAGCCATTGTTGAAGACATTGAATAATTAACTTTAGAATCGTGTTGTGGAGAAATGGGTGTGACAGGGAATACTTAAGAAGGTACTTAGTTCAAATTCTGATCTTAAACTTCTGAAAACAGTGAAATACGTATTGTGCGGAAAAAATGTAAAATACATGGAATTCGATCTCACCCTCAGTGAAATTTCTTCCCTTAAGTATGCACTTGTTACTTCTTGTGAAGTAGAAAGATCCTTTTTTGCATACAAGAATATCCTAACTGATAAACGAACGACTTTAAGTGAGGAGAATTTGGAAAAACTTGTTGTGTATTAAGGGAAATTGAAATATATTGCAGTAGAGTGCGGATTTTTGATAGTGCATGTTTCGCCCTTCATTGTGCATATTTGGAGATACGATAGTGCATGAATGCATGCATGTTTTTAAGTTTGATAGTGCATGAAAATCCGGGCTTTAGTCATAACTTACTTCACTTTAAGCATGGCCAATACTTTTTTCTCCCTTCACATTCTGATATAAAACAAGAGGCCATATCGGAAAAAGCATATATTCAGAGTGGGTGGCTTATAACTACCCTTCAGAGAATTTTTTCATTTTGTTACAAATTTTTAGCTCATTGTATAAGTACCACAGGGGCTACAGCCCCCCCTCCCCGAAATGTTAAGTAATGCTAATATGTTGCACATGAGGTCACTTTAATTTCTCATAACAATAAAATAAAATAATAAAATTAGTAATATAAATTACTTAAATCTTGCCCTTTGTTTATTATTATTATTAATTAATATACTAGTGTATATTCCCTTTTTAACTCATATTTTCAATTTTTCATGTCATATTTCCATAAATTTAAGGTCATTTTTCAGGAATTTTTAGAACATCAACTTCTGAGCCCCTCCCGAAAATAAATCTTGGATACGCCCCTGAAGTACCACATGTGCAAAATTTAAAGAAAATCATAGGAATCCATCTGAATCTATTTGATGATGTTTAGGGATGCCTAAACGAAACTGCAGTCCAAGTTAGTGGGAATTTTAGTGAATTCAGTGTATTATCCATCTCATTATTAATTCTAATGAATAAATACTTCACTGTGTAAACTTCCTGATTATTAGGATTTGAAGGATAAACGATGATTGTCCATTCTACTTTTCTCTATTAAGAAAAATTTCATGCTTAAAAATGGTATTTCTTATTTATAAATTTGCTCGATCTCTATTTTTTAAGTTTAAAATTGAGTTTCTTTGAAACTAAATACCAGATACGATGATACGATGTGAAAGAACAAATGAGATATGTACAGAAACATAACATTCTATTATAGTGTTGTATATCTAGGCATTCTAGTTTGTTTTGAATTTAAATTATAATTGCTTAAAGAATTCTTTAGAATTAAAAGCTGGATATACTTTCATCATTATTCCCGCTTATTTCTTTACATTAAATGGCTAATGTTGTCATTGCCCCATTTGGACAAAATTGTATGAAACATTGACCTTGACAGAATATGTACAAATTTTCCATAGCAAATGTTATGTTTATATGTGTCAGGCAGGAATAGCTAGCGTTTTAGTCTTTTGAAGATCTCAGAATAGTGAAAATGTGGTATTCCCCTCAGTTTACTCCATTATTCAGCCGACTGTATGGCATCCGAAAGAATAAAAATCATCTTTTCCAGATGGGAATCTGATCCAACCGCGGCTCTCTCCTAGACGGAAGTTAGGATATTTGTGATGTAATTCTTCTACGAAATTGTCATCTGTGACATAGTCACCACTCCACTCTATTACCACCCAGTTCAGAAGAGGAGTGCGTTTGAGGACATTTTCTACAGTGCAGCCATTTCATAAAATAATGGAATTTTTCCCTCAAAGAGAGAAGTTATAGAATTATTGCAATTGGGTGGTCAAAAATAAGTTTAAAACCTCAAATTCTCTGAATTTTAAGGACTTAGGTGTATCTGAAGTGGTTTCATGTGTAAAATCTGTCGATTTACTTATTTATTGCATTGAGTTACTTTTTTTTTTGCCATTTTTAGCATGATTTTAACACTCTTTAATACCAAGTAGTCAAGAGTAATCAGCTATGTCCATTTTCATTTGAGAAAATATACATCTTAAGGTACAATTTGGTATAAGATTAACTTAAAAAAATATGCGTGGTTAATTACTATGTAAAATAACAAACAAGGGAATTTTTGTCCCACCCGTAACCGTGATAGTTTTGTTAAATTATTATTAATGAGTTAAATAAATGTTTTGACAACCTGGAAACAGTTTATAATTTGTATTTAATCCCTCATACCTTCATTAATAACAACATTAAGACCCTAACAGTAATAGCAGAATAGAAAATGAGCTTTTGTTTTGCATCATTAAAATCAGTGTCCAAATTATGTCCCACCCGTAACAGATTTTGAAAAACAAATTTAAAATATTCAGAATAAATTTTAAATAATGCTTTGCATGTAGTGTGAAGGAGAAGGTATTGTACATTTTACAGAATGTGAAGAACCAATTCTAGTTTATTATTTATGATATGTAATAAACAAAAATAGCTTCTATAATTTGTCAGAATGTCCCACCCGTATTTATGAAATGGCTGAGTGCTATAGAGAGGATTTTCCCACCCCTCAGTAGTCTCCCCAAAATCTACGACAAGTGTCTTAATATTTTGGCACTGGGAAATTAAAAATTCTACCCACCGAGGTTGACATGGCACTCTGACTATTAAACATTCAACTATTCTCAAATTTCATCCTCCATGTCCAGTCCATTTCATCCTCCGTGATTTAATTACCCTTACTATGTCCGGTGAAGAGTACAGGTTATGAAGCTCGTCGTTATGCAGTTTTATCCAGTCCCCATTTTCATCTCTCTTAGGTCTGAATATTTTCCTAAGCCCTCTATTTTCGAATACTCCCAGACTGTTATTCCCGAAGAGTAAGGGACCATGTTTCACATCTCCCATCCAATATATTACAACCGGCAGGATAATTGTCTTACAGATTTTATTTTTAAATTTCAGGATACACACACAATATCTTAACATTCTTTTTTGCACTCCTTAGCTAGTAAGTGGTACTTACGAACGTTGTTTACATGGATCGTAAGTTGACATTCCCACACAGTCTTGTTGCTAAGGGCGTTGCGATGAGGTTAAATTACTTACGGTCCAAGCGCCATGTCAAAATTCATTACGATACACTTCATAATACAAGCCTTTATGGCCACGGCCCCCAGGACAAATATTCGGTTCCCATAACAACAAACACATGCGAATCACTTTCTGAAATAAACATCTATTTTCAAGAATGTATTTACATAATATTTTCAGGTAATATCACAATTAATATAATTAAATTGATATAAATAATCATTATGCAAAAAATAGCATGCAACACACGGGCCGTAAAGGCATTTACAGGTCTGTTTCCTCGTATTGTATCGCAATATACTATTACAACATAGATTCAGTCACTGAAATTTTGAGAAAGGGATTTTGGTTGGCGGGAGTTAACACTTTGCTTGTGATGATAAAAGGGTAGTAAAGATAAATGTTTTCTCAAAGATATTTATTGAAATAAGTGAGGATAATATAAAAAATGCCAAGTTCTCCTGACTTAAATATAATAGGCAGTAAAATTAATGTCAGAATCACATTCTAGGATTCAAACTGCCTAGGGTATTGTTTGCACAGCACCCGAAGGAATAAAAAACTTCTCTTTCAGATGACAATCTAATCCACCGGTAACTCTGTACTACATGGAAGTTAGAATATTTGGAGCGTAATTCTTCGACGAAAGTAGCATCAGTGTATTTAAATAGTGGCCATATTATTACTAGCAATTTGAGGGGAGGAGTGCGTGTGAGGACACTATCTATAGCGCTATACAGGGGGTTCTCAGAGGTGTCTCCCAACTCTACGATGAGTGTCTTAATGTTGACGCACTGAGCAATTAAAAATGCTGCCGAATCAGGATCAAATGACATTTCGATTCTTAGACATTCAATTGTTTTGAAATTGGGAAATGTTTTTGGGAAATGCGTTGAATGTGTTCTGTTGTCAGGAATTAAACTTAAATGTAAACATTTCAGCTGCGTGCAAGTTTCTCCAATACATTCCAAATCTAAAGTGCAGTGACCCAGTAACTCCAAAAACACAAGGTTTTTACCCAAAATAGGTAGAATCTTCTTATATTCATCACATTTAGGTATCACATTCAATTCACTGTTTTCATCAAAATTCACATCCAAACTAAGAGATCGAAGATTCTTGAGCCGTGCTAAACTAGACAAATCTATAGGGGTCTCGCAAAACAAAATAATTTCAGTCAGATGTGGTAACTTATCAACAATCAGGTGCAAACTGTTTTCCTCTCGAAGTCTTACACCAAATGATCTTAGAGTTGATGTAGACAATAGATCACTCGTTGTGTCTGTTGATAAGCTGTTGAGAAGAGCTACATGGAATTCCTCTGTTACATCATCTTTTCTTGATAGGTGAAGTGTTTTCAGAGACTTACATTGAAGTATAAGTGGGATGGTTAGGTCTGAATTTTCCCAAATGCACATCGTTAAAGATGTCAATCCTGGGCAGGATTCGACAACACTTTTCAAGACTTCATCTAACGTATATGTCAAGTCACGTATAGTCAACTCTTTGAGTGTGAAAGGAAAAACCAGCTTATCTTTTCCAAAACAGCACGGACTTCCTATTGGTAAATTTAATACTTTCAAACTGTGTAAATTGCGAACTTTTGGAAGGATTGTCGTTGTAATGAAGTTAGATAAGGTGTAATCAAACCCATGGAAATAACTTGGTCCCAGTTCAATGGCTGTGATGTCGGGATGCATGAAAACTTCAACCAGACTCAATAGCATTTTCTGGCAACATTCAGTACGAATGGATGACTCGAACATGTAGTACATGGAATCTAACTTGATCAGAAGATGTTTGGTTAGTTCATTCGCCACAAATGTTGGAAGCCTTGTATCGTGGAAGAAGCGTTTAAGTTCACTGCAGACTCTGGATGTTACATTAACTGCTTCTGGAGACGGATCAAGCTTCACCAACTGCCGAGCTTCGTTCTCCATGTATGTTATGAAGCATCCGAAGGCCAGTTCAAACAAGCCTTTTGGCCGAACACAGTCTGTCATCTAATAAAGAAAATTTATATTAAAAAGAGTGTGTGTGGAATAATACGAAAAAAAATCCTCATCACAGAGACTCAAAGTCAGGGTCCTTAGCTTCCCTACAAATGCTTCCACACTAATCTACTAAGGGTTGGGGACACGGTGGCGAAAAATCTTTCTCTGACAATCGTCCTCAAATCTGCAGTCACCATGTATTCTAAGGATTGCTGCTTTCTGTT